>JASANG010002560.1:0-201261 GCA_030248215.1 Enoplolaimus lenunculus | reverse complement strand
TACAACCAGAAATAACTAATTCTCTCACTGAGCTGATTAATCAACTCATTGGAATTTACAGTGAAAGGAAAGAATAAATTTTATTTCAGCATCACACATTCAAGTTTTCGTTTACTCCGAAACTTGAAATTAACCCTATTTTTGAAATATCAGCACTATAATAAACTATAAATTCCAATGCGTTGCTTAATTAACTCAAAGAACGAATTAGTCATTTTTGGTTATTCTGAGTTAGCATGAAACATGAACTCACTGCAAGCTGATTTAATTCCGGGTGAGTTTATTAATAAACTCAGAATAAGTTCAATCAATCCACAACTCTGGAAGACTATTTCAGAGCTCAGGCTTCTGAGCGCATTCAACTTATTTTGAGTTAAAATGAACTCACAGGAATTTACAGTGTATTATAGTATATTCTTTTGTTAATTTTTGACGCAAAATTGATTTTTGCCATTGTCAACGTTTCTTACTAGCACCATTTTTACTTCAAATTGACAGCGGTATTGCACGATTGAATTTCAAGATATGGAGGTATTAAACTTTTATGAAACATATTTGTGATTCCATTGTTCAATCAAATTACTCAAATTTAAGCGATACGCAATTTTAATCTGGGTCACAACATATCGCGTTGTAAAAGAACGCAGTATCTTTTATTCGCTGTAAAGTTTTTATTGGTTTGACAATATTGAATTGTAAAAATTGCAATTTTGTAGATAGTTTTTCTAGCTGCGTAAATTGCGTCAACATTCTCACAAAACAGTCCGCCAAATTGGTAATATACGGTCAAAAGGGCATCAGTCCTTTAGGCGTGGGCATAGGAAGCTGCATGACTGGTTTGATACTCTGTTTGAACTCAAATTCAAAAAACTTCTTCACTAGCGTCACTTGTATAAATTTTGTTTTAAAAAGTTTAAGCACCGATTTTTTAAAAATCCTGAAAACGCCAGTTTTGCTGATTCGGCTGTTTTTTTGAACTTTTGGCATCTGTCAATGCGACTGCCTGTTATAGACTGGAGTTATTAAATACTTGTGTATAGTTATGGCATAAAATTGTGAAATAGACGTGTGAAACAAATTTAATATTTATCTATGTTTGTAGCAACGACATGACCCCCGAGATATACACGCTGCAAAAAATAGTGAGTCAAATTGACTCTCTCCGAAATAAACTTTTCGGGACTACACAAACTGAGACAAAGAGTCAAATTCGATCCACTGAGTCGCACGTTTGACTCTCTGGCGGAGTCGAATTTTGACTTTAGTTCGTGTAGTCCTCAAAGGCCTATTTTGGAGAGCTTCAATTTGACTCACCATTTTTTGCAGTGTATATATTTAACCCGGTACAAAAAATTGTAGGACTGAGAAGTGTTTAATTTGTTTTTGATAATTTTACTGATTCAACTCTTGCTTTGTTGCTCAATATTTAATGGGTGCGTGTTGTGTAAAGCACATATAGGTATTTGAGTAATTGCTGAGTTACACGTAACAAAATTCACTGCTATAGCTTTAGTGAATAGCGTATATTTTTGCAGCATAACTGTTCGACGTTTGGACAACGGTGTGTGGTGGCACAAACGAATCGGAATGAGGTTAAAGCCCTATTGTCACGTGCAAGCTTTTGCAGCGAGAACTCGTAGCTGCAACTTGCACGAGCTTCTTGCAGCTGCAAGCATTTGCAAGAAAATGTCGTTTTTATTGTGAATCTTGACATGAATTTACGTGAATAATTTGCATACTACTGCAATAAATATCAAGCATTAGCTCTAAATTATCTGCTCAGCCAATGATGATGAATCAATTCAACTTGCAATACTATTGATGCCAATGAATTAATTCTTGGCGTATGTTCATCATGAATAAATTGCAGCTGCCAGATTTTCAAATGAATTTTTGAAAAAACTTGCATCTGCGAGTTTCGGCTGCAAGAAACATTCACGTGGAAAGGAAGGTTGTATTCGAAATTTCTTGACTTGGAAACTATTTCACACAGATGCGTTTCGCCGGACGTCAACAAAGGATAGCACAACCTTTAGTCTGAGAAGGAGTGATGTAAACAAATAGCATCTACTCGAAATTTAAATCTAGAAAATAGTCTAAAAATACATATATTGTTTTAAATACGGCAGTGTGTTAACTTTCACACCCTCAGGGGTTGTGTTATTGTGTATTTTTAATCTGCGTTGTATTAAGTGTTACAATTTTCTACACCGTTTACACAGAATTTTTGCGCGCTGTGAATTTTCGTGTTGTTTTTGCTTGGACTGCATAAAATATAGTGCGATATATACTGCATTTCTTTCTCAACTAAATATCATGTTGCATGGTATATGTAGGATCGCTGCAAAGACGTACGACACACTGTAAATTCAAGTGAATTGATTTTAACACAGACTTAGTTGAATCCACTCAGAATTGTGAGCTCTGAATTATGACTTTCAGAACTCAGCATTTTGAATTGATTGGAATCATTCTGAGTTAAAGAATCAACTCACCCGAGAATTAAATGAGCTCAGAGTGAGTTAATATTCACAGTTGTTAACTCAGAAACAACCAGAAATAACTAATTCTTATCACTGAGCTGATAATCAAATAATGGAATTTACAGCGCACCCGGGCGCCGTAAATTCAAATGAGTTGTTAATTTGTTCATGTATAGTGAGTTACTTATTTCTGAGTTCAGTAAAACATTTAACAACTTTGAGTTGAGTTGATTTTAATTCAGTTCAGAGAACGAATTAGTCATGCATGATTATTTCAAAGTTAATAATCGTAAATATTAAGTCACACTCTGATCAGATTTGATTCCGGGTTAGTGAATTAACTAACACAGACCGAATTGAATTCACTTAGAATTCTGATTTCTAATAGCTCTAATTGAGACTAATGTGATTCAACTCATTCTTAATTAAAATCAACTCACTAAAATATACAGTGCATATAAATCAGCTCTATGATTTCTTTCGAGTTAACTACACACAAAAAAGTATTTCTGAATTTGTTCATAAAAATATTTTTTGTGGCAAATCTGGAAAGTTTTCCTGATATTTAAGACAATTTTTCTAAAAATAACTGGGTAACAACGTTTATTTTCAGACTTTAATTCAGAACTTTTCTGAAATCGGTTCTGTTATAACAGAAATGCTTTTCAAGTGCACCTAGCTAATTATATTTCTTAAATGTAAGAAATTATTTCTTAAATGTCAGAAATATTACTTTGAGTGTAGTAGTCTTTTATCTAGCGCTCAGTTTGAGGTCTGCATAGTTTCAAACCGTATCTGTCTAACGGCCCAGTAATCGGTTTGCTGTGGTATTGAATTATTTAAACGGAAGCCATAAGGATTTGAATACGAAGGAGTTTTAAATTTTTGAGTACAGTTTTTGTTTTGAAAGCCAAACTGGTGTTGAAAACACATAACAATCGCTGATTATAATTCTAACCAATATAGGCACTCTGATATGAGCAGTGTTGTTCCCCTATACACAAAACAAATTGTCTTAAAATTTTAAAACTAGCACTTTTTTAAATTTTCAAGACATAAATGTCTTGTATTTCAGACATTACTAGCCTTAAACAGGCTCAGAAATTCGTTTCTCAAATGGATAAAACATAAATGTCTTTCAAGAAATTGCTATTGCCAATTTATAAGGCACAAATTTCATTTTTTCAAGACATACACTGTAAATTCCAGTGAGTTGATTTTAACTCAGAATGAGTTGAATCACTCAGTCTGAGTTAGGACTATCAGAACTCACAATTCTGAGTTGATTGAACTCATTCTGATTTAATCAATTAGCTATCCCGGTGTCTACTCAACTCAAAATGAGTTGAAGTTTATTTTTATTAACTCAGAAAAAAAATAACTTTCCGTCTGAGTTGATTAATTAACTCATTAGAATTTACAGTGTAGCTGTCTTATATTCAAGAAATACTTTTCTTATTTTTATATGTGTAAAAATGTTGCTCCGTTTATTATTTTATTTAAGCATACATATAAATGATCGAATTTCAAAGATATTTCCGGTTGAGCTCAGGCTGCCCCCAACCTAAGTTTACTCCTTGGACACATTTTAGGTTGTAAAATTAGGGTATTGGGTTGAACTTTTGCCTCCAATTTTGGAGTCGGTTTCCATGGCAAATCTCTATGTTTTATTTCAGACATAATTGCCTTATATTTCAGAAATATTTTTCTTAATTGTTCATACAACGAAGTCTTATATTTGAAACATTTAAGTGTGAAAATTTTTTAGACCAATATTGCTGAAAAATTTAAGAAATAAAAGTTTTGAATTCGAGACATATTTGTCTGGAGTCTGTATCAAGACATAATGGTTTTAAATTTCAGACAATATTTCTTGAATACAAGACAATTTATTTTGTGTGTACTGAGCTATGCAATATAATTTAATATCCGGCCGGCCGGATGATGAATTCAAATCTAATACCAGATTGCATTCAAATATCAAAACGAACTTATATACATTTCTTCCTTACATTGCCTACGGTACTCAATGACTTTACGTAACAAAGTTTAACATCTCACCCCAATGAATTTTAACACGTTAACAACGACCCTTTTCCACTATTCTATGTTTTTGAAGCATTGCGTTAAGTTGCAATATTCGTTTATCCTATGTTTCTTAAGGGCATCCAGGTTTCCGTACGTATTATCAGTGATGTACTGAGAAATTTGCATTTGGAAGCCGCATCCTGCCAGGTCTGAGCGTTGGGATACCACCTTAAAAGCGAGCTTTAGATCACTTCCGCTGTGACCTATGTAAATTTTGTGTTGCGATAGATTGGCTACGCTGTCCTTATCAAATTTACTTTGACTCTAATGGTGATATTCCGGCCAATGTTACTTTTAGGTCCGTACCTTTTCTGATAAGACTGCAAGACAGAACGTTTAGATTTCAGACTATATTGTTTTACTTAATCTAAGGGGCTTTAGCCTTTGGTTTACACTATTTCAATAGTTAGGCTTAGGCCAAGAAATAAGTCTAATCTCGGGTTACGGGCGTAAAAGATACCATTATAGTAGTCAATCCTATATACAGCATCGGTTTGACTCAACATATTTATGTCAATTGTGCAGGACTGCCCCTCTCAAGTGATATCCGTTCAAATTGCATAATACTGCACTGTTTATTCTCTTAGTGCGTGCGTTTCATTAATATTTATAAAATGCCTGGCGTTAATTGGTTAATTGTAATCGTATTCGGTGCGACAATTTTGCGTCAGTTGCAGTCGTGCAATGCGCTAATCTGCCATTGCAATAAAAATTGGCAAAAACAAATCGATAAAATTAATGGTGATGTAAGTCTTCATTTTTTTCTGTTTTGTATCTGGTTTTGTTAAATAATAATTAGGTATATATTGTAAATTCCAGTGAGTTGATTTTAACTCAAAATGAGCTAAATCCACTCGGAAGACTGAGCTCTGAATTAGGTGTTTCAGAACTCAGAATTCTGAATTGAATGAACACACTCTGAGTTAATTAATCAACTCACCCCGAAATAAATCACTTCAAAGCGAGTTAACACTTACTCTTATTAACTCAGAAATAACCAGAAATGACTATTCACTCTCTGAGCTGATTAATCAACTCAGCAGAATTTACAGTGTACTCATCATGGGCCTTGAATATATCAGGGCGAAACATTTTTCTGTGGGACTACAACATAGTATGCTTATGCTTTAGAGTAATTTTTTTGCTTATAATTGACCTTATGATATCTTGCCTCTGGTGCTAAGATATGCTTATGCTAACCTTTGGCCCTCGTCATACAGTGGTGAATAAAAAGTTACACGTAAATTTGTTCTGAAGTAGCGTCCAAAAATGGAATTTGTCAATATTAAATATTTTTAATAAAATGCGGTGCACTGTAAATGTCAGTAAGTTGATTTTAAGTTAAAATAAGTTGAATCGCTCATTCTCAGTTTGGGCTATCAGAGCTAAGAATTTTGTGTTGATTCAATTCATTCTGAGTTAATTAACCAATCACCTAGAGCCAATTCAACTCAGACTGATAAACAACTCAACTCAGAATAAGTTAATGTTTACTAGTATTAATTCAGAAATAACTAATTCGCTAGCTGAATTGATTAATTAACTCCTTGAAATTAACAGTGTGGTTTAACGCCTTTTCGATGTAGTGCCGCTAGCGTACGTTGCGAAAAGCTTTTGTCGCAAACTAGGGCTTAATCCTTTGTATTATTCTGGTCAATATACAAATGAGGTCCGTTACAATAGAATAAGCATATTCTTAAGCCTAAGCCTAAGCCGAAGCCTAAGCTTAAGAATGAGCTTATACCTATAAGCCTTAGCCTATAGCAAAAAAATAGACTAAAGCTTAAGCTTACAATATTACAGTCCCACGGAAAAACGTTCCAGCCCTAATGTTTACATGGGCCATAATTTGTAAAGACAAGAACATTCAATTGAAATTCAGCTCAATGTTAACACTGTTAAGGTATAAGGCTTAGGCTTAGGCTAATGACGCACCGTTGAAATTATGATTGGTTAAAATTATGATGAAAAGTTCTATTTTGGCTCCCCCCCATTCGCTGAATCTTCTATTGTTCCACGACCATGATTTTGCGAATTCTCCAACTTAACTACAAAAGCATCATTTTACTCATCACTGATTGGCTAAAATTTTGACAAAGAAAGCGTGATTTTAACAATGGGCAACCTTGGTCCATATTCGTTCGATGCATATAAACAGCATCGATTACCAGTTCGTGATAGGTTTTCAAATAGTCGCACTGTAAATTTCAGTGAGTTGATTTTAACTCAGAATGAGTTGAATCACTCAGTCTGAGTTAGGACAATCAGAACTCAAAATTTTGAGTTGATTCAATTCATTCGGAGTTATTAATCAACTCACCCAGAGTCAACTCAACTCAAAGTGATAATCAACTCAACTCAGAGTGAGTTTAAGTTTACTGTTATTAACTCAGAAATAACCAACTCGCTAGTTGAATTGATTAATCAACTCATTGGAATTTACAGTGCGAACGGTTGAAAAAAATGCGCATCTCAAATTTGACTCAAAAGTAAACCAATAATTCAAATGCAAACAATGTTGTGCCGAAATTCGAACCTTGGCATTCACTGCGGTAAGAGAGTTAGAAGAGCAATTACCAACTGGTGATAGGTACTACACACATTTGAGTTAATAAAATCATTATTTGAAGCAAAGACGGCTACCGATTTGTTTTTTGTTTCATCAGAGTTCTTTGAGCAAAACACGCGATACAATAGGCTTTTTATCATGCGGCGAAGATTCAACTTGTGAAGTGACGGCAACGATGTGTGGACCAGGGACGACCTGCTATCGAACAACGCGACAAAGTTCAACTGATGTTACTAAAATTATACCAACGTGTGTACGATATGTTACACCAGCAGGGACAATTAATCAGGTATATGATGTGTAAAATCCAATGAATTGATTTTTATTCAGAATTAGTTGAATGACTTAAAGTCTGAATTCGTTCGGTATTTTATAACTCAGAATGCTGAATTGATTTTACTCATTCTAAGTTAATTAATCAGCTTACCCGGCATCACATTAGCTCACAGTGAGGTAATGTTTGTTGTTATTACACTCATAAACAACCGCACAAATAACAGTTTGGTTCTGAATAATCAACTCCCTGGAAATTGCGGTGGGAATGCGAAAATCTGTTTTAACTCTTTCTCACATGAATATTTTTTGTTGTGTATAAACAAGCTAATTTCAATCCAGTATTCGAATCGCAGTTTCACACATGTGAGGCGTTTACTATCACCACTCAGCTATTGGAATTTGACGCTCGAACCCGACAAGGATCCCACGTCTAGGTTTAGTTTATTGCAAATTTAGATTTTTTCTTTTTCTTGAGCCGTATCACTGTTTTATACTATTTAGCAGTCCCATTTGGCTCACAAACACATTGTGAACTTCGCTATCAGGGGCGGAACGTTTTTCTATGGGACCTGCAATAGAGCAAGCTTAAGCTTTAGAATAATTTTTGGTTTGTCTTAGGCTTAGGCTTAGGCTTAGGAAAATGCTCATTCTTACGCTTAGGCTTAGGCTTAAACTTGGGCTTAGGAATATGCTTATAATACTGTTCCGCTCCTGTTCTTTACATTGGCCACTGTCTCCAGTATGATTATTAGGCAACCTTTTAATTGATCAGCATCTTATCGCTATTTTAGGGATGTGGATTTGAAATTGAAAACACAAACACAATCTACGATAAGCTTGGATATAACTGCGTTCGTCTTCCATGCAAATTATTTTCTGAAATTGGCTTCGACACGTCGAAATTGTGTGAAACTAAACGTCTCAGTAGAACAAGCCCTTGGAACAGTATACTGTACTCCTATGTATGCAAAACAGATCGCTGTAATAATGTAGGATTTCATAAGGTGTGCACTGCTGCATGAACAATCAAACCGATCCAGTGTAAAGACCAGGGACGGAACAGTATTATAAGCATATTCCTAAACCTAAGCCTAAAGCCAAAAGCGTAGGAATGAGCATATACCTAAGCTTAAGCCTGAGCCTAAACCAAGTAAAAAAATAGTCTAAAGCTTCAACTTTTATACTCTATTCTAGTCCCACACGAAAACGTTCCGCCCCTGATTATACATGGACCCTACCGTTTTGACTTTTGAGTAAACTTCGACTGAGAGAGGATATTACTAGAAACGATTGTATTTTAATTAATTTTTACAAGGTCTGTATCATCATCGTTGTGTCGATTTCTTAAGTGATTTTACCAAATTGTACCTACAGTTAAACACTGTTTCATTTTTCGGCCAATGTAAAGAACAGGGGCGAAACAGTATTATAAGCACATTCCTAAGCGTAAGCCTAAGCACGTTTCCTGAGCATAAGAATGAGCGTATTCCTAAGCATAAGCCTAAACCTATACCAAGCAAAAAATTAGTCTAAAGCTTAAGCTTATTCTATTACAGTCCCACAGAAAAACGTTCCGCTCCTGATCTTTAAATGGGCCCATTTTTCTAGCAGTGGCGGATCCAGAAATTTCTGATGGACGGGGTCGGGCTGCCAAAAGTTACGAAACGCAATTTTTACTGCATGTATGCTTGTGCCATGAACAACGAAAAATTGTAGCGTAGGCATGTTATCATTTTATCACAGAACGATTTTGTGAAGGGAAAAATTGTATTTAGGTAGAGAACTTTCCATTCTATCACAAATAATTTTCTGATGCGGGGCGTACTCCCTTATCTCCCTCTGGATCTGCTAGTGTTCTCCGCTACCGTAAATTTGTTACGCTCCGGTTTGTTAAAGTTTACAATAAAAATTAGGGCGTGTACACAACGGAGAATGGGAACAAAAAAACGCGTAATTCAGCCCAATTACGAATTGGGCTACGGTCCAGGGCGGAGTTGTTCCTCTTCTACACCAGCACAGCTTGCGATTGGTTACTGCATTAATGCCATACCTAATAATACGTACCATTTGCTGTTGCAAATACTCTTTTCTGATTGGCAAAGTAATCGCAGCCAGTTGGCTACCAAACAGTTTGTTTTACTAAGCTGTTGAATAACGCTGTATTACACTGTAAAAATGCAAGCGAGTTGACTAACTCATAATGAGTTGAATCACTCAGTTTGCGTTAAGACCATCAGAACTCAGAATTTTGAGTTGATTCCATTCATTCTAAGTTAATCAATCTACTCACCCAGATGTTAACGCAACAGAGCGAGAATCAATTCATCTGTGAGTGAGGTAACGTTTACTCAAATTCAGAAACAAGCAACTCGCTATCTGAATTGATTAATCAGCAACTCATTTGAATTTAAAGTGTGCTAGTTTTTTTACTACAAAATTTTGAATAAGCTGACCCCATACCTTTTCGTAGAGTGTATGTTGTCACATGACATTGACTTACAAATCACTGATCTCAAGTTATCGCCGTATAGAAGTAGTGACATGTCACATGAGATACCACGGGTATGTGAATATTAAATTTCAAAATCGGACCAAATATATATGACATATATTTAATCAAGAGAATGTAATTTGTGCGCACTATTAAAAAGTAGGTAAAAGTTAGATAACGTAGCTGTAAACGTGATTTCAAATGCTGAATTGGCTTCGACGTTTTTGTTTAGATACGACGTTTCTGTTTCCGCCAAAAACTTTACCGACATAAATTTATTGCTATATACGTACAAATAAACGAAATTTCAAGTTTTAGTGTAATATGACATTCTACAAGACATTCGGGCTAAATTACCACAATTTTGAAGACATTTTCAAATATGCCATGTGATATTCACAGACAATATTTCGAATATCACATGATAGTGCAGTACTTAAGCACACAACTCAAATTTTTCTAATTTGACACCGGATTAAACATGTAGAAAAGATATTATCCGCTATTGTAATTAGTATTATATATTAACCTTTTCTCACATGAATATTTTCTATTTCCCCTGAGACCTACTTTTATCTGAGTTGCCTACAGGCAACTCAATGTGAGAACGAGTTACAGATAATTAACTGAAAATTTTTCGCTTGAAGATAGTAAACTGAAAAGTTTTCGCTTAAAGATAGTAAACTGAAAATTTTTCGCTTAACCCTTTATCACATGAATATTTCCTATTTCCCCTGAGACCTACTTTTATGCTACGATTCGAATTCCAGTCACTGGAGTGGGAGGCGTATACCATCACCACTCAGCTATAGGAGCTTGACGCTCGAGCCCAAGGGGGCTCTCACGTCTTGTGGTGATTTAGTACTATGTATACGTGTTGCAATTGTTAAACACGGTGCGATATATACTGTTTAAAGTATACACTGCACTGAGTTGCCTACAGGCAACTCAATGTGAGAAGGTGTTAAGGGATAAAACATGTTACAGTACAAATTCTTCCAAAATAATGAAAGTGCATATATAATTGAAATTTGGCAGAAAATTTGTGTGAAACCTAACAACTTAACAACATATTGCAGATATTGGTTAAAATTAACTAATTAACCATCAATTTTACTAGTTAATTTCGAATCGCCTCCGGCTCCGGCTCTGGCCAGTTTCGTTGACCTCCGGCTCCGGCTTACAACTTTGCCCCTTAAAAATTTTTTGAAGAAAAATGATAAGGTTCCCATCATTACAATTTTTCCGCTAAAAATCTTTTGTTGATAAAAAGATACCGTCCCTACCTTACAATATTGCGTTTTATAACATTTGCCAGCCCGCACCCGATGTCAGAAGTTTTTGAATCCGCGTCTGGTGCATGAACGGCGCATAAAATTGAAAATTTCACCTGAAGTGTGCTTGTTTGGTTTAGTCGACTGTACAATTTGTGTACGTTGTAGAAAAAATATAAACGTAAACTGCAATGAATCGCATGTTAGAGTTTACCAACACAGAATCGCAAGAATTACTGAGGGATTTGCATCTCATTTGTTCATTGTTCTGGCCTGAGAGTGAACAGACGAATCGTCCAATTCGTACCTCAATTTTTTAAATATCAAATGAGGCGGAAATTTTACTTCTCTGCCATCCAATGCCTCCGATTAACGGCCAAACGCAGACAAAAAGACCAGTCAGACCAAGTCCATGGCTGGTTTTCTGAATTCTGATTTAAGTATTTACTTCTGTTACACATTAGTAATTACTTAAGTAAACATTTATATTTCGGAGCAAAACCAAATAAACGTCAAACACCAGCCATTGTCATAACGAGAAAGTTATAATTGCTTTATATTATGGAGGCACCATAAGCCTATAACTTCAGTTAAAAGAAAGTTAGTATACCTGAAATCATAATTTGTAATATGCCAAGTTTGGTCAGCGACTTAAGTTACTTACGTCAGTACGCTTTTAAAAACGAGAAAACGGTTAAGTAGTTACTTAGCACGTACTAATATTGAGTTGCACTTAAGGGCCGATGTAAAGAACAGGGGCAGAATAGTATTATAAGCATATTTCTAAGCCTAAGCCTAGGTCGAGCAAAAAATTAGTCTAAAGCTTACGCATACTCTATTCTAGTCCTACTGAAAATGTTCCGCCGCTGATCTTTATATGGGCCCACTTATAGTAGGGTTTGAGAAACCCAGCCTTTAATACTTAGCCCCGAAGTATCAACATACGCAGTAGCCGCTCCAAAAAACAACACCGAAAATATGACGTTTACTGTACAATATATTTAAACATACTAGTGACCCAGCAGTACATACGTAAAACCCAACACAGATTCCGAACGAACCTGGTGTCTTAGGTTGTAAATCAATGCCTACAATTTGTCCCCGAAATATTTTGTACGCTCGAAAACTAAGCCATAGCAAACACTGAGGTTAGTTATCGTACGCTATAACCACAGAAAATTTACCAGCGGAAAACCTGCTCTTTACCCAATACGAGTTAGCACTTATAACCTAAGCCTGATTCTAAAGGTTACATATCAGGACCAACATATCGCTGAGTACAAAGAACCGCACTAGAGCACTGTGAATTGTTTTGCGACACCAGCGCTACGATAAGGTTAGTTTTAACTTAATCCTCTAAACCAGAACAAATAATACTAGTAATAACGATTTTAACTGGTTTCTGTCTTTACTTGACAGTTCAATTTTCAACAAAAATATCAAAATTACATTCAAATTTTGCACGTTAGTTTATAAATTTCTGACTTAAACAATCGCTGCAATTGCACTAATCACGCTAACCCACAGTTTGTTTCTGCTTGTAGCCAAATGCTAGAAACTAACCAGATGTTATATTTTGCCGGAACCAGACACAGTACAGGACGATTAGGTTCTACCTGAACGTTGATATACAATACACACACAATACGCAAAGCAAATAATGTTATTCTTTCAAATCCGCAAGCAGCTTTTCGATATCTATGTCGGATTTTTTCGAACCCGTAGCACCTGTAGATGTTGCGACTTTAGTTTTCGACACTGACGGCATCTGAAATTTAATCGCAGCAAAACTAGACCTACTGCCAATATATGCAATAAGATAACGCTTTAAATGTGAAACATGACCAGTTATTGCTGATAATGAAACCTCATTCAAACACTGGCATATTCTAAGCGTTATTAAATAAATCGTTTCAATTGTTGTTAATCTATTAAAAGCAAAACTAAAACGATCAAAAACTGTTACTTTTTACTGTCAAAACATACGAACTAGATCGCAATCACCAGTCACGAATATCACAGTTGTACTACAAATTACTAAGAGCACTATAAGCTTAGATGCTCGAACCCTGAAAATCTTACATAGTACCATGGTTTCTTTGTTGGTTAGACATGTACCAGAAAAAACAAGATGTCCTAGTTTGGGTGGTGCCTTGTTTTGTGACCATGTTTACGCTATCCAGTATCGCAGTATCGCCCGGCCACATTAATTCAAACAGCTTAAGATCTATACAAAATACTTCTGAATAATAAAGACAATCCCAACAAATGCTTGGCCTGGACCGTAACTTACCTGTGCGCTGAGATCAATTCCTATTTCATCGAGAACTTTATTAATCACAGCATTTTCTTCCTCTTCATCACCTGACTCTGACATTATATTATCTAAGGCGTCGTTAACTAAAACATACACAAAAACGTCATATTATTGTAGAGTCTTACACTCCTGGGATTTTTTTAGGCTGTTGCCGGCACCAGGGGATGGAGTTGGGCCAGAGGCGAAATGTCGGAAGACGGGAGACATAAGCATGTGTTTTCCTTCTTAAAATTTGTGTTTTAATGCTTTGCGTCCTTGCCTACGTATCTGGAACATATAGAAGCAAATTTTGCGGTTTAGTAGTAGAAACTGGTGTAAAATATAGTTTAAGAAAATCTGGAAATTATAGACAATTGTTTACTTTTTCCAGGGGTGGTTGGTTGGAAAAAAATGTGGGAACTAAAATGGAAAAAAGAAGTCAGACTAGGAAGTTCAAATGTGGGTTTCCCCTGACAGAAAAAACTCCAGCACCAAGCTTCTAATCATCGAAATAGGTATATTATAAATCTTTATTGAGCATTGCGTCACGAATTTAATTTGCGTTAGAATTTTCACAACATGACTTTGATGGTAACCATTTTCAAAAAAACAGCACGGGAAATATCGTAATAATTAGTCACAAAGTACAAAGCAAAACTAAAATTTATTGCGAAAAACAAACTGTTTAACAAGGCTTTTAACTCACAAACCGTAATATTACCTTAATATGCTCTTACAACGAAATATCAATAATTTCGCGTTTAGCTGGGGCTTGTCTCTACTACCATGTTTCAGATTATAACCGATACGTATCTTGCACAAAAAAAACGCTAAAATCTGCAATAAGTCCAGCCAGCTACTACTGCCAAACAAACAACATTTTGGAAATCTACATTATACCCTAACGGTATGAAAACTACTATTCCTCACACGCAATATAACACAAAACAATAAATGGTGCCTTACTAATGTCTTCAGACATCTCCATATGAGTGTTTGCTTTTTCGAAATCTTGCATTGTTTTAGCAATTTTCATCGGATCTGTTTGTTTGTTCATTGCGGTCATAGCCTAAAATTCACAAAAACATCGAAGTACAATATCAAGTGATGCAATTAATGCAACCGCATATCCACCAACTGTTATAAACCAACAACAGCGGAGCAGATATAAAATGATGCTATGAAAAAATAACAAAATGGCTGGTTGCACTTAGACCTTCATCGGAACAAAAGCAATTAAAAAATATAATTTGCAGTTAAAATAATCACGAAACAAAAACAATCTAGAAAACTATCACAACTCAAAATTATATAGTACTTACACTTGTTGTAGTTTTCATAGCATCTGCCATACGAGCACTAGACATCATTGTCTAAAATAAATTTTAATCGATGTAACAATAAACATGCACAAAATGTTCAGAACAACTGAACAACTTCTACGTTAAACTCAAAGTTTTTCAACTCCAACGAAATAGATTTAAAAAACCGATTAGAAATCAGATTAACGTTACTTTTTAGCTACAATTTAGAAAAACTGTAATTGAAGCCATGAGCGCCATTCATTCGAATTGAGAACACAAGCAAGAGGAGGCAGCACTTTGTAAGTGGGAATCGGCCCTTCTGGTATATCAGTCTTCCCCATCCCATACAAATTAAACCAAGATATCCACCGTATTTTAGTATTTTAATAAACTTTGAAATTTCAAAATTAGAACTCACTCTCTGCTCAAGTACACATAGCCTCCAATTCTTTATTGTATCGATATAGGCCGAAATAGCAGGTAATCATGTAATTATCTTAAAATTCCTTAGCGGCCTCAGCGTTAAAGAGTAAAAGTGTACCAGTAAGCTGAAGCACATTCACCTTTGTTTGCGTATTCACAGCGGACATTTTTGCATCCATCCCAACCGATTTTGCTTTCTGTTTTCTTAACTGGACTAGTTGTTTTGCCAACACGGCACAACCTTGTTTGTTGCCTTGTTTAGCTAGTTTACGAATTTCGGCTTCCTGGAACAATTTGAACAATGAACAAACAACATGTAACTAACAACGTTCAGTGTAAATAAACATGACTGCTAACGAAAAGCATAAAAATTGCTACATACGTATCAGCGTGCGACCGGAATCCTGATCCCGGCATTGTTTCAACTTCCAGTGCCGGTAAATTTGTACCGGAATTAAAAATTCCGGTTTAAATTTTGGTTGGTGAAAATAAAGATATTTTACTAAAAAAATGACGACAACAAATTAAATAGATTTCATTAGTATAGAATGTAAACCTCAACAATCGCCAAAAGTGAACCATCAAAGGTAGATTTCGTTTCCGTGGAATACAAAACCTAAAATGCAGCAGATAAAGAAAATGCATATCTTCAACTAGGGTTATTTCACCAATAACATTGCAAAAAGAAAATTAAAATGAATTTTTTGGTGGCACTTACTTTTCATTGTTGGATTTCGGTTCCGTTTCGGGTAATTGTTCAAATTCCTATTCCGGTCCGGTAAATTGTAATTCCGGTTGCACGCTACTACGAATGCTAGCCATATTTCAAAATAAAACTTAAAAATCACTGCAAACGTCTCTTAACTCAAATCATAATTACTAACCATCATCTTCCATCAAAATTCAATTTGTTCCTGCAAATGTTTATTGACTAAAAAAAGCAAACAACTACAGATCATCAGTATTCCTCAGAAAATTTACATAAAGTACATACTAACGCCTTTTCTTGCCTCTCCATCTGTGTTCGATCGCGAGTCAAATCCCGTTGTGCCCGGCGTATTGCACGATCATTCTTTTTCATTTCTTCTAAAATACAAAAACAAAACGCAATGAGAAATCAATTATTACTCATACTGATTCTAAAACGATATTACTAGCTTAGTAAAGGAAAAAATGAAAATCAAAACACAATTCAGTAAACACATTTTGATGGTTCAAAAGGTGTCATGGGTAACTAAAAATTATTTCGCGTGATAAATACCACTTTTTAGAGGTTTTGCTTAAAACTCGACGTACCTTTAGGATCTTTTCTAAAATAGCTTGCCATCGGAATACACTCTTTATCGGCATATGAACTATAATATATATTTATATGTATATATTTACGAAGCTAAATTAGTTAAAAAGCCATTCGATGAATCCAATGCATATATTAGACCAATAGTCAAACGACCATACCATTTCTTACGTTAGTTACGTCAGAATGTAACCGAAGTTAGCTGGGTTAAGAGGCGATCACAGAATTGTAAACAAAGCGTGAGGCACAGTGTCAGCACCTAACAACCATAATTAACTTCATAGAGCACGATATCTCAAAAATCAAGCAAATACCTATGTGGCGAAGTCAGCCACTAATTTCACTTAATGATATTTAAAGCCGCAATATCGATGTGCTGACAAACCTCGAGTGACACTCGGCGCATAATACGAAAACTATCGTACGTATGCAAGTGTCGGATTGAAAAGCAAATAGTCTGCCCAAGCCCCTTACACTAAGCGATTCTCACAATAAAAGCGCCAAAAACAGCTATATACTTCATTAGAAATTTTAGCTGTTCCAGTAATAGAATTAAAATCCCAAACGGTGGACAATTTCTTGTTGTGCCGGGACAGCAGGACGGCCTCAGACCGTGCTCTTAACAGTTAACGTGTATTTCAGACAGGTCGTCTCTTACTGACTTACTGAGCAGAAAACGGTTGATGTAGCTTCTAAACGTAACGATATCCCGTTAAAAATGCTTTATAATTTTTAAATTTGTGCACTGGTCGGCTGGCGGCCAATGGCCCACCGGCCAATCAAACAGACCCGCCAGAAACCTGGACGCCCCTTAAAGTAACAAGGGCCCGATTGTCCATCAATCTCAAACAACAGAGCCGCTCAATTTAATACAGTATCACCATTGTGGCAATTGCAAACACAAACCGCTTTATTTAAAACGTAACAAAGTACGCGACATTGACAACAACATATGTTTAAACAGTAACGTGCTAAACGAAACAGAAGGCAACCAAAATTGTAGAATTTAAAGAAACCGTTCTTTAAATTAATTAATAAAATGAACATATTTCAAAAAATAAACCCTAATTTAAACTATGTACATACATACTGCGTTTCGTCGTTTACAAGTTCATTTTGCTTATTATTTCTAAACATAAGGCACTTGACCCGTGTTAATTATACGGGCCTGCATGCGAACCAAGCCTAATGCGGAGTGCTCATAACCGTGACAACTTGGGACATGTTTTGTTCATATTAGACTATTACAGTAACATTTTGTCTCCTTATACCCCATGACATGTGCAAAAAGTCGTATTTATCTGGAATTGTCATGTGTAGGTCATTTTTGTTCTTCAATATCATGATATTCGACGTATTGTCTGCTAATATCATATGCTATCTTCAAATGTTTGCATACTTGAAGTAACATACACAATTGTACTGTTGAATATCATATACTAGAATTTAAAATTTGATTTTTTGAATTAGCCGTTGTTCTGAGCGATTTCGTGTCGGAAACGATTTTTTCCGCGCTTCTGGCTTTAAAGTATATCTGTGCCTCTGTCGTCAGACTGTCTATTATTCATTTATAAGCACACGAAGATTGCACTAATATCATAATATGACATTCGTTGTAATTTTGGAATCATATAAGTTTGAGCCTACACCTGATCCTAAGCCAATTATAACCATAAACCTATTTCTAACAGTAAACCTCACATCTCTAAGTCCGTTTCCAAAGCTTCCAGAAGACAGACCCTATGAATAAAATGGGTTTGCCGTAATTCTTCATGTAAATGCTAACACAGCGGCAAAATCTGGCTTGTGTAATTGCGATAAGCAGAAAAGTTTTCATTTTAACATTTGATCTCAAATTTCAAAATTTGAAGGAAAACAGTACTACGATACCGTTTTACGTGTACAAGTTACTTGTTTGAAAACACACACTCAGCATATTCCATGATTCCATAAGTTCGTATGTACAGTGGTAACAGAACTTACAATAGCGAAAATGATAAAAAATAACAAAATGCAAAATTTACACGAGTTCTGCAATCACAATCGGTATGCATTCTCAACGAAATAAAACTTGTTTTTTTGTTATTTCTTTTTGCTTTTCTTTCCTTGTAATTTTTGCTCCAATTCTTTGCGTCGAATTTCATCACGTGCTGAAACAAGCTAGTACACAGAACGTTAGCTTGACATCACCGTGCGCAATTTAGAAACCAAGCTTTCTAAACTAGTTGTTACAGCACCCAACCCAAAAGGGGCAGACAACCATGTATTTACCAACAAATCCAAATCTAGAGAGCGGACGGTACTATCTTGTTGCGACCCTTCCTCACTGTGCTAACATTGAACCAGTTCTGAGATATTTTGCGTCATCACAAAACGCTGTACGAACACGAAATTATAACAATAAAATAATATGATCTTCATATTTGACTACGATTTAAACTTTTGTAAAAACAGAAAATTCCAGTAAAATTTTCAATTACGACATTTCGTTAAATGTCTTCCTATTTGCAGAGCGTTACAAATATTTTACGTTAGGCTATCCAGTTCACGTAATAGTCCCCATGGTTTCATGAAAAGCAGCTTATAATGTAGCCTGTCTTGACAATAAACCAGTTTGAAAATCAATCTGGTTTCTCCACGATGCATAATTTCACAATTTTACTGCAATATTCACATTATTAAACTAACCTTTGCGCTCAGCTTCTGCCTCTTCCTTTGCTGTAACAAAAAACTTGTTGATAAATTTATGAAATCGGGTTAGGGGGGCGGTATACTTCATTAAAAATTATATTATTGTTCGGCGCCGTATGTCACCGTGCCATGCCGTACGCCCCTTGCTCGCGTACAATATTGCATGGGGACGGACGATGCCATACAACACGGCTGAAGAGGGCCACAGTTTATCGACGTGTAAGTGTTCATCCACCTGACGGCTGAAGAGGGCCACAGTTAATCGACGTGTAAGTATTCATCCACCTGAATTAGCATGTAAGCGATTGTCTGACATAAGTGCATAATTCAATTCTGCATCCTGGCATCAAGGTTTTCTATTCCACAGCCCGCGTCTGTTTTAGAAGCGCTAGATTTCCCCTCAAATCGGTAATGAGTTAGTTTCGGTTTTAGTCTAACGTTTGCGCTGAGGCTTAGGCTCTGGTTCAGATTAATCCGTATACTAGAAAATTAGTTTAAGCTTAGAACTATGTTGAGATTAGTGACGAAACTAAAACAAAATTAGTTCAGTGAACAATCCTTCTATTACCCTTTTTCTCTTCTTCACGTTTGCGGGCGGCTTCCTCGCGTTGTTTACGAACAATAGCAAGTCGTGCCAGATCGGCTCGGGCTTCATCAGTTTTGCCCTGAGCATGAAGACGTAAATATTCTTGCCGAGCGCGCTCTTTTTCTAATGCTTCCCTAAAATATCGTAACAAGTGCGTTATATAACTATCATAAAAATAGTCTTCGTGCAATGTGATATTACTAAAACTGGCGTTTAATACGTAGTAAAATAACAGCACATAGCAGTAAAAGGTTGCTAGTTTTATCACATTCTACAAATGTAGAGAAGCACGTTTAGGGTTATAAAACTCGGATGGGATAGATTTCCATTCCTTTAAAAAACGTAAATAAACAGCACAACTGCATTATGGCAATTCCAAGTTTCGGGCCATTATAGCGCTTTCGCAAGACATCCATTTATAACGCAGTCGAAGTTGCAAACACACGAAACGTTATACAAAAGCAAGAACATTGTTTTCGAATCCAATATCCATCACACTGTGTTATGAATGTGATTTTTAAACTTAGTCGAATAATAATACATTTTTTAATTCTAGGTTTAAACCAGAAACTACAATTTACCGTTCTTTTCTGTTCATCTGTGATGCGTCGCTTTCAGCAAACTCCAACTCCGATAATTTTTTCATTTTCTGTTTAACACGATTCGGATTTTCGACCTCAATAAGCCCCGCTACACCGCTTGGTTTTTTACACTAAAATACAAATCGACGTTCGAAATTCCATGTTAACTTTGTAATGGCATCGGTTTCTCATTTGGTCAAAAACATTTTTCATTTTCTCAAATAAATTTAAATCTAAAAAATCAGTGGCTTGCAACCAGGGTGCGACCGAATATCCGGTTCAGGTTTATTATCCGGCAAAAACTGATATCCGTATCCGGTTCCGGTATAAACCTACCGGATACCGGATATTTACGATTGTGGTGCCGAATATCATAAAATTGCTTTTTACAAGTAAGCGTATTCAATATCTGGCTGCGATTACATTTCTGGGCAATTTAAGAAGTTCAAGTTTTGACACATTTTCAGCAACTTTTACCTTACGTGTAAGCGAGCGAAGATATAATGCATTTTATCAATTCAGTTTATCAGCAGCAATTATGATACGTTTTACCTATTTTTAACTTAAGCGAGCGAGAGTTAAACGCATTTTTGTATTATTTCAGTATATCAGCAACTATTATAAGTTTATAACAGACGAAAACCTTGATCACGTTAAAAATACAGCGAAAATAAATTATTTCAATAAGTACAATATCCGATATCCGGTTCCTGTTCCGGTAAAAAATTTAATATCCGTATCCGGTTCCGGTATCCGGTAAATTAATATCCGGTCGCACCCTGAATGGGCTCTGTATAAGCTTATACGCAAACAAAAATTTTCGATTTATACAAGTATTCTTCTACCAAAACAGCAATTTCTATTCGGTACGTAATGACTTTTTAGAACCGACAGCTGCTACTTTAACAATATGTAAGTTTTGGCAGCAACGCAGCGAGAACTGAGAACTAAAACTGTTACATGCATGTTTTTGTAAATGCAACTTGTCGCTGAAGGCCATCGCTGCAAAACGTGTACGTGTCAATATGGCTGGATTTACACGCTTCAGCATTAAACGATACCTTATACATGGGCGTAGAAACCATTTTAAGGGAGCTACGTTATATAAAAATTTCGATTGGGTTTCTTGTTCTGCAAACTGAAACGGCGTCTAAATACCCGTGTACAAAAATCCCAGCATGTTTTGGTCCATGACCCGGTCCCCCTCCCATGGTTAAGCCAATGAACTTATACCGTCGCATTTTCTTCGTCTTCACTATCACTGGACGAACTTGTATCACGATTCACAGTTGCGCCCGTATTGGAACGACCTGGTTTTTCGCCCCCACTGTCATTGTCATCAGAGTCTACATCTTGCTTCGCTTCCTAAAAATACATTCATATATGCCTATTTGTATTAATTTTCCGATATATGTTTTCTTTTAAAAAAATAAGCTTCTCGATAAGCTTAGTTACGGCATACCAAAAAAGGCCTTGTGATATAAATATTGCACGTACGTATAAATTTAGTTCCACTATGTTACAAATAGCCTTATAACATACGTAGAATTATGTTATATGTACTTTTTAGCAATAAATACGTGGCAGACTGGAACTCAAAAGCCGAATTTAACTACGTATGATATACAACACACCAAAATTCAGAGGAGGACCCATTTACTGAGCATATCGTTGATATTCTGGAACAAATCTGAAATTTGCAACCTGCAGGATTCGGATTCAGTCAAACCGTGTATTCGGTGCCACACTGTATTGGATTTAGAAGCAATTAACATTAAAACAATCGCTAAATATAGCTGAAAACTTACACGCAGACGAGATAACTCGGCCTGTTGAGCAAGAATTTCAGTTTCGTTTGAAAAATGCCGAAATCCACCTTTGTGACCGAATTTCTTGCCGCGTCCACCGCCACGCTTTGACATTTATTGTTTAGTAGCGAATATTCGTTAGTCCAAGTTCCGATGTTTAAGTATGTTAACCTTTGATATTTTAAATGTATTATAATTCTTGGTCTAAATCGGTACATAGTACTAAAGGACGAACGTGTCCAACAAAATATATTGAATAACATAGCATTGATGGCTGCAATCAGTGTCATGTGTATATAAGTTCAAAACTGAAAGCAAAAGCAGTTGGAAGTTGATACTTGAAACTGGATTCGCTGCAACTTGCAAACTCAGAATTGTATCGACTTAAGTTCAACTTAATTTTTATCTAAAAGTAGTGCCCATGGATAATCAGACATTGAGTTCAACATATCTCTGTCTTTCTCCACGGTATATAACGGGTACTCGAAGCTATGATGCACTATATTAGGACCGTTAGTGTTTCTAATTTACATACGTAAATGACAGAGTTCAACCGGAATTGCTGCAAAAATTCAATTCCTGCTAGTATTCTTGCATTGATAAATGCAGGAACCGAAATTTTTAGATTGAGGCAAATTATTCGTAAACATTTAAATATTGGCAACTTTGTCTGAAAAATTATTTTTTCGAAATGAGTGTTTTTGCAATTAGTTCACTTTTGTTAAAAAGCTGTTTCTGACGTGTTTTCGCAAAACTTGATAATGAAATAGCACTCAAAAGCGCTTAAGTCATTTTTCGCAAATTTTTTAAAAACCAATAGTAATTTCGTGATGAAAATTATTTCAAATTCCGGTTTTTGTTCCAGCAAAGATATTCGGTTCCTGTTCCTTTTTCGGCAAAATTTAGTTTCTGTTGGATCCCTGGCAAACGACAAATGATATACGTACTGCAGTGCAGTATATCGCACGCAAGCAATATACTGATGAACCAAAATTATTTAGTACAGCGAACAGAACTGTTAGTTTTAGTGCCAATTTCCAACTGGATTTAAATGTTTCATATGGTGCAAAATGTGACAGTTAAAACTGCTATGTAATGTTAATAACAGTGCTTTTCTGCGAATCGGTTTTTGTAGTGGCGCGCACGGTATTGCTTCGGTATTGCTGTAAAATTTCGTGCAATTGAACGAGTTCAGAGTAAATCTTTAAAGATAATACATGGATTTTCAAAGCTTACTATTGAAGATAGACTGTGGTTGTTGTTTGTAATCTCTTGAGTTAGGGAGGATGAGAAAAGTTGTGCTTGTGTAGAAAATAATGCACAATCAAGTGGATTTCAAATTTGATTACTTTTTGTGTTTGCTGTTGGAACAATACGGTCTGCACGACCACGGTTCGAAGTTTTACACAAAGTTAAGGACCTCGCCGGGAATCGGACCTCAGCCCTCTTGTGCTTGAGCCAAGCATGCTACGATCGCACTATGTGGTCATTGCACCAAGTTCATATACCAATATGTGCACATGTATTACAATCTTTGCTTTACATACACTTACCGTGTACATATACCGACGTCCCTCTCTTTTACAGGCGGTCGTCCCGGACCACGAGTCCAACTCAGTGAATCCATGGACTCGGCTGCACTGCCGATCTCGGTGGACCTCCATGTTGGAACAACACGGTCTGCACGACCCCTTCTTCTGCCATCATGTTGTAAATGTATGGAATACTTTGCCCAATCAAATTGTCGGTTTAAGAATTAATTAGCTTTCAAACCAAAATTAATTGAGTCACCAGGTACTTTCCACGATTTTTTGGGCAAACGGAAATCTGTGAGATTTTCCGCGCGGGTTAACCAACTGAATAACTTGTTGTATTTAATATATATTTTTGTATTTTGTATACGTTTGGCTGCCTCAATCATTCCCACGAAGAAACTACGGTCCCACGGTGGAACAAACACAACTCTTGAAAAGCCCTATCGAGTCAACTTGCCGCTCACAAATGCTTAGACAACTATTCAAACGAATCGGCGGTACGTTATCTGTTCAACTGCCCCGCAACTCTAAAATGCTACCTGAAGATGCTCTATGAACAAACCGCTGGAAGTAGCTACCTTTCTTAGCCTGAACTTCTCATGAGATCTTGCTGCGGTTAAACAAAAGAAAAGAGAATGCTGCAGTCATATTTAAGGTAACTAATCATATAAATTAATGCTTCATACAATTAACGATCAGTATATCTTTGTCAGTTGTTAAGTCATTTTAAATTATTGTTTGAAATAAGCAAGCTGTGTGGCTATGGTAGGACACCTTGACCTTTACAAACATCCAATAAATACTCATGGCCGTGGGCATAGAAACTCCCAAAAAAATACAAATATCCTGAACAGACATATTCAACACATATTATTTAATTTAATGTACCTATCAATTCAATCCGCAAATACTCTGAATAAACAAACGAGAAACTCCTAGCTATGTTTTTCACTCTTAAACCAACAGTACGAAAACAACTTATCAACGAGATAATATTTTTGAGCACCGTTGACTGCAGACATTTGTTCATTTCCAACCTAAATCGTGTGCACAAGTTGGTTTGCAAGACTTGTAAATATGTAATACTGTCGCGAAAATACATCCTGTCTACGACCCTGACAACAATTACAGAATTGGAACAAAAACAATTGTTGTGTTGTTGAATATTTAATACCAGACTCACACAACATGTTTGCTTTGCTCTTCCGCCGTTTCTTTTAGTTTATCTGTTATAATATTTTAATGTAAAGCAGATATTTCGTTGTATAAATGTATCGCAATGGAAATAATTTATTGTTCATCTTATCCTTAAAATTTAGCCTATTTTTGCATAGGTTTTAAGGTTATGAATATGCTTTGTTCTAGTGTTTAATATTTCCATAGCGCTTATAGTCAAAAGGTTTTGATTCAGCGCGTTACTGGATACCATGCATAGCTGAGGGCTACAGAGCATAGATGTACAATACGAAGCCTTTCTCTAAGGTCGTGCTTCGACTGAATATCGTCCACCCCTAGCGAATCCAGAGGTTTGAGGATCTAGTGACGTACGTCCCATCGTCAGAATATTTTTGATAAAATGGTAAGGTCCCTCCATACCTTACAAATTTTTTCTCTTATAATTTTTTTGTGGAAAATATAAGGTCCCCCTACATTATAATTTTTCCCATCAGGAAATTTAAGTGATAAATGGTAAATGTTCCTATACAGTAAGCATTTGTTTTATAAAACATTTGCAATCAAGTCACCCCGTCCTCTGGTTAGAAATTTCTTGATCGCCTTTGAGTGTGTTTGTATTTTTCAACCTTTGGTACAATTTTTATGAGCCAAATTGTAAAGATTTCTGAAAAACATAATAAAAGCCAAAAATTCCAAATTTTTTGACAACGCACAGATATTTGAGCTAATTTATAGAATATTGCTCGGTTTAGGCCTTCCTTACCACCGGATAATTATACCGTTTACTCAAAGAAACCAAAAACTGTTACGAATTTGCGAACCGAAACGAAGTTAAAATTTTACATAAGAGAACTGTTGTTGCGTATGTGCACCTTTGTGCGTAGAAATTAAGGATTGAGTTCAGTAATTCTTCTAATACACAGCATCCGGTAATTGTAATTTCAAATTGGTCTAGGTTTATCAATCTAGGTACGATGAGGTATCAATGTGCATGTATCGCGTTGTAACATAGCTAATGCTGTTTTGTTAAAGGTCAGCAGCCATATTGGCTTATGTAATTCACAACGAGTTGAAAGTTGCCTTGTGAAAGATTGCTTTTTTATCCAGATGTTTAGCCGGAGACAAGTTTATAAGTTGAATAAGATAGCAGTTGGTTGAGTTTGCAATCGATAAGAAGCCTAGCTTCGCTTCTTTCACGCGGCATTTCATTGAAATTGTAGTTTGTGTTCGTATCACTGATTCCGGATTCGTGTCAGCTAGATGGAAACTTTTACAAAATGGTAAAATATTTTTTACAACGTATTATGGAAGCATGTCAGACATGCTTGTCTTTTAAGCGCAAACGGCGTGAAATATTACACATGCAGTGTATTGTGTACCGGTATTAATATTAGTTTGTGATTTTTATTACCGAAATTTTCCGTTATTTTCAGTGTTAAAAATTTTGTGTTTCAAAAGTTAAGGATGGACTTTTTGTAGCATGCGAGAGGGAAATTTATAAATTCACTGAGCATGACGCGAGGAAAATTTATTAATTTGCTGGGGCCAGAGTCCCTTACCCTCCTATGGCTACTTGCCCTATTCAATTTCAGTTGAAATTCCGGTATTTTGACTTTCGGGTCCGTTGCACCCTGACCTACAGGGATTTGCGCTCTGAGACCCGAGATCGAGACCGAGACCTGACAACCGAGACCAAGACTGAGGTTTTTTATATCAAAAGTTTTGAATGTTTTTCATACTTCTGTGTAATTCTATTATAATAAGATATTGCATCTGCTCAGAATTTATAATATTCCACGCAAAAATTACCTCAAAATTTTATTTTTAGCAAAAACTTACTGACAACAAAATATTTAGCGATGAATGGGAGTAAAGTTACAATAGATTGAGATCGAGAGCGACTGTGATAAGTTGGGTAGGCTAGGGTACGACAGTTTTTAGTTCTGAGTTCTCAGCAGCTGAAAATGAGAGACGCTCCCAGGAGGTTTCGAACTCAGTCGACAGATTATCACTCCAGCGCGCTATCTACTGAACCACGCCGCCTCACAATCTGCCAAGTTTTTCTGTTTTTATGCCTTACAAGAACGTCAACATACACATGTATCTTGGCGCTTCCATGTTTTTACCGCTTTTGCATATGAAGGCACTACATATGCATCAACATTTTACCGATGTGCAGCATTAGCAAGAGATTTCATATTTAGCGATGAATGAGAGCAAACTTACAATACGTAAGTACCAGGGTGTAACAGTAATTCCCCTTTCAGTAGGCAAATATATATGGTAATTTCTCGCTATCCGGTTCTTGTATTTAATCCCGTATTTTTTCAAGGAAATTTTGTATATATCTTCGGTATTGAAATGATTTAATTTGAAAATTTTAGACGTGTTTCTGTTAATATATTTGACAAAAATTGGTGACGGAAGGTCATAAATAATACGTACTAATATTGAGTTATGTTATGCTTTTCTGCAATAAATATCCGGCAATGTAAAATACCGGAGGCGGATGTCGGTTTTTGCCGGGGTCTATTTTAATATCCTGTTCCACCAGCACATATCGAGCCCAGAAAGTGTGTTTTTACACTAGGCAATCGGCTAGTGCGTTTCTCACACTAGGCAATCGAATGGTCATCGGAATGTTTACATTTTATTAGGGACGTGCCGATACCAAAATTTTTGCCGAACGGATGCCGATTCCAACTTTAGTACACTACGCTTAAAGAACAGATCGAATACACGAATAAGTACTACCTACATTGCATTATTATGCAAAGACGTGAATCCTAACTACCATAAACTATTATAATTTTATGAGAACGGCTCATTTCAATTCATTTTTTTCAAACACAAACTCAAGACAAATATCAGTTTTCATGTCCAGGCACACTGATATGTGCCCAGAAATTAAATGGATGGCATTCCAACTGACTGTTTTGTGCAAAAAGTATATGTATAAAATCTGGATTTTTACAGTGATACTCACGAAAAGTGCCGATTATTACCGATGCCGATTAATCGCCAAATCCCTAGTCACAACTTTCCAAGCGATCTCATTTATAGGACTAGCTAGCTACTAACTAATTAGCATATTACCTTAATTGGCTGAGTCTAAATTAAGATTTTTTAATTATTTCACTCATTCTTGGGGATAAAAGTGGGTGTGAGGAATATGTATAAATTGTTTATCAACCTCCAAAACAGATAAATAACTAGTTGCTAAGTAATTATATAGTATACGTACGAATCCAAGTAATTTGCATATTAGCTGTGCCAACTATAGCAATTGAGCTAAAGAATACGTATGCACAGGTAGCACTTAATAAAACGTTTGTGCGTTATTGGCTTCATAAACTTGAAATATTCAACTCGACGACTAGAAAAAGTGGTAGGGCTAAAATATGCGTTAGTTCTTACAAGCTTCCAATCAAACCCAGGACCCAGGAATGGCTAAAATAACCGGACTCGGCATTTTTCGCATTGTAATCCATAAAAAACACGTACATGTGCGTATAACTGGCAATTTTGTGTGAAGCTGACTAAGGCGCTCTAGCCGGGACCCCGAGTCTAAACATGGAATTATATACGTGAGTCAGGGTGGTAGCAAAAGTTCGGATTCAGCTAAAATAGACGGTTTGGATTTTAATCGGCAGATTCGTAATTTATTCAGTAAAAACTTCAAATATATATCGTTATATAACTCAGTACCAAATTTATGCTTCCAGCCACAAATCTCAGGACTGATGTGGGGCGCGAAATAATTGCTGTTACGTAGATTTGCTGGTAAATGTTATTAGTTTTGCACGTCTAAAAGCAATATTGTAATTGCATTGGTGTGCAAAACGAAAAATTATAGATATATTACCGATGTCCCGCCAGAATCCTAAACAGCACAGTAATTTTGTTACATTATCATGTGCAAAATGTCGTGTGACGCAGTCTTTCTATAATTTTACTCCGTAGAACATGGTAAAGATGTGCTAGTCCGTTCTATGTAACGTCTCCGAAATAAACAGTTTAATCTGATCGAAAAACGAGCCGTTGTACAGGTACCCTCAATCAGCTATTTTAGTGCACCATTTTTCCATCAAGTTATTTCAGTAACTGATTATACGTAGCTATACTGACCTAATTCCGATTCCGGCTAAAATTCCGATAAAGTGTTCCGACTCCGATTCCGACTGACTGCTATTCCGATTCCGGAATTCCGATTTAAATTTTGCCTGTTCTTTCGTTCGTTTGCGCTTAATATGATCGTTACTTTTGAGTAAATACTCTCAGTTGTTATATACTTGAAAACGAATTATTGCGCTGATTAGCAAAATGCGACGGCCTGTATAGTCAGTTTTTGCTGAAACTGCACACAAAAGTCATACACTTAACTTTTTGATAGAATTACTAAAACTTAAAATTCCGACTTCGATTCGGATTCCGGTTCCGACAGAAAATTCGATTCCGATTCCGCTTTATGTCAAAGTATGTGTCCACAAAAACCACATTGCATGGAATCCTACCATTAGTTGTAAAATTTGTAAAAACCAAAAATTCTGGGGGATCAATATTTGATGTTTTTAGCCAGATAACTTTTTTATCTAAATTGTAAAACCATATTCCACATTCGGTAAACCGTATTTCTCAGGCGTTGAGTTTTCGAACGAGCCCAAATTAGCTAAAATTTTCTTTCCGGCGGGATCAAAATGTATCGTTTTCCGAGCATGTGCTCATTTACATGGTGTCCGCTCATCAGGGAAATCAGGCAAAATAGAGAATTTTGCTATTTCGTCAGGGTAAGCAGGAAGAAATGGGCCGATCAGGGAAAAATTGTCCATTTCCAAAATGATAACACAATACAAATACACTATAGATTTTTTGCGCACAAGGATTTTTGTCCGGATTTTCGCAGTGGGTGTGTAGTTTCCCAAAAGATCGACACTGTTACATACATGTAAACAGGTTTTTCAATCAGGGAAATTGTTCTTATTTTTGCACAAAAAATCAGGGAAAAAATGGAATTTCTATCATGGAAATACGGAAAAGTGTTTTCAAAACTACGCGGACACCCTGCATTTAGGAAAATAAATATTGCCCTGTATTAAGACTTGAAAAATTTTGTTTTAATAAATACTCCATTGTTTCGTTACTTTCATTCTATCTTTCGGTGTTTTATTATATATACTTCAATTCTATTACACTATTCACCCAACTTCAGGTTCGTTTAAAACCCGCTAATTTTTCAATACAAAAACTTTCTATTTCGTTTGGGCGGCCACGTTGCTTCGCGTTTTTAGTAAACGAGACAAGTCGTCAAGTAGACCGTCATCCGGGCACATTTTAATTATTGACAGCCATGGTGCGACCGGATATCCGGGTCCGGTTTACTATCCGGCAAAAAACTTATCCGGTTCCGGTATCCGTTATAAACCTACCAGATACCGGATTTCGGTGATGATTACATAAGTCTCAAATTATTGCAAATTATGTTGTGAGATATTACGTTTTCAGTCCCATTACATGTAAGTATACAGTAGTCCAACAGAACGATAAGGTATTACAAACCAATTATTTGCAGCTTCACACAATTATTTTCAAGTATTAGGACACGGTCCTATATAAACGATTAGGACACGCTCCTTATATATGCAATATTCCGTCTACTAATGATAAATTAACATTTACTGACGCATTAACGTTCTAAAAATTGATTTATTTAAAAAGACACACTATCCGGTTAACATCCGGTTCCGGTACAAAAATTACTATCCGGTTCCGGTGATCCGGTCGCACCCTCGTGTTTGCAGCCATAATCATGGAATTATATTAACTGTGAAGTCAAAATTGGTATATGTATAATATTGGAGTTATACACTACACCTTTCCACGGATTTTTTGTTGTGATATAATATTGGAGTTTTACACTACACCTTTCCACGGATTTTTTGTTGTGATACCCCGGACTCAGACTCGGAATTTTTGACAAAACCCGGACCCGGAAGTTTTAGGTGACAGTACAATACCTATAATAACCGGATTAAGTTTGCGCTCTACTTTTGTTGACGTCCTGTGCCGTAGGCACCTTTCGGTATCGTGCACAAATAACTCACCTACCATAACGTATGGTAAACCCGGTGACGGACGGCGCTATACGGATGACAGACGGTGACGGACGGCGCTGTACGGATGACAGACGGTGACAGACGGCGCCATGCGAGTAACGCAGGGTGACGGACGGCGCCGTATGGGTAGCGGCGGCGCCGGAAGTCAAGTAAAGCGCCGTCGTCCGTCATCCGCGCAGTACCGTACGACGCCGTCTGTCACGCATACGGCGCCGTACGTCACCGTACGGTATCGAACGCAAATAACTCACGTACGGTAACGTGTGGTGACATACGGTGACGGAAGGCGCCGTACAGGTAACGCACGTTGAAGGACGGCGCCGTATGTCAAGTATAGCGCAACGCTTACCCGGACCCGAATGCAACTCTGGTTAATACGATGGCCAGCTTCGAAAATTTGGCCGTTTTAAATGTGTTGACCTATGGAAGCTTCCTGTTTTGTTTTGTTTTTGGAACGTAGTCGCATACGTATACGCTTATTTCGTATATTTCAGAGTTTGTAGGTACTTAAAACATCAGTCTAATAATTTAAGAGTTGTAAATTCTATATAATATATATCGGAAGAAATACTCAGAGACGCAGCATAACGTTTTAAGAAATATTTTCTCGTGGGTTTTTGTCCCGTTGGCAGCGTTTTGGTTTTCGAATTCGCCGCTGCCAAGAGGACGAGCACTACAATTTTAAGTTCAAGAGGACGATCACTGCAATTAAAAGTAGGTTTGGTTAATGCGGTGGCAACAAGTAGCTTTTTGCTAGCATATACAACTATCGGTGCCAATAACTTTAACAACAAACTTTCCACGCCCAGCGTTTGCCTATTTCAAAACACAGCAACTGTACGTATTTGGTGCAGCAGAACTATTGCTAATAACGAAAAAACGTTGTATTTGTGTGACAGCAAATGTGTGATTTAGTATCTTCATTCGTCGATGCTCGAGGTCAAAAATTGTGGTGCACACTAATCGATTATCCTAAAACGTCAAGGTGTCAAAAGATTTTTGGCGAACGTATACATTTGAAGAAAACGGCTGCCTTTTGGAGCTAGTACCGTCAAAACAACTCGGTTATAATATCAATATACATACGTATATACATTACGTTGGACTGGCGTCAGCTTATATTGTGGAGTAAACCGTTCGGATCGTGTGATTTAGTCAGCGGTGTTAGAAAATCTAGATACTGCGCGTGTGGAATATATACAAAAAACGTAAGAGTGAAGTGCCTACCATTGTTAGTGGTGAATTAATTTTTGTTCGTCTGTACGGCAAAATTTTTACAACACCTTGTACGTTCGATGTTGTTAACATTTAAATCTGAACTGGCTAAGTAGAAATAATAAGCAGTTTGTCGAATCTGTCATCGTAATTTGCCGAAGTCGAGCAGTTTATATTTACGTAAAAGTTGAACGAAAGTGGTCAAATCCATTTTCTGACTTTTAAATTGGCGTCTCATTTGGTGAACTGTAGCAACATCGGGTGATTGTGTGTACTTCATAATCGTGTTACCCCTTCCCGCTGGTCAACGGTTTGTTTAGCATTTGCTCAATTTGAATAAGAGTGACTGGGTATATATACGTACGCGTGGAATCGACGACTTGTGTGTGCTTCGATTTGACTGCAAAGGTGGTATAGAGTCAAAAGGTAAGTGTATAAAAATTAGAAAGATTATATTTGTTTTTAGCCCTTATCAATGTTAGACCATGGATGTATAGGAATAGGGTGGTTGATATCGGTGTTGGTAAGTCTCGAGTTTCAGATGCTCACGGTCTCACGTTTTGAATATCGATAAATTTACAAACTGAGACCAGAACATTGAAACCAAATTAATCACCCGTTACAGCAGCGCAAAAATTATTGCGTTAAAGAATTCGTCAAAAAGTGTTAATAGTTCACATGTTTTTATGCGAAGACTCTATCACCGTGGTCGATCGAGACTTCTTCAATTGGCTGTTTGCTACTTTTGGCTTGATCTTCGGTCTAAGTTTTTCACCGAAACCTGCTGCCCATTTTTAACTGCGGCAGAACATATTATTTGGCGAGAAATTTTTTCAAAATTTAAAATTTCACTGCCGATTAACTGCTTACTCAACATACGTATACATTGTGTTTAAATGAATTTTGAAATCAATGTAACCGGTGTATATAATATAAATGAAGCGGTTTCATCGGTAGGAAATATGTGGGCCTGTTGATCATAGAGAAATATTATACGTAAATTTAAATGAAATATACGTTCGTTTACGTTATGTATATATATCTATCTATATATAATTTTAATCTTAAATTCTTGCTCCGGGACATCTAAAAGTACGTTTACCAGGTCCTTGAGTAACCTTCATTATCCTAGAGGTTATATAAAAATAAAAATTTAAGAATTTCAACTTTACATGATGCTATGCTCTTCCAAACTGAATGTATGGCGACGTGTAGATATTTGGCAACAAGTGATTCTTTTGCTACCAACTGGAAAAGTTCATAAAGACACCAACGCAAAATCACAACGAGAGGGCACTAATTTTCCTAACCCCACCCCCCGGTTCGGCCTTGCTTGTAGTAACCTCTACATTCGTATATACACACATATATTTATTACATGTATATTCAAAATATGCGCTATACACATACCACAAACAAACCTGTATAATATATGTATATCTTAGGCAGTGGTGTGTACGTACAAATCATGATAAGATTAGGGTTCGGCGTATGTATGACGCCAGTTTTATAGCATTCGATTCAGGCACATGGTTTCATTTACGTGTGTGCCTTGGCTTCCGTTTGTTAGATATGAAAAGCACCATTGTAGTGTGGTTTGTGTGTGGAAAGCGAAAGGTCGAATAAAATAAATATATACGTACAACTTAACATAACAATGCGAAAACTGTGCTTTGGCCCGTTGAGTGTTCTGTGTCTAAGCCGTGGCTTGAACTGCCTAATCGTGAAACTGTTCCTCCAGCGTTGGCCCTTGTGTTTGCCTGTGCGTTGCAGTGTATGACTGTTTATGTAAACGTGTATTTGTATACACTACGTATATATACGTAGTAGGTATGTTTGCGTATAAGCTTATACAGAGCCCATTCAGGGTGCGACCGGATATTACTTTACCGAATACCGGAACCGGATACGGATATTGAATTTTTCACCGGAACACTAACCGGATATTGTACATGTTAAAATAATATATTTTTTCGCTGTATTTAGCGTGCTCTGCTCGAGGATTTCGTCTGTTATAAAGTTCATAACTAATGCTGATAAACTGAATTGATTTAATGCCAAAATGCATTATATCTTCGCTCGCTTACACGTAAGTTAAAAGTTGCTGAAAATGTATCAAAACTTGAACTTCTTGACTTGCTCAGAAATGTAATCCCAGCAAGATGTTAATTACGCTCACTTGTAAAAATCAGTTTTATGATATTCACCACCACAACCGTAAATATCCGGTATCCGGTACGTTTACACCTGATACCGGAAACGTAAACGGATATCACTTCTTGCCGGATATTAAACTGGAACCGGATATCCGGTCGAACCCTGAGCCAATTGGGATCTGCGAATGAAACTTGCAGCATATCTACCTTCTGGTATAACATTGCTGTTGTTGTTGTTGTTATGCGTAAATGCTTTGCACACAGACTTGTTTAATATATACATATTTAAACAACATTCACCGCACCTCTTGTTCGTGTCAAAATTTTTGCAAAAATTCAATGTTTGTTCCTGCTTTAAAAACAAAGGAACCGGTCAATCGTATTAATAGATTTTTAAATTAAAAATCTGATGCGTTTTTAAAAACTGGATCCGCAGCATATTTTTGCGCAGTTCACAACACTTTTTCAGTAGTGGCTCCAACCGATTTCAAAGAGTGTTAGGGCCAATGTACTGAACGTGTGTACAATTTTAAAATTTTGCACTCGTTATGTAACCCCACCATGTCACAATATTTATTGTTACCATAGCAACACCTTAGCTTTTGTTAATACGCGCAACATATACATTGTTTCACACGTGTTAATTGTGATGTTCGCAAAGAAAATTGTGATAAGCTGAGGTTCACGAAGAAAATTGCTCTAATGTGAGATTTGGCGAGTACGTACGTACGTATATATAATTATAAAATTGTTCACTCGTTGAAATCTTCCCGTCGCCTCATTGTATTCACGCAAGGCACCTGATCTTAAACCTTAATTCGCAATCATTTGCATCTATACGGATGATGTAAAAAAATTTTTTAGTCCATTGTAGTAATCAGGGTTGTTTTTCTCGGAAAAATTATGACCGAAAAAAAATGAATTTTTCCCATTTTTTTCCGCAAAAAATGGAAAAAGTCATTCTATGTCTGAGTAACCGGTTATGCCACCAACCTTAGCGAGCAAACAAGTCACTTTTCTTTTTTGTAAGCATATATTAAATCCAAAGACACTTTTGGGTTTTTTCTGACATCAAAAAGACGTATTATTGTGTTAAATCACGGTAAAAGCAAGCTTTCAATTTTGAGCTCCCTAACTTTGCCGGCCTCATTGTCGGCGCATTCTGGTGAGTGAACAGAAAAAGATGCATATGTAGCTTTACATTGAATCTCGTGGCAAAGCTTCAATTCTGAAAAATCCATATATATATATATTCATGTGCTGCAATTTTCGCTCTTTTCGGATACGTATATTGTGTCCTGGTGGGCATATACACGCGGTCACCGTTAATGTGTTGCATGCAAATTAGTTATATTATACATGTCATCTAAAAACGTTATTTTATATCATATTTAATTGCAAATTATATTTAAGAATCGTATAATATTTTTTCCATTTTTTCCGGCCGGCATCGGTAATAATCGGCACTTTTCGTGAGTATCCAACAGGGTGCAAAGCATAACTAGAAGTGTGTCGGGTCAGGAAAACTGTTCTGTCTTGCGTTTGTACGTAGTTGAAAAAATTAGTTGAAATGAACCGTTGTTATAAAATTATAATCGTTTATGATGGTTAGGATTTAAGTCTTCATATACGTAATTCTGTTTATTAAGTGTGGTGTACTATAGTTAGAATCGAGATCGGTTCCGCATGATCAAAATTTCAAAATAAAAATCGGTATCCTAATTTTTAATGGTGCGAAAAGTGTTAAATTTCGAGTATATATACGTATACGTCAGGGTGCAATCGGATTTCTGGTTCCTGCATTTTTCACCTTCTGCATTTTTCACTTTCCGGTTCCTGTAAATTGTAATTCCGGTTGCACCCTGGTATACATACACCTTGCGATTATCTCTGTTTTTGCTCGACTAGCAGGGATGGTCTTATGGTGTCTGCCGAATGCCACCCAGGGATGGTCTTATGGTGTCTGCCGAATGCCACCCAAACACAGTTACGTATATTTATATTCGTAATTGACCAAAAATCACTTCAAAAATTTTACACGTTATGCGTTTTGTGGCATCTGCGTAAACGCGAGGCTCCTAGTGCCGTTAAGTGAACCCACCAGCCGAAAAGCTGTCGTGTACACAGTATATACAGCACCTTGAAACACTAACGTCGGAGGTTACGGCTATTAGTGGGGCATCCTTTTTGCATTTGCAATCTTTATATATACAACCGCACCTGTTTACTTGCATACTTTACTTAAATTTAACGATTCGGGCAGTAAATTTTTGAAATCGGAGTATCAAAGACCAAAATTTTAACCATATTATTTGCTATGATTTAAAAAAGTTAGTGTAATGATATTTTACTGGATTTTCCTAAAATGGGGTTTAATACGTACACAAGTACGTATATACATTACGTATATACATTTCAAGTGAATAATACGTATGTCTTTCACTTAGTGGTGCTCGATTCCATGCAATGAAACTGATTGAATCAGCCAAACTTTTTAAAAGCTGAGACTGAGATAGAAACTGACACTCGGATCTCTGGCATTATTTCGTTCGATATCAGGTCGCGCGGCCTGATGCGCGAACACCACCTGTATTTGGCTTGGCCTAAGTTGCTCGTCAGCGTCACACTTGGTGCTGAAATTTGATTTTCTAATTTAGCGTTGAACGTTTAAAATCGGCATTTTCTTTGTATTTTGGTACGTTTTTTGATGTCTCAGTATTTGTGGAAGTTTTAGATTTAGCACGAATTTTAATGTAAATATATATATACATATATAACATACATATCGTTATATTTTCTTGTTTTTTTTCGGCAGCGACCGCGTTAAAATACACGTATATACCTGGCAGCAGGAGCGGGCGAAGGAATGTGAAAAGGGACGGGGAGAAGGCGGATTATAAACAAATTTAAATCTACAGAAGGTAATTTTTTTCTGCTGACGGTTTGACGGCAAAAAGAGCCCCCACTTGCGTATGCCTATGCCTGGCAGGCGGTTGCGACCGGATATGCGTATCAGGTTCCGGTTTCCGTTAAAAACTTAGCGGATATCTACAGTGGTGGTCCCGAAGTTCATGAAACTGTTCTTCACATGTAAGCGCCTTTAACATCTTGCTGCGATTTCATTTCTGGACAAGTCAAGAAGTTCAGGTTTTGGTACCCACATGCAAAATATTCAAACCAGCAATTAATTCTACTTCAGTACACACTAAACATACATTGAGCGACACTAATACTTCAAATAGTGTAGAAGTTAAGACGGTATATATTGTTACGTCTGATTTTATTAGATGTGTTCCGTTCGGTTTGTGATATCATTTTGTCAGGAAGTGAGTTAGTTCTTCTGCTTTGATTGACTGAACCAAATAAAAAATATCGTAATTTGTGTATATGAGAAAACAGTTTTTATTGATATTTTTCAAATGGTTTGCCGAAGAAAAGTAATGGGTAGTGTAAATGAAACTGTGTGTGTATACATCGTCAGCGAACGGGATCTTGTGGTTTAGGTTAGGCACATGGGCGTATATATGTATATACGTAAAGCCTGAAATTTGTTTCATATAATATATATAAGTGTATATAGCCTCTGTTGAACATTTTGTACGGCCAAGTGAGTAACTTTTTTCGGGCTGTACAAGTCGGCCAGATACTTACTGTTAAGTCTGGAAGTGCCCTGTTTCTTGTTTCCAAAAAAATTGCCATCCTGTTAGTAGGTCAAGCATTGTGTAAATATACGTATATATGTGTGCCGAAAGTTGACACATGGTCATTTGAGTCAAGGAGCATAACTGACTGGTATCTAAAATATATTTGTGTATATACGTATGTATATAACTTACGTTCATATATACGTTTTTATGTTTGTTTATATATAACTTGCTATAATCAGAAATGCTGTTGCTTTGAGTACACATACGTACATGTATGTTTGTATATATATACATATGTACGATGTATATTATGTTGTATGGTTATATTATTAAGGGAGATGACGACTTACGGCGTTGTGGCTAGCGAAGCAGCAGAGTCATAGCAAACAGGCTATAGATAGTGAGGTCGCCGCAGTGGCGAAATTGTGAGCGCCCTGTATGCTTGCTTGCATGCTGCTGTTGTCTAATCATGCAAGGCTATCCAGTCAGGCACGCAGGCAGGCAGGCAAGCTTTGTTAATGCGATGGATGTTGATCAGGGCTGTTAGATGTAGTTATAATGGAGAAGACACAAGACAAACGCAAGGCACACGTCAGGGCATTTTAGAGTCACCAGTGAGCTTCTGCTGCTCTGTGTATTACGACAACGGCCACGGCGCATCCGAATCCGTGAGTAACGAGCGGCCTGTTTGGCCTCATCCTGTGCGTAGTTTTGAGTTGCTACATTATCACACGCGTTTCATCTGTACATATGTAATCGTAGTTGTGTATGTATGTATATATTATGTACGTATTATGTACGATGCGCAACTTAGACGGTATATGTGTATGTATGCATATGCATGCTTGTTCTGAGATTAGACGTTTGAATGTTCACAAGTGCGGATCATTGTTTGCAGCATTGAAGTTTTTGATGCCGACTGGCGAAAATTTTGTTGCTTGGTGTGGTCGTCTATTTATGTGGCGATTTGATAAAATATATTGAGCGCTCCAGGGGTATCGACTGCAACGCGTTGTGTCATCATACGTTATGTATATATACATATATACGTATATATAGGTACGTGTATCTACCGCCATAGCGCACCAGTGTAAATTCAGATGTTGAGGCCCGACGTGATACAGAAAACAAAATTTTGCCGGAATATTTGGAACATCAATCGAAACCCCGGTAAGACGTTGAACACTAATGGGTATTGGGGGGTGTACGTCCCACTTAACTATTTTTGGACTTTTCGTTAAACACATTTCTTTGTATAAGTTATAATCTTTCTGTTATAATGTACGTAATAAGCGTGTAAAGTGTGTTTGCATGTTAAATGAGCGATCAGATATGTTTAAATATTTTTCCTTAAAACTGTAATTTTGCCCAAAAATACACACCCTGATGCAAATTTTCCACCGGTTTCCGACCGGCTGCCCGTTGAAACCACCCACTCCATCGGGACCCAGCGAATGCCCAGTCCAGCACTATATTCATGCTTGGCATCATTAGACATGTACAAGTTTAATATATATACGTGCGTATGTATCAGACTATGGCCGATAAATATGTAATGTTACTTAAAATTTCACGGGACTGGTGTCACTAAAGTTTTATGTGAAGTTTGTAGTAAACGCGCATGTAGTCAATTAACAGTAACTCGGTGGTGGTGGTGGTGGTGTAGTATGTTTGCGATTCTTGTTCCGGTTCCTGCTCATATTCCGGTGAACAAAAGAAATTCCTGTTCGTACTCTTGTTTTATGCTCAATGTCGTCCTGTTGGAACCCTGGTAAACACAATTTACGTATTTGAAAATTTTATTTTTTTCGGTGATGACAAAAATTGGCCGAGACCGACACTTTTCGCGACCGGTATCGGTAGTCAGGTCTCAGTGTCGGTTTTTAAACCGGGACCGTCCATCCTTAAGCACAAGCCCAGTCTCCCACCTGACTCGTAAAAGTCAGACAGTGGCTGATAAATAATATATTTTTAATTGTTTAAAATTTTACTGCACTGGTTTATTTGGTTTAATGGGCAAAATTTTGTTACCAAAAATTGATGGAATTTACATGATCACAACTTTAAAATTGCATTCGTTCAGTAATTTAGCGATGAAAGTGTTGGTCGTATGCCGGGAAGAACGCCGGCTGCCAGCCGCTGCCGAACTGGTCCAATGTAGACTACAAGCGGTGTGGTACAGCGTTGTGCGGTCCAATCCGCGGTCAGGTAGTGAACTGCCTAGCAGGTTGCAACCGGAATTCCGGTTTAGGTAAGGAAATCCGGTATTTTTCATTATCCGGTTCCGGTAATAAATGCGGTATTTTTCACGGGAATTTCCGGTATTGTCGGTATTGAAAATTTTTCTCATTCAAAATTTAAGAAAATTTGGCATATAATTCTGACTTATTTTCGTAAAATTGTCTGAGCGTGTATTGCCGAAATGTTCAATCATATGTTTCCACCTGTTCCAATTGTTTCAAGATTTTGGCATTCTAAATGATGTGTTTACAGCATTAAAATCGATAAAATAACGTTAAAATGAATTTTTCATTAACAAGTATTTTTTACTTTCCGGTTCCGCTATTGTATAATAATTCCGGTTGTACCCTGCTGCCCAGTGTTTGCTGTGAGGTACACATCACTAACACATTACACATGTACGTACGTGTTTATATACATTGACAATCTAAAAAAAAGAAGTCTGAATTACTACAACGACAAACTCTGTTATTGTCATGCGTTTATTTTATTATTTATAGTTTCGAAGGTCGAAGAAAATTTTTTGGGCGTGTTGGAAACTACAGCAACAAACAACAACTACTACTAAGTGGTTAATTACGTAGCTATTACGGTCAAGGTGCAATCTCTTCAATAGTAGTGTTCACTCATCATCAAGTGGTCTACAGGCAGTTGCAATACTCACTGTGTTTATTCCTTTGCATTTGAATTGATTCAGCAGCGATCATGAGCGAATCAGATGCTCTTCGCCAAGAAGCGGAACAGCTAAAAGCTCAGATTCGAGTAAGTTCGTTTTATTTATTCGACCGAATATCCCCGGTTCCGGTTAAATATCCGGCAAAAACCGACATCCATGTCCGGTTGTGATATCCGGTATAAACCTACCGGATACCGGATATTTGCGGTTGTAATTGGGTATATCATTGAAACTGCTTTTTACACATCGAAATTTAGATATTTTGCAATGACTGGCGTTCCGGGCAACTTCAGACTGGAGACAGACATGGAATTAAAAATCGAAACCAATAGTTAATTTTAAATCCATAAATACCTATTTATTCACGAGTCAAATACTTCCAACAGTGTACAAATTTAAATCCTATATCTGGTTAAAATCCGGGTCCGGTACATAATTTACTACCCGGTTAATATCCGGTGGATCCCTGCTCAGCAATGACGGTGCCATGCTAGTTTTATATAGTTTCATATTAGTTTTATGCCACCATTACGTATCAGTCGTTTCTAATTTATTACGCATCTTTTTAATATTGATATGTTTGGGAAGACTGTGTATTTTTGGATTCGTTATCCAAAGTGTTATAGGCGCGATAAGTTTGACTTGAATGTTTCGGCAGGTAAACTTATGCAAATTAAAGATAAAATTCAGAAGGGCGGGGTTCGTAAGTATCAGAGAATGGCTGAAAATATGATTGAAGCTTTATTGCACACCTTAAGACTAAATTTTTTGAACCTGAAGGTCCTGGTTCAGTGTAAGTCTTACCCTTATATACCAGAGGGAGAGTGTATAATATGTGATCTATAATCATTACACAATTATGTTTACAGGAAGCGCGTAAACAAGCGAATGATACGACGCTAGCGTCGGTAGTTGCAAACATGGACGCAATCGGACGCATTCAAATGAGAACGCGGCGGACACTACGGGGTCATTTAGCCAAAATTTACGCCATGCACTGGAACTCTGATCCCAAGTCTGGGTAAGCAGTACGTATACATGCGTCCTGACCAACGGCTAAAAACCAAGATTTTTGTATAGTTGTGTAGCTTAATTTTCTAGACAGCACAGCTGTGGATCCAAAATTTGTACTTCATTGGTTCAAGAGCGCTCAGTAACCGAAGCTAGGTTATGGTAAAGGACTAGGGTCACGCTATATTATTGTTGTGTCTTACGACGCAGCGCGTCACAAAAAATATATTCTAGACAATCGACTCTGAGCGTATCATAATAATTTTTTTTGCCATGAAGCGCGGCGACACTCGTCGGCATGGTGTTCGTGTCTTTTACGGTGACAGCGAAACCGCTACAGTTGAATTGATTCCGAACCCGATGTCAAATCTGATCCCGACTTCGAAAATCCAATTCTTTTGGATAAAAATATTTTAAAGTATTGTATAAAGTTACAAGCTGTATCTGTTTGGCATGTCTGCTTTGCAAACATGCAGTAGATACATGTGAATTTTGAAATATTTAAACCGGAATTCATAACCGCATGTACTGAAAGTGTTTGAAAAATGAAAATGATCCAATTTGTTCAAAGTTAATTTCGAAAACACAAACAGGTATTTCGCAACCTGGCTGGATTAGGCGTTTTCAAAACCGAATTCGATTCCGAACCTCTTTCATAATTAATGTTTGCCGAAGTACTGACGTCAGTTGTTCGTCGCTCGTGAACTATCAAAATCTGCGGGCCGTTCAACCAAAGGCATTAGCTAGAGGCGCTATATAATCGATTTAATACGAGTCGATGCCGTACACTAAGTTCGGACGGCACCGAGTGCAAGTTCTAAATGAAAGCTACGGTGTCCACGATCAGTATAGTGCTATCGTTTAGATTTAGGTTATACTTTGATTTATCTGAATGAATGGCTAAATATATATTTACAGTAATTTATTATTTGCATTATTGTAGCAACCTTGTCTCTGCTTCACAAGACGGCAAGCTGATTGTTTGGGATGCGTTCACAACAAACAAGGTACGTATGAATAACAGTGGTTAGGGGTTTGATGAGTGTATGTATAGTTGTTTCGGCGGCTTTGTATTGTTACCCTAAATAGTTGTTGTTAAATTGGCAAACTGTTGGCTTTGCAGGTACAGTCGAGTTTTTAAAATCACGAACAGATCTTATACTCATCCGCAGCATAAGGGTTGCGCTATACTTTTGTTGACGTGCGGCGCCGTCCATCACATTTCACGTGCGATAACGTATGGTGACGGACGGCATCATACGAGTGAGGCACGGTGACGGACGGTGCCGGACGTCAAGTATAGAGGAACCTTAATTTGCGGAAAGGCACTATAATATGTTACTGCATCTCCTGAAAATTAAGCCCTGTTCACACGTGGAAGTTTTTGCAACGAGAGCTTGCGCTGCAGTACGTAAGGATAAGCTTTCGTCCTGAATTTACTACTCAACTTCAATATTTCAAGTTTTTCCAACATTAACGTGCAAATGCAATTTGCCGCCGCAATTTTTGCGCTGTAGGGCCCTGAATTGTGCAGCTACTAAACAAGCTTGGTTGTTTTCTGTAGGTCCACGCGATCCCGCTCCGTTCGTCGTGGGTAATGACGTGTGCATATGCGCCGTCTGGCTCGTTTGTTGCGTGCGGCGGCCTCGACAACATTTGCTCGATCTATTCACTGCGCACGCGCGAAGGCAACGTTCGTGTCTCACGCGAGCTCCCCGGCCACACCGGGTATCTTTCATGCTGCCGCTTCTTGGACGACAACCAAATTGTCACCAGTTCCGGTGACATGACATGGTACATTTAATATGTATTCGTATTTGTGCAATATTTTGGGCGTGGTATTCTCAACTCTTTATAGCCCCAATCTCCAGTTCATAGTAGTTCAAATATACGAACTATAGTAGTTGTTGATCTCAATTCGCGCAAGTAGGACAAGTCAACCGCGACTCACCATTACTGGTGCGAAAGTTACAATTACCATTTCCAGCTGGTGGATAGGGGCTTCACACATTTGATAATGTGGGCCCTTGTGGTGGGGCCCACTTACTCAAAGCCCCGTTGCTGTTTCCACAAAAATATAAGAAAAATTTTCATGAAGCGCGAGATAACGAGAGAACTAAAAACAACCGCTAACTTTCAAAATTTTAATTTCGATTACGCTTTGACATTCAATCGGAATTGGGTGTGCAGCGTGTATATAATAGTAATTAGTGACGTTGAGTAAAGACGGGCCTTAAGGTTGATTTATCTCAAAGATATAAAACCGCCGGTGATTAGCTGCTTTTTGTTCGTGTTTCAGTGCTCTGTGGAATTTCGAAACGGGACAGCAGATCACGAGTTTCACGGGACACACAGGCGATGTAATGTCGCTGAGTTTGAGTCCAGATATGAACACGTTTATCTCAGGTGCTTGCGACGCCTCGACGAAGGTAAGAAAGCGGCTATCTAAATCGGAACGAACCGGAAAGCGAAAAATACATGTTATCTGAAATTTGAGATAAACTATTACTGACCGGCCATACAACGTAAAAAATTTTGATTAATTTTTTGTTCCTACTTCAGACCCAAAATCAACGTTATTGATGTTCTATCAGCAATTTTCGCAAAATGTGTGTAATAGTAACATTTAGAATACATGCCGTAATTAGAAAATGTCCCAGATTTTTTTGAATGTTTTCATATTCTGAACAAGGCGAATAGACTGAATGAACAATTTTGTGTTGTTTTAGTTATGGGATATTCGAGATGGACAGTGCAAGCAAACATTCTCTGGACACGAATCTGATATCAACGCAGTCACAGTAAGTATTGGTTAATGAAAAATATGAGTGAAGTCTACGCTAGCGGCGGTTGGTTAGAGATCAGAACTGGACTTTCAGGCGGCGTACCTCATTACGTAGACTATTTGTGCCTCGGCAAAAATTTCATGAAGACTGAGGCGAACACGAAATAGCAGTTGCACGAACATTACACATGAGTATTGATGGCATGTATTGAATTTCGCGAGCGAGAAAATTTTGGCGTCTTTCAGCAAGTTTTCTTTTATTTATGCATTCGGTTAGTTTTCATTTTCTGACTGACGATTTCTTGAATGAATGCCTCAGCGTCCCCAGTCTGCGCCACCGTCTGTTAAGGACAGGCAGGTGTGTGCTGATCTGTTGATTATGAGCAAAAATACAATGTTTCTCTGTGACTTTTGTTATTGGTAGTAAGTATACCAAAAACACAATTAACAAACACTATAACTATTGTAAATCCAGAATATTGCTAACACATTCAAAGTACGGAAAATTATAGTATATACTTAATCTGGCCCCAGCTGGATAATTTTACAGTCCGGCTTCGGCATTATTTGGTATCATATAACACCGTGTTGCGGATATATATTTATGTTTGTGTTTGTATTTTAGTTTTTCCCGAATGGGAACGCATTCGCGACGGGTTCGGACGACGCAACGTGCCGTTTGTTCGATATTCGTGCAGATCAAGAACTTGCGATGTACTCACACGATAACATCATTTGCGGCATTACATCAGTCGCATTTTCACGCTCCGGACGCCTGTTGTTCGCCGGTTACGACGATTTCAACTGCAACGTATGGGACTCAATGCGACAAGAGCGGGCTGGTAAGTGGTAAAATCCCAGTCAAGCCAAGGTCATAGAGAATCCATCACCTACTGAAGAGGTTCTATAATGTTGGATATAGGTTAAGTTTCCTGTATCGTGGTAGGAAAATTAAGACACTTGGAGTGTTTCTTTTATCTAAAGCAAAACTATTATTTCCTTATGATAATGGTTCGGATTTCGCGCTTATTTGTTTTGTTCAAAAAGTTAAGTATATATATATATTTCTTTAAGTCGGCGACTTAAATATTCAGCTGGTATAACTTTAGTAAACTTAGATGAAATTTCAGAAATCCCGCCGATAATACGTTGAAATAGTGGAGTACACCAATGTTTAATGTACGCTTTTACATAAAATTCTAACCACAAATATTTTCGCTGGAACAATGCCTACATTTCGTTTCGTATGCGTTTGATTTGTTACACATACGTAACTTTGAATAATATTTCAGGAGTCCTTGCCGGCCACGATAACCGAGTGTCGTGTTTGGGTGTCCTCGAAGATGGCACCGCGATATGTACCGGATCGTGGGACAGTTTCCTAAAAATATGGAACTAAAATAGCGACCGCCGCAGCCCACTCTGTAAAAGTGCGAAACTCAAACGCAACATAATTGCAACCTGCAACCAAAGTAACAACTACAACAACGTGCAATATACTATACTGCATTTTGCAAGTTTGTTCACGGTTGCACCGGTTGGCATTTTGTCGCGTTTCTATACGCTGTGCAACATCCTATCATCCCTTCTTTGTTGTTTTTATACTCATCTCGTCGTTTATCGCCGCCACGAATATTTTTAGTATAAATATACATATATACATATTTACATAATACAACATTGACACGTATAATACATACACTATCTACGTAACTAACATATAAATAAATTGCATCAATAGAATAATTAATAATTGTGTGATTACGTCGTTCGTTTTGGTTTCAAGCGCGGTGCACCGCAAGTCGTAATTTGGCCCATCCACCCACGAAATTACCACACCCCCTCGCCTGCTGACAAATTTTGTCGTTGATGAAGTCAGTTTCCACAGTATTCCATGCAATGATTTCGGTCAACTTGCTTGTCAGTGCGTCATCCCATGTGTTCTGCCGCTGGACCACATTTTTTAAAATGTTTCTGTCAGCCACTACCACAGGATGCCAATCTTTGCTCGTAGTCGCTCGGCACTTAATTTCAATTTTCAGAAAGAATGCTTAGTCGTTTCTATGAATAAAAAATCAAGTGTGTACGCAACATTAATTTGTTGTTCAATGATGGTTTTTGGCTACGTATGGTTAGTAATGTTCTCTCACTATCCAACTTGGTCCCACCTCTCGCCTATCCCTATCCTGCCTGAGTCCATTTTCCCGTGGTCTCTTCCTACCGATTTCAATTAATGTGTGGATGGAGCGGTATATTTTGCCCATTTATCATTATCAATCACGTACTACAACTACACGCATGGATCATGATCATAATCAGTCGCTGCCCAACCGCTTAACACGCTAGTGCTCGAAAATACAACAAAATGTGTTTTGTGTTTCGTTTTAATCAATTATTATTATGTAATGTGTACTACGCGTTCTGTTTTTCTCTGTTTCGTTGTTGTTGCTAATAATATTGTTTGTTTTTCTGTTTGGTAATAATAATGTATAATAATAATGCAGTCATGGCTGGATTGTTGGAGTCATGATATGGCCACCAAAGGTTAAGATATTACTGCTAGGCTCGTATTTTCAAAAGGCTATGGCACCTACCGGCAGCTAGTGATAATTTTTGAAACAAAATTATCACGGTCGGCACGTTACAAAAGTTTCAAGCGCATTCCCAGGGTGTTCTTTATTAATGGATAGGGTTTTGAGCAAGCACTAAATTAGGTTGTTAAACATTGATTTCGATCCAGCTACGTATATTTGCTCTTGATGTGCTTGTGCCGTATTGGTTATGACTGAATGTCAAAAAATAACCGAACCGGATGAGGAATTTGTAGGGTCACCTATTCACTATCGACTTCAGTTACAATAAATATTTTTAAGATGATATATACTAAATTTAATAGCCGATTGCTATCAGGGTGCAACCGGAATTCCGGTTCCGGCAATTTTTGATCTTCGGGTTCTTGTAAATTTTTGCCGGAATTAGAAATTCCCGTATTAAATTTTGGTCGGTGAAGATTAAGATATTTGACAAAAAATGACAATAAAAATTAAGTATTGCGGTACCATGGATAACGAAAATCTAAAATATAGCAGATTTAGTGAATGTTCACCAATAATATTGCAAAAAGAAAATTAAAATGAATTTTTCGGTGGCATGTATTTATCATTTTTAGTTCCGTTTCCTGTATTTTTTCAAATTCCGGTTCCGGTAAATTGTAATTTCGGTTGCATCCTGATTGCTATATAACTTGTTTAAACTGTACGTTTGTTTAAATTTCGTAGTGAGCAGTATTTTTAAACTACATAATATATAATATGGTTTGACAAAACATTTGAAATTATATATATATTATATATATATAATGAGTAAAATGTCGATTTTTTGCTGGAACCGGATATTCGGCCGCAGACAGCCATTTTAAGGAGGCTGATGTTAATTTAGTCATAAACGTATAATGTGGAGCGAAATTAGTTTCACGATAGTAGAAACTTTTTTAAACGGGCATCGTACGTAATTGCGGTTGCGTCGTGGTTTGACTTCGTTTTTGACATCCGCAACTAGCCCAGCAGTCTTGTTCTGGGGTTTTCGTTATTTATAATTGTTTGTATATTTTTAAATATTATCAGAAGACAAGGTACTTGTGAACATGCGATATAGAAATGCGGAAGTAACAGGATCCAGATAAAATTGTAAGTCACGCGGTTGAAACAACTTTATAGACAACTGGGGACGGTATTCTAAGAACAAAGTATTTATATATGTCTTTTGAATCGAGGTATTTACTGAGATTAACCAAGTCACGCCAGGATATAATAATATCTTTAAAATTTGGTGTTTATATCAGTTTGACATTTTTTCCGGTATTTTTACTACCCGTTTACACCCGATTAAGGATAGATAAGAGATTAAAATGGTTTTGTCGTTAGGATTGCGTATTGTATATACGTGTATATGTATGTGTATTAACTAAAATGATCTTCGTTGTTATTACATACCAAAACGGTTTTACGCATAATATATAACATATATATACATGTTTAAATCGTATAATGCCTAACCTTGCTTTAAAATAACACTTTATATTGCATAACTTTGTGACTCTCAGTACTTTGATGTACTTTTTGTTTTCTTCTGTCTTGGCTTGTATCTGTCGCAGATTGGGTGGAGGGGAGAGAGAAGAACTAAAGGTGGGTTTCGTTTATTTTGCTGTTCAAATTCTGATGTATAATTAAAATTTGTCTCGGGGCATAAAACAACAAGCAAAAAACTGTTGTGTTTTGGATGTAAAAAAGTTTTGGGCAGCAGCAGCTTCACTCACTGAACACATCATTTGTCGCTTGCCTCATGTTTACGTATGTGTTGTTAGCTGTTGTAGACGACGTTCTCTTTCTTGCAGACTAAGAGACACAGTGCAGGTATGCTACACTGTAGCTTCGTATTGCTAATCATATACGTATATGTAAACTTTTTATGTAGCTTAGCTTGTAATATTTCACAAATCTTCGTACTGGACATGGGAGATGGTTGCCCGTTAAATTAGATAAGTAATTAAATACAATAAAGTATAGGTTTCACTTGGTGTAAAGTAACAGCGCACATAAAGCATAACAAACAGTTCAGAGGTCGAAATGAGTTATACGATGTGTGACAAATGGCGACGATGTTTTCGCTAAAGAAACCAGCTTCTTTCATAGTAAAATAATAATAATTGTTATTCTTATTATTATTATTATTATTATTATTAATAGTATATTATTATTATTATTAGCATTGCATATCTTAATTTTGTTGCTTTTGTTTGACCCTGACTCGTTTTTTTACCCGTCAATGCAATTTTTCCCTAGAGACCTTAGCGTGAACATGACCCACCGTAACCCGTGAGTGGTATACCCGTGGCCCATGTGAAGCGGTGTCATATCTGTTCAAATGATCACTTGCGTTTTACCCAGTTTCCTAGTTTTCATTTGTTTCACCATTTTTACGCATTTCACTCAGCACATGTGTAATACACACCCAAATTAAGTAAGCAAACCATCTTGATGATATCTCGTCGAAAAATTGTACGAAACCGACATTTACATCACCTGATTTATCACTACAATTTTTCCTGCAGTTATAGGTACATAATAAAAGGAACTAAACCAGGCACTCAGGTCGAATATTTTATGAGGCAAGCGACAGAAAACAGTGAATTATACAATGCTTACAGGATGGATCTAATGACAATTGTTTTTACGACAAACAGCAACCTGAACAGCTAGCAATTACTCCAAAGCGTGATTTCGAAATACTAGTTAGTCTAACTTTGTCGTAGTCGCTAGGACATTACACATAACTCAACGTAGAACGCACGTTTAGCAGTCCAAACGTCAAAATTATTTTTAGTTTGATGTACCGTATCTTCGCAGCTTAGGCTCTGGCTTGGTCTAAGCTTTTGCGTAAACCTAAACCTAAAATGTCGGGGGCAATGTGCGATCAATTCGTGATAGGATGCCACACGCTAACGGATGACACCGAATGGCAGTAATATCGTGCTAAAGTGTAGTGCTGCATTTAAAATTGGCCTGGCCTGTCTCGAAGTTGATATATGGAATCAAGAACTACATTTGCGTTGAATTCAAAATTGACTTTTGTGCTCATATCGTCATTGTTTTTGATATATGTTTTTGTTTACTAACAGCTAACGAATGTAAAAGTTCATGTGAGTATAGGACTAAATGTAATAGCGTATTGTTGTGTCGTAGGTCAATCTGTTATTTTATGTAATAGCAGTGTGGCCTGTGTTAGACTGCTGTTGAACTTATGGGCCAATCAGATTTGATTATTTGGACAGACGCAATACCGCCAAACAATTAGCGTTGGTGTTACATCACTGTTGTTTTGCGAAATCTCACAATCTCAAATTGGTCTATGCCAAAATGACCTAGGTCAATTGGTAATTGACGTCAATAGCTGATTGGCCTACGACATATACATGTATGTGTAGATTCTGATATACCTACAAGACGTTTAATGGTTTTGTACCCCGGCTTTAAGCATTATAGCTACTTCATGTAGAAACTCAGAACGGATTTTAGATTTCGATAAGTTCCGTACTCAACCGAACGGAATATACATGAGAATTTAAGAATCTATATTGCTGGAATCAGAATGGTATGAGTATGTAGAACTGCAAAAGGTGTACATAATTGTACGTTTTCTGTTGTCTACGCTGTCCACAATGAAGTAGGTACTATTATTTCATTCTGTACATTAGATTGTATTGCGCATGTACACTAGTCACAAGCTTAGGCTTTAGGTAAAGGCTAAGGATTTATATAAAGGCTTAGGCTTTAGATAAATGCTTAGGCTTCAGGTAAAGGCATAGGCCCTAAGCTTGCAAACGGAGTGTACAGTAGCGATTGGAATTTTAAGCTATTTGCATGCTTACATAATGCGCCATGTAGGATTTTGCTTCAAGCGGTATATATAAATGTAAGCATAAGAATATTAGCATCGCTGTTTGAGTTTGGATGAAAAATTTGGTGAACGGGAACCAGTGATGTGTGTCTGCTACGTTTTAAACAGATGAAAAACAGGCTGGAACGGTTTGTGCGACGTTCCAACGAGATATCTATTAACTGTGTATCTCGATGCGGTCAATTTTAAAATGTGTTTCTTTACCTATTTTTTATTTTCTTTTTGTTATGTGTAGTAGAAATTATAGTTCGTAAATACGTATATATTCTCTAGTCTGTCAACACTGGTTACTTTTAGTTCGTTTCAAACGTCATCGTCAAGTTAAGAACAAACGACCATTGCATACATGCGTACGCAGGTATATATTTGATTTAAATTTGTTACATTTAGGCTGTTTGCTTAGAATAGGAAAAATTGACATAGGCCAATTAGTATATATTTGGTATGAATAGCAGTTTAGCAGGGTTTTATCAGGAAGCATGTTTAACTGTAACAAGTATATATTGGAATTTGAATTTCTTGCAGGAACAGAAATAGCTAATTTTCAACATCGAATTACTGTTGGACTTTTTAGTAGAAAACTAGCCAGAAAATAATGGCTTAAGCGAATTTTCAGTTATTTTATCATCATCAAGTATTGCGAAGCGTAGCAGATTTTTCTACGGCACTTGCATAAATGGTCCTGAACAAACACATCGGGTGCGGGTATAGATACCAAAACATGTTATGTTTGTTTAGCGTTTATCGTTCAATAGAAAATTTTTTAAATTAGGTATATATTTTTGGTTGTTAATGGTAATAGAACTTTAAGCTATTTTGTTAATATTGAACTGAGTTCGACTCAGTGGACTGTCAAGAAGAAAAAATTAATACAATCGCTTTGCGTAGCAGCGTTACATGATTGTCAATGAATTATATATTCGATCATATTGGACTGATGATTAGCTTTTGTGGATAAATGTGTGCGTTATTTATTATTATCATTATTATTATTATTATTCGCTTTTTTTCAGTTAAAATATATATCTGCTAGCGTGCAACTGCGTAATATAAACGTAGACGTACGTATATGTAGTATTTATCGTTTTTAAATTTTCGTTCTTGAAGCATAATACATATAGTGAAATTTTGGCAACAGCCTAACCTAGGTTTGATTAGCTCGCTCTGGTTATTCGTTATTGCAGCTGGGGTTCATTGCATGATTACATTTTATAGTTGATTGATTATTCATGTCATGAGTTTACTTATTAGTATGTAGTGGTTATTTTGAAATCTACACTTGAATTGTTTCAATCAAACAATTTTAACAGTTAACGTTATGCTCGATTGCTTACTGAACTTGCAGCTGCAACTTATTCATGATACAGTAAAATACCCGCCCCGCCCCCAAAAAAACATTTCTGGCAACGCCCTTGATGTAAGTGATCATTGACACTTGATACGACGATTTGGCTATATAATAACGACACTCTGTTGATATTATTTTTACGCATAATTGTTAATTATTATTATTATTACTATTGTTATTATTATTGCGTATTTTTTGATGCGATTAAATTCATCACCGCTCTCATCATAAATGACTGACCGATTTGCTTTGTGTGCATGAAATGTGTCACTGTGCGCTTCATGTTTAGTATTGTAATGGTGTTTTTATCTTTATTTTAGTGAGTTTTTTTATTTGCCAAGAGCGGTTGTTTATTTACTTACGTATAACTAATAACTGTACACTGTTGTGTGTTGCTGATCGTCGTGGTCAATGATGACCTGCGAAGAAATTTTTTTTACACTGGGATCGGGATCCGAGGTGTTAAATTGCAATAACAAACGAGTTTATAGCACAATTAAATCATATGGATCATGGATCATATTCAGTATGGTATGGTATGGTATGGCATATATATATTAGTGGTTTTGTATGGTAAATTTTTAATTTGGACGTGTTTCAGTTGTAGGTTTTATTGGCATATTGCCAAAATTGTTTGTTATACATGAGACATTTTATGTTGATTTTCCATATTGGGGTACACATAGCAGAGTGAGTAGCATTTAAACACACACACACACACATATATATATGTTGTATATATTGTTACCAGTAGTCAATGTGGTTGCAAAATTCTTGACGTTATGGTTATACATTCAGTTAGTCATTTCAAATGCGGTTTATAGCCGATGGTCGTATATGTCCGGTTCCGGATTACTACACGAATATAGCTTTGGTGTTTAGTTCAGAAACCAAAGTATATGGTATTTAGAGCGGTTGGTGGAAACGGTTTATTCTTATGTTCAGCGCTAGTAGTCCTGATAAGTTTAATCATGTCGACATATAAGTAGCAAAAAGCAGTTCACATTCTGGCTTTGGTTCATGTGTAACGTATGTATGTATATATAGCAATATATAATATTATAGTCTTTGGGATTGAATGCCAAACACGCGCAAGGTGGTTTCGAACGACACTGTGCTAAGATTTACGCTAGCCGAATGCGACTATAACGATGCGTACGCACGCGTGTAATAATTCTCTGTCAACGTGTCTGTTATACCCTATGTTACGTACTTGACGGCTGTTGGCGACTAGCCACCACCGCTAGTTTGTATTTTAGTATGAAATTATCGCTTTAATTGATTACTGCTTTTGTTGTTGGTGAAATATATCGAGCTCTTGTTTTTATTCAAGAATTAATCCATATTCTGTAATTTTGTGTGTGTGTGTCTGGCTATGTTAATATATTTGCTTTATAATACGTAACGGATGGATATGATGCGGTTAAAGGCAGCGTTTTGAGACTCTCACACAAATAATAACAATAACAACAACAACAACAACAACCGCAAACCACCGTTTAGTGTTCGCCTACCGGACCGGTGTGCAGGCCGAGCCGGTTCGAAGGGATCACTCCCAACGGTAGGAAAATTTTGGTCCTTTTGGTGGAGTCTTAGCAACACTTGTAGGTCAAGCGAAATGCACGCTTGCCCCACGGGGAATTTTAGGAGCTCTGGATCATGTTGAGATCGCCACTGGCATGTTGTGATGGTGTCTGTTGAACAACTGTCGTGGTGGTATAGCTAACATACATGCGAACATGTGTGTGTGTGCGTGCTTGTCTCTTGTTGAATCTCATGATGATGCTTGCGTCCGTATGGGACGTATAGTAGCATATTATATGTGCCGTGTGATATAGGAGCTGTGAATAGCAGTAGTACATATGTAGTCACTGGGTTAGTTGTATTGGTTGGTTTAACATTTGGGATTTAGTGAGATTTTTAAAAAAATTTAATACGTAGCTGGAGGCAGCAACAAATAAAAGTAGTACGCATCGTTGATATGTTTCCTGTCATCGATTAGACATTTTCTCAGCAACAAACGTATGTTGTCTGCCACACTTTTGTGTGTGGTCTGGACCGTTTTCCACACACACACACACGTACATGCACTGGCGGATCCAAGGGGGGACCACGATTTAGGCCACCTCAACAAAAAAAGCGAAGCTTCAATTTTGTACTAAGGTTGAGCACTAAAATGGCGTTTAGATTCTCGCTCGCGAGTTTGTTTCCACCGGTTGTATGTCGCACGCGTTCCGCTCGTCTCCCGTTTCAAAAAATTCTGGATCCGCAACTGTGTACATGTAAATACATACCATAATGAAATATATCGCAGCAGTGTCGTAGGCAACACGCACTGAGTATGTAGTGCCTACTCTACCCGCGTGGTACCTACCGTACCTACCAATCGTACATATTTGGCTATATTTGCGTTGCGTTCAATTTGCATTTGCAATATTTCTTCTGCAATGTTTTGCGTTTGTCAGTGTTTAAAATATCATGTACGTAACTGCAGTAGATGATAGTTTGTGGGACGAGCATTGAGCAGAATGTAGCATTGTGAGTTTGTGGGACGAGCATTGAGCAGAATGTAGCATTGTGAGTTTGTGGGACGAGCATTGAGCAGAATGTAGCATTGTGAAACATTGATGAGCATTGTGTAGTTTGATTAGAAGCATATCAGTAGTGAACAAATTACGGTATGGATGTATTTGAGCAACGTAAAGATTATATTTTCAGTGGTTGTTATAAATTAATAATCTGTGGTTGCTTAATAGGAATACGTATATATAATTAATTTAACTCTGTTTGCAGTTAAGATTGCATAAATTGTAATTTTTGCATCCTGTTGATTAGGACATTTTTGTCATATTGAAAGACGTACGGTTAAGTTTGTTCAACTCATCAATGTATAGAACAGGTATCGAACAGAGAAGTTGCAGTCCCTAGGCATTTGCTTATAGGCTGAAAGCCTTTATGCCGGGACGGCTCTAAAAGTAACATGGGTCTTTAGTTTAGAATCGGTATTTGAATGAATAGGGCAATAATATGTTACGGTTGTAATGTAGTATTTTGCATCATATCAATGAAATAGAAATTGAGTTGGTAAAACTATAATGGTCACGAACATGCAGCGGAATGGCAACACTTATATCTCGAGCACGATCATGACGCATAGGTGTGTTTGTACTGCAATATGTACTAATTCCACTTTTTTCGTTTCATTGCTTAGTCTATTCGTAAACGCGTTCTTGAAGGAGTTCATCTGCATTTAATAAATGTTTTCAAATATGCCGTGTTTATTTTATTTGAGCTGTATAATTGGTTTTGGTATAAAGCCAAATTTAAAGCATGTACTGTGTGCTCCAGGGTGCAACCGGAAGTGAAAAATTCGAAGTTGGAAGTCTAGAATTTTCGGCAGTCGGAGGCGACGCAAAAGTAGGCAATAAAACGGTGTTACATTGGCAAATATTTACAGTAGCTGCTAAGTGTTGTCAAAAGTTTGTTCTAAGCTTCCGTTTTGTGAAATACGGCAGTTGTAAAGCTCACAAAGTTCTTATTCACAACGTATATAGAACGAAAAATATTGGTGTCGAAGACAGCGGAACCTCCTGCAAAAATTGTACTAGATCTGGAAATTAATTCGCTGAAAACTGGATTTTAGATTCAGAGATATTGGGTCCGTTTTTCCCTGTTAAGCATATTTGTATAAGTGTACGAACGGGTTCATACCTAGCCTTAAGCAAAAATAGTCTAAAACTTACTGTATACTGTAGTCCCACAGGAAAACCGTTCGCTCCTGATCTCTATTACATGGCCCACTTATTTGATATATCGTGAACAAGTTATTGGCCGCAAAGTGCAATATAGGTCATCGCGAGGTTGGTAGACGAAAAACTAATTATATAGTTGCAAGGTGTACTCGTATATGAGATTTCGTTATAAAAAATACCGAAAATTACGATATTATGCAAAAATACCAAAAATTCTACTTTTTATGGTATTAAAAGCTTGTGATACATAAAAACATACCTCGCAGTTTTCCCTGAGAGATATGCAGCAATTGTTGTTATATTATGAAGTAATTACGAAATTATCCAAAATCCTAAAAATTTCGGTGCATCCCTTATTTTTCCTTTAAAACTTTAAGTGTACGAAGCTCGGTGAATATTTGCATATGCAAAATTTCGGTGCATTCGCTATTTTTTCTTTAAAAGTTAGGAAACTTGGAACATATTTGCATGCCTCAATTATGTTGGCTAAAAAGAAAACATTTCAATCTTTTTACTTCAGTATATCCGTTTTCCGCTTCGTTATTTTAATCATAGTATCCGTTTCTTTTATTACACTATCAGTGTACCTTAAGTTTTGAAAGTAATTCCCACGTTAGAATAAGTGCATTATCTCTCAAGCTTTTGATACCAGACAAAAATTTAATTCAACTACATGCAAGCCAACTTGCAATTACTTATAGTGGGATTGGTTGGGAAATGCGAAAGGACTTTATATATCCGGTACTGCAATTATCCGTTGAATTAAACGTTTATTTGGCTTGTGTCGCAGCTTGAGTGATAATACAATGTTATACTTGTGAATGTACTTTCAAAATTTAATGCTTCAAAGTTTCGAACTCAAATTATTTGGTCCTGGAGCCATTTAGGCGCTACAATAGGGCTAATTAACATTTATGGACTCTAATTAAGGTTTCGGGACTCTATCCGCTTACGGACTCTTATTAGGGATACGGACTCACATTGATTTGACTCAAAATAGGGACCCCCTCTTATTCGGGTCAATACAGTATCCCGAAATCCCACTTTCGACTAAATTCCGCAATCCCACATTCGACCATATCCCGAAACACCTTCGACCATATTGCGAAATGCCAAAATCCCACCATCGATCATATCCAACATCCCACCTTATCCCAAACTCCCACCAACCATATCCCATAATAAAAAATCCCACTTTCCACTATATCCCGAGATCAAAAAATCCCACCTTCTACCATTATCCTGAAGTTTTAAACATTCCACCTTCGGCCATGTCCCGAAATCACAAAGTCCTACGTTCGACCACATTCTAAAATAAAAAATACGCTTTCTTCGACCATCCCAAAATCCCGCCTTCGAGCATAACCCTAAAATCACAAAATTCGACCTTCGACCGCATTTGTTTCGCAGACTATATAAGCATACTAAGTTTAATAGCTTTAATATTTGCTTTAAATTTTTAACTTTTGGCACAATTTTGTAGAAAAAATTGCCGATATTTCTTAAAAAATATTAAGCGTAAAACCAAACGATTTAACAACATATTATTGATACTTGCTCCAAAATAAGTATAAGAAAATGCTCAAATATTTATGTTGTATAGCACATAGGCAACATACGGAAAACAAGCAAAACAACTCAATTCAAGCACTTCAAAGGATAGCATACTAAATTTGCTGGCAACATTTGGACAAATGAATGACACAAATAATATATAGCTAACCAAATCAAAATACTTTATGACGGAATAGCGGTCAAAAATGACAATTCAGCTCGTAAAATGCCAATACATATCGCTTAAGCTTTAGAGTAACTTGCTGCCTAGGCTTAGGTTTTGAAATACGCTTATCCTACCACCATGACCCTTTTGTATATATTCGTAAGCCAAAAAATCTAACGAAAATTAAACAAATACGTTTTTAGTTTGTTTTATTTCACAAAAATACGATGCTACAACATGTCAGATTATTAGTATCAGCGACAAAAACTAAAATACCGGAAACGGCAATGAAACCGGCTTATGCTTTGAAACGCTGGGTTCAAGCCGGATTGAGCTTGGTTCCAAGTCCATACGCAAAGCAAGTTACCTGCTAACCTTCGAGATATATAACTGAAATAAAACGCAGTTGCAACACTGACCAAACCGACATCACAGTTCAAATTGCACAACCAAAATATCCGCAATAAATATGAGGGAAAAGATTAAAACAGAAGTTTTCGCAACATATAACAGGGTCATTAATTCGTAAAAAATGGCAAATATATATATATATATATATATATATATATATATATATATATATATATATATATATATATATATATATATGTGTGTGTGTGTGTATGAAAACTCCTGCGTCTATCCATAGTTTGGCCCATCTTACTTTGAGTTGCGTGCCAGTTTTTCGCGAGGCTCCAACAGAGTGAGCTTCAGCTTCAGATTAATTTTTTGGCTTGGCTTATGCTTAGTTATAGGCTTATCTTTACGCTGAGGCTCAGTCTTAGATTAATGAATATGCTTTATGCTACTGTTACGCCCCTCAAAGTGACAATGCCCAACATATTGTTTTTACCCCTTACCCAGCCAAATAACAATATCACTGTTACACACGGAAAAGTTGTTTAAAACAGCGTCAATTTTAAAATTTTGCTCATAAATTCTTATTTTAGCAAGTTGCCAGAAATAAGCCCAGTGCCCCTTATATACGAAAATAGAGATTACGTAAATGGAATGTTTTGGTTTCGAAATCTAAAGCTCAAAATTTTTCTGATCCAAGCTAGACGAATCGAATAATACATTTCCAAGTTTGGTACTACACTGTAAACTGCGATGAATTCAATAATCAACTGAGAGACACGATTAATAGTTATTTCTGGTTATTTCTCAGTTAATAACAGTAAACATTAACGTACTCTACTCTGAGCTACTTTGAGCCTTAGTTGATTAATTAACTCAGAATAAATTCTATCGATCCAGAACTTAAAACCCAATTCAGAGCTCAGACCTCGGAGTAAATCAGCTCATCCTGAGTTAAAATCAATTCGCTGAAATTTAAAGGCAACATTGCGTGAGATGTATGGTTACAACCATACGGGAAATATACCGGGGCCAGATATCGGTAAAATTAATCAAATCCGAAGCAAAAGTCAAGCAAACTTAGCTATTTACAACGACGACTGTTCATTTAAACTACGACTCAAGAACAGTGATGTAAACGGCATCGCCAAAATTTTGGAAACAGGCGTTGATTTTTACTCCAGCCCGAGCCAGAGACAAAACTGTAGTTGCATACACTAAAAGCGGTATGGCTTAATTTCCTACTGCTACAAAAACTTTAAATTAATATTTGTGATTTCGCTTACATTCAATCACGTCTCCTGGTCTCATATTCGACGTTCTGAAAAACCGAAAGCAGCACAGTCCGAAGTGACCTGTAACTGTTTAGAAAAAAACAGTTCAAGAAACTCAGTAATGCAATAACAAAAAAAATCATCAACAGCTACAATAATTTTAAAAGACACCAAAACAGCAAAACAAAGTAGTATCAGTACCGGAAGCAACACAAACAAACAAAATACTACTTGATAAGCTTGAAATAAAGCCAAAATGCAATGGAATGTTTAGGATAACATAGACTTCAAAATCATTTCATCACCGAAATTTGAGTAAAAAATAACGCTGTTCTCCAGCCCGGATTAGTGAAAAGCGGAAAAAACAATAAGTAAGCAACATTATTGATACGTAGTTTTCAGGTGTATATTTTGAAGCAGTACGCATATGCATACAGTTCAAAAGTTTCAAAAGTTAATTGCAATTTGTTTGAAAATTCAAGAAGCTAAAATTGATACTTAAAGACTTTCGTGCCATATTCTCGCTTTTTTGCACCGAACATACAATCCGGTAAATTACGAATATAAGTTTCCTATATAACTACTCTTATGATACACTGTAATAATTATTACGTCACGTAAAACACTAACCGGTTTCTTACCACTAAATATTAAACCCTAGCGTACAAAACAATTGAAACCCGGCTCTTCACATTTAAATCACATTTACAGTTATGACTTCAAAGCTTAAGTTCATAGGTAAAGGCTTAGGCAATGTTTTGCTAAACCTAAGCCTGAGCATAAGCGTAGGCCGATGTATGGAAGTGTACAAGAGATTTAAAATCAACTGGTTCGTCGAAGCCCATGTTTTTGGCTAAATAGCAAACTGATTTCATTTGCTAACTGCCAGTTCATCTATTTCGGCTTGAATATTTTGTCGCGCGGAAGTTTCGTATTGATCGCGGAACGCTTGAGTCGCAAATATGTTTGGAATTTGAAGAAACAATCGAAGAACCTATAATAATGCGTATTTGCAAATATACCAACAGAACAAATGGATATGCAAATAAAAATATTACACTCCAGGTTAAATTACGTATTATAATAACAACAAGCGCAGATGATGTATGCCTAGCATACCTTTGTAAACATTTCGTCTATAAAGGCGTATGCCCTAGCATGCGTTGCGTTTTTAACCTACCGAATCGAGTAGATGGGCTGTGTAAAGTCATAAAACTAAGCACCATACACTAATCCTCAGGGATGGGCGGTCCCCGTCTCGGCCTCGCTTTTCCAAGTCTCGGTAGTTTGCTAATCGAAACCAAAAAGGTAAAAAGATAAACAATTGTTATTAGCTGAGCTAGTTTGAATTGAAGAAAGAACGTAGCAATGTTTTTGCTCGTGTTTTGGACTAAATGTACATAAGTGAAACACTCAAAATTTAGCACTTGTCTACTTCCCTCCGCACCGACTGTTGTAATAGAACGATCAAGTTTCCCCAAACTGATTATTTTATTACATTATGACATGGATGGCTTATAGGTATACGCTTGAGCTTAGGCATGGACGTGGGGAAGTAAACAGGTAAATAATATTGCACAGGACAAGCAAAGCGAATGGGCTTTTTACACAGTTGATCACCAAGTAATGTTTCCATTAATACTGACACAGACAATCGCATATAATCCGCTTAAGTTAATTTTGATATGTTTGCAAGGTCTGTTATGTATAATTGGATTTGGTGGAAAATTTTCAATCGTTACGTTCGTGCCACTATTTCTAAGTAAGAATAAAGTACGTATAAATAAAGTTCTGCGATGATTTTTAATTTGATTGTATGAGTTGAATAACAATTATAAATCGATGAAAAATTCAAACTTTTGTAGAAAAATTTTATTTTTATTTTCGGTAACGGTTAAAAATTCACCGATACTGAGACCAAAAGTCTCGGTCTCCGTAGGTTGGGACTCAGTCTCGGTATCGCTTTTTTGACCAAGACCGCCCATCCCTGCTAATCACACATTGAGGAAGATGCGTCGGCCATATTGTCAACCAACGCTTTCTGGTCCAAAGTTGAATTCTCTTATCTAAGAGTCATCGACTCTTCGACTCTTGTTGTAATAACCATTTCTGGTTCTGACTACTCCCAAGCATTTAAATATATGTTGACATTCTGAAATTTACCTTGGCCCTTTCTTGTTTATATTTCTGTTCATCCAGATATGAATATTCTTTTCTAATTGATTCCTTATATTTGGAGTACTCTGAAATATTAAACAGCTTCAGTACAGCATACATCCAGGGAAAAATATGTAACCAAACATGAACGGTAATAAAATAGGCTCAACACTTCTATTCAAGATTCAAGCATACACTTGAAAACATCGTTCAATCTAACTCAATGAACAACATGCCAGCATTTTACAATGATTAATGTAATCATAAATCTATATTATACATACTAAAACGTACCGTCACTACTGGCACCCAAAATAGCCATATCAAAATCGAGAAAATAGTGTATGTCATCACTCCCGACTGCATCCTTTGACATATGCGCATCGGTGCAATGAGTTTGTGATGCTGAGATCAGATCGCTAATTAACCCTGCCTGAAACTACCATCATCACAAATATCTGTGGAAACAAAGTGTATCGGCTGAAACTTTATAGTCTACTTTGACTACAGGTTATAAACGTGCTTCAGGAACAAGACCAAGAAGTTGACGATGCACTAACTGCTTGGCAGCGCAGACTGCCATAAGCTCCTAATTTTGTTATGTTTACATAATTATAGATGTTTCATTTTTGACCTTCAAAGAATACCAAAATTTGTAATAAGCAATAATATGTTCAAAAGGTTGTTAATCGGGAAACACCGTTGCCAACACTGAGAACGAATTAAAATGCCGATGTATATAGTAGCGGTGGCGTTGGGTAATCAATTATACCAAGCGTGGATGATCAGTTTTTATAACAAGAGTGTGCAACTGGGTACATTATGCAGTTTTATACCGTAGTAATGCTAGGAGCAAATTGTAACCCCCCTTGTTTAAGGGGGGTAGGTGTACTGAAGCATATTGTTAATCTTTTGCTTAAACCCCCCTGATTGAGGGGTCGAACAAAAATGGAACGCGTGCTAGTACATTCCTTAATACACAGAATATACCCAGTTTCACACTCTTGTTATAAAGAGTGATCATTCACCCATGATTATACGTATATAACTAGTTACTTCTTTGAGCAAGTGAGAAACTTAAAAACCATTGTTTTCAAAGCAAATGTTTGCCACACCTGATCTAATGTTGTGTCCTTTGCGAAATCACTAAATAATCTAACACTTTTTTGTTCGTTTTCACTTGATGTTGGATCATAGATGATGCTTAAATAACAGACGTAGTAACTAGAATAAAATTCAAAATTATATATTATATATATTATTTGTTTGAATATACATCTACGTGCACACCACGACGACATCTAACGCAATTTTTTATGCGAAGTAGACATTTATATATTCCACATGGGTACCTAAACAGAATTATGAATTCTATAGTACAAGTAAACCAAACGATAGATACTTTCGGTTTTGCATAAAACTTCATCAAATCCAAACCCTGTCATATATGTATATAAGGTATATACGTATTTGTTTTGCTCTTAATCGCAGTCACACGCGCACCATTGTCCATTGCACACTTCTCAGCAGATTGCATTAATTATTCGCCTTGCAATATAGACACCACTCACTCGTGAAATATGATTGCAAATGCTACCGCCACACGGTTTTTCAGCGAATCTTTATGCGAGTCGTACATTCGGAACATTTGACTTAAATGTTCTAAATTATGATAATGTCTATGCGATTCTGTATAATGGGTCACGATGGTATTCCACCATTTATCGCGCACATCAGTGACCATCCATGATGTTAAATCTGACCACCGGGATTTGATGTCCTCTATAGATTGATCCATAAATTTAAGTCTACTCAGCTGGGTTGAATGCTGAAAACCTGCAAAATGCAATGCTCGCAGAATAAGTACGTATATAATGCTCTAAGTAAGCACTCTGTGATAGGTTGGGTAGGCTAGGGTACGACAGTTTTCAGTTCTGAGTTCTCAGCAGCTGAAAATGAAAGACGCTCCCACGAGGTTTCGAACTCGGTCGACAGTTTATCAGTCCAGCGCGCTATCCACTGAGCTACACCGCCTCAAACTCAACTACTAGTTATGCAACAGTGATTTTTACCGATCTGCAGCGTCAGCATGACGTTATTACTATCTCTGTGCATCAGCATTCACATCCCCCGGTTTTTCTACAAGGTCATCCCTTGACCACCAACTTATATATTTTTGGTTCTACCACGGCAGTTTGCCATTGCGGTACACCGTGGTCACCATGTGATAAGTTGGGTAGGCTAGGGTACTACAGTTTTTAGTTCCGACTTCTCAGCAGCTTAAAATGAGGGGCGCTGTCAGGAGGTTTCGAACTCGGTCGACAGATTTTCAGTCCGGCGCGCTATCCACTGAGCCACGCCGCCTGACACTCAACTGCTAGTTTTTCTGTTTTTATGCCTTAGAAGAACCTCAACATATCCATACATCTTGGTTCGTCCATGTTTTTACTGCTGCTGCATATGAAGGCACTACATATGCAGCAGTGATTCTTACCGATGTGCAGCATAAGCATGAGGTTATTACTGTCTCTATGCATCCGCATGTCACACGCTCCTTCTCAGATCATACAAATACCTATATCATATTGCTAACTAACGCCACGAGTCCAAATCAAACAATAATTTAAACAAAATCCTACTTAGTATTCCAGTTTTAACACAACAGGAATCGGAATTTCAAATTTTTATAATTATTGGCACTGTTCCAAAAGGAACTACATTTTACCGTAACAGAAAATTACAGGAATCCGAACAGGAATTAAACAGTTTAATACATTAGAAAAATAGCAACAACGTGTCTCAAAACGATTCACAATTATACTTATCAAATATTTACTTGTTGTTAAATCAAATCACTTTTTAACCTGACAACTTGAACTTGCCGGGTGTTTGGTGAGAATTTCTTATTATTATTATTAAAATTCCACGTTGCAACTCTTATTCTTTTGTTATACAGTTTGGAACGGGTCGGTGACATTTTTCACCCATACGTGCAGATCACACCATTACGTGCTTGAAATTTAAATAAAAAGTCACACTTGGTCAGCATTTCAGCCGAGTTTCAATTTTTCTGAAATCCTTCTGTTAACATTATTACAAACGATTAAAAATCTAGCGGACTAGCTTTGTAGTTCTTTGTAGTTGTGACAGTTGGACAGCGGAACAGTTCGGACAGCGGAACAGGAGACAGTGAGCACTGATCTGACTGTGGAGACAGCGGGACAGCTTGGGAAACGGGACAGTTAGGTCATCAGGACAGTTGGAATAGTTGAGACACCGGGGCAGTTGGATAACAGGACCATTGGGTCAAGGGTAAGGTTTGACAACGACAGCGGGACACTTGGGACAGCGGACAGATGGGACAGCGAGAAAGACTGATTGGTACAGTTGAAACAATGGGTACAATTGGAGCCGATGGGACAGCGGTGACAGTTGGGAGAGCGGTGATAGTTGGGTCAGTCAGGATAGTTGAGCCAGTGGGGCAATTGGGACAGTTGGGGCAGCACGAACAGTTGGGAGCGCGGGATAGCTGAAACAGTTGGGACAGTTGGAACAGTGGGGACAGATCGGACAGCGACAGCGGGACAGTTGGGACTGCTGGACAGCTGGGTCAGTGAGGAAAGTTGATTGTTACAGTTGGGATAGGACAGCTGGGACAGCGGGGACAGTTGAGAGAGCGGTGATAGTTGGGCGAGTCAGGACAGCTGGGGCAGGGGGGACAGTTTTGAGAGCGGTGATAGTTGGGCCAGTCAGGACAGCTGGGGCAGGGGGACAATGGGGACAGTTGGGACCGTGGGCAGTTGGCACAGCGGGACAGCTGGGACAGCTGGGACAGAAGGACACTTTGGGCCGCAACGCAGTTGGGACAGTTGAGACAGCGGTACAGTTAAACAGCAGGACCGTTGGGACAGCGGACAGATGGGACAGTGTGAGCGGGTCAGTTGGGACAGCAGGACAGTTGGTTGGTTTAGTGAGGAAAATTGATTGATACAGTTGGGACAGCGGAAAGATGTGACAGCGAGAGCGGGTCTAGTGCGACGGCTTGGGGGTAGACCCTATCTTGCGTAGCGTTCCCTTAAACTGGGGCTCGGGGGTCTCACCTCCTCACAATAAAAAGTAAAGGATTGCCCTAAAACACCGTATACTCAGTGTATGTATATATACATTGCATCTATGTATGGGCCTATGTATGTAAATGTATATGTACCAGCACCACCCTGTAACCGGCTATCCGTTTTCGTTTCCGGTAAAAATTGGTTTCCGTTTCCGTTATATAAATAATGGAATTACTATTATTATTAGTAATAATATTGTTATTATTATTATTATTATTAATATTGTTATTATTATTATTATTACGTTCAAAATTAGTTATAATAAACGTAGCTGGCAATTTTTCATTGCGGATATGCTGAAATTGTTTGAGATGAAATAAAAATTGCGAAGTTCATTCAAAATCTTAAATATTTCAATGCATCCGCTATTTTTTCTAAAAAATTTCAGAAAAACCCCGTAAATATTTGCACGCCTCTGTAGTGTTGACAGAAAAATAAAACATCTTTAAAACTTTTATACTTCAATATCCGTTTTCCGTCTCCGTTTCCGTTATTTTTACTATCCGTTTTTACACCCTTGTATGCATCTATATATTATAGTATATTGTATTATATATATTTAGCTGTGCATATGCGAACAGGTGTTCGTATGTGTGCACTCCCGGTTTATTGCTGGTCCGGGACTGTGGAAAGGCCTTCATCGTAACATGGGCCGCCTAAAAAATGTCTTCCTTGTACGTATTAATACGTACAGGCCTATTTTTACTCTTAGGCTTAGGCTTTATGAATATGCTATACAATGTTCGGCCGACTTGTACAGTGGTCTCAATGATTAAGCTTCAGTCAATACAGACCAGGGTTTCATTTATTCTGCTCAGATTTTTTGTGGGCTGTTCGGCTCATGTAGGTGGCATCTCGTAAATATCCTGACTTTAAAACCGGTGCCAGTTTCCGGGACAGCCTAAGCCAGTTCCTGTATCCAAAGTTAAGCGCAAAGGGAACAGGGTTTGAGGGAAGTGCAAGAATGAGTCTATGAAGCCGAAGCATTCTCTGCCGTCGCAGTCTCGCGGAAAACGGGACGCCCTTAATAAACCACATGGATTCTACTAAGTGGTGTTATACGTTTTGGCAGTTGTAATGCCCTCAGCCGTCATTTGGTGCCAGCCGGTATCGTGTCTGCACTGCAAAAATGATGAGTCCAATTGGCTTAATAGGCTTTACGCAACTACACAACCTGAGTCAAGGTCGACACCGCCAGAGTCAAACGTGCGACTAAATGAGTCGAATTTGACTCTGGCGGAGTCGAATTTGACTCAGTTTGTGTAGTCCCGTAGAGCATACTTGTGCGAGATTCAATTTGACTCACTATTTTTTGCAGTGCTAATTGTCATCTTGGACGCTGGATGATACCACAAACTAATTTAATAAAGAAAAACATTTTGGACCTTTTAGTCGTGCAAGGGGCGTAAAACAGTAGATTAAGCATCTAAGCCTAAAGCCTAAAGCCTAAGCGTTGCAAAACTGTGTTCCTAAGCCTAAGCCTAAGCCTAAGCAAAAAAGAGTAATCCAGAATCTAAACCTACTCTTTTATGGACTCACCAGAAACCTGGACGCCCCTTAAAGTAATATGGGCCACCAACATAATGGAACTGTAAACAAACTCAGCAGCTTGAGCTTGTCAAACATGAGCCAATGATCTTCAAATCCCAATGGTACAATAACTGAAAACAATTAAAAACAATCATTATCATTTAGGTTTATTTGCAACTGAAGTCATTGTTTTGCCTATTGTTTTGCCGTTACAAACGCTCTAACCGTAACGCAATAATAGCATAATGGGTTCACCGTAGAACTTTCTGATTAATTTCCAGAGGTGGTCTATTTCCAATTGCCACTACAGCAATTACGACCAGTGTATACGTTTAGGGGCGTAACAGTAGATTAAGCGTATTTCTAAGCCGAAGCCTAAGCCTAAGCGTAAGAATGAGCCTATACCTCTGTCTAAAGCCTAAGCCTAAGCCAAAAATTAGTCTAAAGCTTTAAGCTTACTCTATTACAGTCCCGCCCGAAAACGGTTCTGGCCCTGTTCTATACATCATGGGTCGCAATACAGGACAGCAACAAACCCCAGGGGCGAGGATTGGGCGAAAGGGGGCGACATTCATGTTACTCGAGTCATGATATCTCAAAGTTAAAGTTTTCAATGATGCTTAAACAATTCTGTGTTCAAAAGTTTCTTTGCTTCTGGTAAGAAGTCTTATTGCTTGTCGGTTGGTTAATTACAAGTTATGAAGCTTGGGAAACAATACGGACGATAAGGTGATGATAAATCACCAGTATATGATAAGCTGTTTTTTGGTCTTTCTGACAAATTAATTATATTTTTATGCTAGCATTGTATAGGAAATATACCTACTGTAGTGACCCGAAAATAAGGGGGGGAGACTGATATTTATTTGGCCTCTCCAAAGGGTACCCCCTTGTTATTCGGTTACGGACTGTTATTTATTTTTAATCCGCCCTCCGCCGTCCTTCGTTAATGAAATATATTCGGTACTGCCACTGTCCGTTGAATTAAAGGTTTAGGGCGATAATGCAAGGCTATATATACTTTAATGTTCTTTCAAAATTTAAGTATATACGCTTTGAAGTCAACTATATTTTGGTCCTGGAGTTATTTATGCGGTACAATTAAAGATAATTAACATTTATGGACTCTAATTAATAGACTTTAGGGACTATCCGCTTACGGACTCCTATTGACTGGTACTCAAAATGGGGACCCCCCTCTAATTTCCCCCCTTCTCTTATTCGGGTGAATACAGTTATACTATACGGTGCACCTAATGTAAATTCGATACAGGTTTAAATATTTTTGCTGGGAAATGCATTTCTCGTATGCTGTGTCAGTTGATTTTTTAATTTTTCAGACGCAATTCACAATATATTTTTCTGAAAAATATTTCACAGAATTTATATTTATTAATATTAATTCACTACAAAATTTGCGGAGTCAAATTGTACTCTCTTCGAAATAGGCTTTTCCAGACTATACAAATTGAGTGTCAAATTCGACTCCAGTCACTCAATGAGTCGAATTTGACGCTGGCGGAGTCGAATTTGACTCAGATTGTGTAGTCCTGAAAAGCCTATTTCGGAGAGAGAGTCAATTTGACTCACCATCTTTGGCAGCGTAATTTGAAGTATATGTTAATTGTGATATCAATCTTGGGCAACAAATAAAAGTACACTGCAAAAAATGGTGAGTCAAATTGACTCTCTCCGAAATAGGCTTTACGGGACTGCACGATGTGAATCAAACTCGACTTCGCCAGAATCAATTTCGCTTGAGTCGCATGTTTAACTCTAGCGGAGTCCAGTTTGATTCAGTATGTGTAGTCCTGTGGAGCCCATTTCGGAAAGAGTCAATTTGACTTACCATTTTTTGCAGTGTACCAAGAAAGAAGTTCAATACCTGTTGATTATTTTGTGACATAAAAATAACATAGTTATGCTTGATATGACCCGATCGAGAACGTTTTTATACCAGTTCCATCATAGCAAAGCTACTTTGTTCGTCATTTAGTCAACATTCTTAGCAAAGATTGGACATACCGCATGTTTTCCTTTTGATAAGAAATTTGATACACGCGTGGAACATTAAGTTTAATCTTTCTGGTAAGGGAACCTACTCTGTAAATTCCAATGAGTCTATTAACCAATTCACCTAGCGAATTGGCCACTTCTCAATTAATATCAGTAAACATTAACTCACTCTGAGTTGAGTCGATTCTCGCTCTGAGTTGAGTTGATTCTGTGTTAGTTGGTTTATTAACTCAGAATAAATTGAATCAACTCACAGTCTATCAAATTTTGAGGCTGGCCACAAATTTATGTATGAAAATACTATTTTAAATTTAAAGCCACCATAAATCTTCGAAATCACTGTTTTGCTTAGAATAATTTTTAAATATATATGCAGCTGGCCGTAGCCAGCGAGTTTAAAATACCAGGATGCTCAGGGCCGAAGCAGCCATCTACCATACCCACATATGAGGGTTCCCACCCCAAAAGGAGCCCCCACTCTAGCAAGGTTTTAAACAAAAAATTTGAAAAATATTTTGATCATCGTAAGGGGCCCCCACAGCGGAATTTTGGAAAATCCGGCCCATGTAAAGATCAGGGGCGAAACGTTTTTCTGTAGAACTGGAATAGAGTATTAAGCTTAAGTTTTAGACTAATTTTTTGCTTGGCTTAGGCTTAGGCTTAGGCTCAGGAATTAACTCATTCTTACGCTTAGGCTAAGGGTTAAGCTTAGGCTTAGGGTTAACCTTAGGCTTAGGCTTAGGAATAGGCTTATAATACTATTCCGCACCTGTTCTTTACATTACTCGGAGGTCCCCAACCTATCAGGATCTAGTTCTAGAGGGGGGGCAAAAGTTTTGCTAGTGGGCTTTCTAGCCCCATTGGCTTACACCTGGTTTCACCGGCTAACACGCGTAACCTATTAGCTGTATATGCATTCGATTCTTTTTGCCAGTACAGCAACTGTGCCAATAACAGATTTTACGTTCCATGTGGGAAAAATCATATTTTAGAACACAATTCCACTTTCAGAAGTGCATAGCAATTATGCCACTTGAATCGCCAGCTGACTTTTGAATTCGGTTACCCCAAATTTCTTTTTGTCTGTCAGATAAAGCCGGCGTTCGCGCTATATGCCGAAAAATGAAAACTACAACAATCTGCGTAATTCAATCAATTATGTTAAAAAGTTTAATATATGCTTGGCTTTTATAGGAAAAGTGAAAGCAAATTTGCCGCTTACCATGCCAAGTTACGCGCCCACGAGGCACCTACCAAACGTGTCCATACTGGGGGTGGCATTGGCTGACCGTGCCTCGCCTTCAAATTTTGGCTGGCGACCCCAAATTGACTCGGCCAGACATTGTGATTATTATTGATTTTCGATCCATTCCAAATTTTTTTAAATAATTTTAACATCAAGGGGCCCACAAATGTAAATTTTTGGGGACGTCCTTGACCCAAGCTTTACTCAGTTGAAACCAGGCGCCAAGGCTGCCATCAATGGCTTAAAACAATGTATATTCGTTAATAACTATACCTTGTAGCCGACAAAAATTAACTTGCAATGCAAACCCACTAGCTATGTAATTTTTCAGCCCTCTAAATAAACCGAAATCCTGGTGAGCATTTGTGTGGCGCCTATAAACCAAAATCAGTTTAGTTTATTTCTAATACGTAGCGTTTGGGACTTTGGGGCCCAAGATACGCTAGTAAAGTGAAAAATGATTATTTTTATCGGCTTTAATTTTTATTGAAAAACGCGACCGCTAGCGCTACCCCTGTGTGCTATTAAAAAGTTAGTTTCTACCGCAAAGATTACAGGCCTAAAATTGCTGCTTAGATTGGCTGTTTTTGAGTGTTTTTTTGTAAAAGCGTTAAAAAGTCTGCCTTTTAAGGGGTATTGTTAAGCTTTCGCTTGAATTGCTGGTTTAGAAACCTGGTATACATCGTTTTTGATACTTTTAGGTGAAAATTGCATTTTTAGAAAAATATATCTTTGACCATTTTACCGCTTGCTCGGGTGGATATCTTCTATTTCATCTGCTGTCTAATTTCTAGCTAAGATTTGAACCTTGAACTTTCGGATGGGTAGACTTTATCATCATCGCTTTGATACACTTAGGGCTCGGCGTTTGAGCCTGAAGGATTCTCTAGCTTTATAGAATTTTTGGACCATGTTACTTAAAGGGGCGTCCAGGTTTCTGGTGGGTCGATAAAAGAGTTGGTTCAGAGTATAGGTTACATTTTTGCTTAAGCTTAGGCGTAGGCTTAGGCTTAGGCTTAGGAACACGGCACACAATTGACCTCCGGCTAAAGCTGCTGCTCCAGTAGAACTTTAGCCGCACTTTCCGTCAATTTTGGTAGTGAAATTTTTTTTATAGTTATACAAAAATTGTATCGTACGTTGCGTTTGGCAATAAAAGCATAAATTGTCGGGATTTTCTTGCTTAAATTTACGAATTAAACACTGTTCTGCCTAATTTCGCAGTTACCGCCGGCTACACCTTCAGTTCCGTCAAGTTTTGTTGACCTGCTGCTCTGATATTTTTCACCTCCACTTGCATCTTGCAAGTTATGAGAATTGTTTACCCTGTGAACTTAAATAATTACAGAACAAACAGTTCTAGCACGTTAACCGTGGTTTTAACGCTTAAAATACGTCGATATAGGTTTGAAACTGCTACACTGTAAATTCCTAAGAGTTGATTAATCAATTCGAAGAGAAAATTGGTTATTTCTGGCTATTTCTGAATAAATAACAGTAAACATTAATTCACTCTGAGCTAATTTAATTCTTGGTGAGTTGATTAATTAACTAATGTTGAGTTTATAAAATTCAGAATTCGTAGTTCTGAAAGACCTAATTCAGAGCTCAGACCTCTGAGCGGATTCAACTCATTCTGAGTTAAAATCATCTCACTGAAATTTACAGTTTATTTTCTTTTAAGTATTTACTTTAGGCCAACGACTTAAAGCATACGTTGTAAGCATATATACTTATAAAGGTTTCCGAAATCTACACTGTAAACTACAATGAGCTGATTAATCCATTTAGCTTTGAGTTGATTGTCACTCTGAGTTCAGTTGACACTGGGTGCGTTGATTAATTAATTCAGAATGAATTGAATCAATTCAGAATTTTGAGTTCTGATAGTCCTAACTCAGACTGAGTGATTCGACTTATTCTGAGTTAAAATCAACTCACTGAAATTTATATTTGTTCGTTTTTCAAGAGTAAAAACCCCATACCAGTTTCTATAAAACTAAACATATGGTTATTAATTTTTTTAAGTGAACCATTATTTGTTATTTATGAATAATGTATTTCTTCTGGCAACATTTGAACTGGTTCAGGTGAAGGTGGTTCACATAGGCCAAATTGTGGCTATAGTTTTCTAAATGTATGTAAATATGGTAGCTCCAGGTTTCAGCATTGGGTTCTCACACATATACCCCATACTTATGGTTAAAGCTTTGCGTTGAGCATAGGCTCAGGATTGGGCTTAAACGCTTAGGCAAAGGTTTAGGTTTAGCCTTACACTGTAAATTCCGGTGAGTTGATTTTAACTCAAAATGAGTTTAATCAGTTAGTCTGAGTTAGGACACTCAGAACTCATCATTTTGAGTTGATTCAATTCATTCTGAGTTAATTAATGAACTATGCCGGAGTCAACTCAACTTGTTATTAACTCAGAAAAAAATAACTTTCTGTCTGAGTTGATTAATTAACTTATTGGAATTTACACTCTAAGTAAAGTTTTCCAATACTTAAAGCCTAAACCTAAGGGGTGAAAAGGTATCACAACTCTGTTTCTGATAGTCCGAACTCAGACTGAGTGGATTCAACTCATTCTGAGTTAAAATCAATTCACTGGAACATACAGTGTATCGCGTGTATTTCTGTTTAATTTAAAAAATCCATGCAATATACATCGTCTTAGCCAGCATTTTTTGCCATTGAATTGACACCAAACCTATAATAGTTTTTTTCAAAAGCAAAATTTATGCTGCCTCAGCGGACTATTAATGATTTCAGAACAAAAAAACTGCAACCACTTATTTTAGCGAATAAAGTTATATATAAACTTTCCAGTTAGTTTAGTCGCTGGTGAATTCCCATAGGCGAAAGGAGTCGCTTTGAACGCAAACGATTGAAATATTGGTTTCAAAATTTTAGACCTGACAATATTTAGTAATCATTCAATAAACCAGTATCACCAAGTGATTACGGTCATTAGTTTTTTTTAAAAAAACGGGGTCTGACCCGGGTCTTCACTGGTCCCCCTTTTGACAAAATCCATTTTGGTCGATTGACAAAGCTTTCTCTCACGGCGGAAATTTGTGCAGTATTTCCGTTTCAGTGTTGAAACAAACGGCGATTTGAAAAGATAAATTTGAATCGATTTACGGAGCGATCGCGTTTATGTGGAAAACAAATATGTAAAACGGCTGGATTTAGGAAGTTGTTCGCATTTGACCGAAAATAGCCGTATTAATGCTTTAAATGTCGATACTTTGAGTTTTTCATTTTTATGCCAGTTACAAATTTTTCATTTTAAGCTCTATTCACATATGGTACCACAACAATTCGTCAACACTATAAATTTCAGTGAGTTAGTTGATTTTAGCTCAGAATGTGAGTTGAATCACTCAGTCTGAGTTAGGACTATATGTGAACTCAGAATTTTGAGTTGATTCAATTCATTCTGAGTTAATTAGTCAACTCACCCACAGTCAACTCAACTCAGAGTGAGAATCAACTTTACTCAGAGTGAGTTAATGTTTACTGATATTAACGTAGAAATAACCAACTCCCTAGCTGAATTGATTAATCAACTCATTGGAATTTACAGTGAACGGACAACTAGTCGAACGATAATTTGTAATTCGAATGCATTTACTCGACAATACGTCGTCCATCATTAATATGCTTAGGCTTTAGGTTTAGGATTACGCTTAGAATTTTGGTTGGTTTTATTCGTAGGGTTTAGGACAGTTGTGGGCGACAAATTGTCGTCAATTCTTCTCATATACACCTGCGCGTTTTTCAAGCGAAATGTTTCAGCTGCAACGCGGTGCAGCAAATTTTGTTGCAAAACCCATTGGCGAAATCTGTAGTGACACAATTTGACGCTGAAAAAATTGCATGTGTGAATAGAAATTTTAACTTTTCGAATTTTTGTCTAAAAAGCCAGAATGCCTTCAATATGGTGGTCATTTTCCGTTGCTGAAGATTCCTTCAAATTTTGGGCCGATGCACAGAGCTGGGGCGAAACAGTATTATAAGCGTATTCGTAAGCCTAAGCCTAAGTGTAAGCCTAAGCTTAAGAATGAGCATACTAATAAGCCGAAGCCTAAGCCTAAGCCAAGCAAAAAATAGTCTAAAGCATCAGACTACTTTTTTCTAGTCCCACAAAAAAACGTTCCGCCCGTGATTTTTATATGGGCCAAATTTAATTAGCGAATTTTTGGAAATTACTCCTCATGGAAAGCACGCTGGCAACTGGTATGAGTAACCAAGGCATTTTCTTACCACAGTCACTATCGTTCAATTGAAACGAGTCGATTGGAGGTAAGCTTAACTTGCGTTTGAATTGAGCTTTATTCTACTCAAAACGAAATTACGCTTAAAACTATTAATTTCGTTCGTTGAAAACGAAATTCAGATTTTCTGTCGTTGTGAGTCGTATAAAACTTGGATTCAAAATATTTAACACAGAGGTTTTGCACGGTATCTTTAGCTTGATTTCCTGATGAAATATTTTAGCTTCTGTAGGTTACTGTATTATCGGAGTTCTCGTGTCACCCCTTTAAAAGTTTACCCCTATCCGCTTAGTTTGCGTTCTGTCAGCATTTTTCTTTGAACATTTACTTAATTCTCGGCCAATGTACAGAATAGGGTCGTAATGTAGTGACCCGAATAAGAGTGGGACCCCTGTTATCGGTTACGGACTGTTATTTATTTTTAATACACGCTCCGCCACCCTTCGTTACTGATATATATGCGGTACTGCAACTATCCGTTGAATTAAACGTTTAAATACTTGTCGTGTGTCAATAGCTTGGGCCATAATGCAAGGTTATACTTTAGGAATGCACTTTCAAAACTTAAGTATGCTTTAAAGTTTTGAAGTCAAGTTTATTTGGTTCTGGAGCTGTTTATGCGGTACAATTAGGGATAATTGACATTTATGGACTCTAATTCGGGTTTAGGGTCTCTAATAGTTTACAGACTCTTATTAGGGATACGGACTCCTATTGATTTGGAACCAAAATGGGGACCCCCTCTTATTACCCCTCTATTATTCGGGTCGCTTCAGTAACAGTAGTAAAAGCATATTTTTCCTAAGACTAAGCGTAAGCGTAAAAATGAGCTCATACTTTATAGTCCAAGCCTAAGCCTAAGCAAAATAAATTAGTCAAAAGCTTAAGCGTTACTGTATTGGAGTAGTAAAAGCATATGCCTAAACATAAGCATAAGAATGCGCTTACGCCTTAAAGCCTAAGCCTAAGCCTAATCAAAAAAAATAGTCTAAAGCTTAAGCCTTAATTGCAATCACGCAGAAAAACGTTCCGCCTCTGATCTTTACATGAGCCCTAATCTCAAACTAATCAAAATTGTTTATATATTCTCTGTTTCAGTTTCTATTAAGCTCATTTTACCTGAGGCTGAAAATAAGCAGATTTTGCGTGTTCACAAGTAGTCTGATAAACACACGCATTACATTCGATTCGCTTGATTTAGAGTTAATTTTGTCATAAATCTTTATCAGTACCACAGTGATTGTAAAACCTTTAAGAGTAGACTTGAGGAATTTTTATAATATAAATTTAGAGAAAACGACCGATACATAAACATCATATCTGTACTAAAAGCAAAACATGGTACGAAAAAGTGGCTACACTGTAAATTCCAATGAGCTGATCAATCAATTCAGCTAGCGAGTTGGTTTTTTCTGAATTAATATCAGTAATCATTATTAACTCACTCTGCGTTGAGCTAATTCTCACTATGACCTGAGAGCTGAGTTTGTGAGTTGATTAATTAACTCAGACTGAGTGGATTCAACTCATTCTGAGTTAAAATCAACTCACTGAAGTTTACAGTGTAGTAAGTCAACTTGAGAGCCCTGAAACCCCTCATATTTCGGCCCTGTTCTGCCTGGTAAAACGCTGTATACTCTGCGTTTGTTTCAACATAATTTGACTACACGCAAGTATTTTTGCTAATTTAGCTAAAATTGCAGTCGTAGTAGACAAACCATTTCATCTGAGCAATGTATATCATAAACAAATTGCATGCTATTTCAGCTAACTTGTTTCACACTCCCCCTTTGCAAGACCTTATGTAATAGGAAATATTAGGCATATGCAAGCACCTTTGGAATTTCTCAAGATGGGACTGCTTAAAAGTAGAATAATTAAATCACAGCTAAGAAAACTCGTGTTATGTTTGATGCAGTTATGCTCAACTCTTCAAAACATTAATTTGTCGAATTTAGCACATTTTTGCGTGAAATATATTGAAAATTAATGTTCAAAATTTTATATTTTGTTCGGTTTTAGAACAGCGTAACAGTAGTATATGTATATTTCTACGCCCAAGACTAAAAACGTTAAAGCGTAAACCTAAACGTAAACAAAAATGACCATTTTCTGCCGTAGCTAGGGCCGGTTTTAAACTTCCAGTTGTAGCATTGGTTTGTAATTATTTCTGCAGATTTGTATTCTCAAAAAAGCTACATACACAAATGTACTCAAAAATCGAATTTTTCAAATATTCAAATTTGGATATAGAATATTAACCAAACGATGCGGTAGAGGAGCTTAAATACGCGAAAAAAACTCGAAGTAATGCAATTTTTTAGCAGATTCCGGTGGAAGGAATAACTGAAAAGACCCCCAAAACTAATATTCATGGATTGCAGAAATAGTCTTGGGGTTTCGTTTTTCCATCTTCACAAAACAAACTTTACTGCGTTGTTACTTTACCGTTTTGTATTGACCCGAATAAGAGGGGGGTAATAATAGGGAATTCCCCATTTTGAGTACCAATCAATAGGAGTCCGTATCCCTAATAAGAGTCCGTAAGCGGATAGAGTCCCTAAACCCTAATTAGAGTCCATAAATGTCAATTATCCCTAATTGTAGTGCATAAAGGACTCCAGGCTTAAATAATTTGAGTTCGAAACTTTAAAGCGTATATACTTAAATTTTGAAAGTACATTAAAGTATAGCCTTGCATTATCGCCCTAAACGTTTAATTCAACGGACAGTTGCAGTACCGAATATATATCATTAACGAAGAACGGCGGAGGGCGGGTTAAAAATAAATAACAGTCCGTAATCGAATAACAAGGGTAGTACCCTCTGGAGAGGCCAAATAAATATCAGTCCCCCCTCGTTTTCGGGTCACTACAGTATACATATAATCCGGGCTCGTATTCTCAAATGTGTCTAACACCTATTACCAGTTAGTGATAGGTCTTGTAACTTTGAAAGCAGCGTATGATCAGGATCAAAATTCAGCAAAATTTTCGCATTTGCTTTGTCCTATTTCTGTTCCAATTTTGAGATCCGCAATTGCAGAGGTTTGTCAGTTTGAAAACCTATCGCTCACTAGTCATAGATGATATTCGCATTTGAGAATACGGGCCCCACTGCTTGCAAGTTTAACGTGCAAATTGCAGTTGCAAAAATTTGCATGTCAATTAAATTAGTACACTACTATGCCTGTGACAAATCCAAAAATTTTTGACAGGCGGAACGCGATACATAATAGTGAAAAACTAGTCAAGCTAAGCGAACTGGAAGCCGAACGTAGCTTTAGTACTAAATCTTAACAGTAAATTTTGGTTTCTCTGCTGGATGCCTAGACGTAGACGGCACCGTTTCAAACCGGCGCTGTCGAATAGCAAAATCCTACCTACGCCCATAACAAGCATTAAAATTTGAAATCGCACTCATTTAAACGTTTCCTTTTATCATTGCGCTTAGCGGCGGTGACTTTTGAAAACAAACACAAATTTTGCACAAATTTCACACTTCGTGAAGCATAAAAAGCACCGAATGGCACCGGTACACAACGGCCCATTTAGGTTAATACCAGACCCGAGCCAAAATTGGCGATCAGCCAGTAATAGTCGTCACCGAGTTTAAAGTTATAGTACTGTTTTTGAGTTTTTTTAAATATTAGTGTAACTCATTCTTAGCTGTCCCACCGAATTCGGCTGCCTTGCTTTTAAAGGTGGTTTAAAATTGTTCATACAGCCGATTTTGAATGACCATTTGTTCCGAGCCCCCGCCCTTAATCTGATGCAAGCTTAGGTCCATAGCCAGCTAACCTTGCTAATGGGGTGTAAAAAATTTTCAGGAGGGACATTCAAAGGTTTTCAATGAGTTACAAGCAAGGTTGAAAACTTTCGAGGGAAGGCTCAAAAATTTCCAGGGAGTGCTGAGCACCCCTGCCCCCCTTGACTGCAGGCCCGTGGAAGCGAGACAAATTTCTGACCTGTGTCACCGAATTCGGCTGGTGTGCCTGTAAGCTGGTTTACAATTGTCACTCAAAACAAGCCAACACTAAAATTTAAATTGAAAACAACTATTGAATAATTCAATTTGGTTTGTTCAAATTTTCCCTAAAATTGCAATCTTCTCGTGTCCGATTCCACTTCATTAAACCTGCTACTAAATAGGCAAAGTTTTAAGCCAACATCATCAACGGCGTTATCCTAAAATCATTACCATTTTCATGGGCCATACCTAATGGCGCTAGGGTACACTAGTGGATCCAGAAGGGCAAACGGGGGTGGTGGGGAGCGTACGCCCTCCTGGTCAGAAATTTTTTTGTGTTAAAATGGTAAGGTCCCTACCTTACAATTTTCGCATTTCATAACATTTGCCAACCCGCCCCCCCACGTCAACAATTTTTGGATCCGCCTCTGCAAGGGTGTAACATCGTAGCGAGCGCAGCGAACAAGAAAAATCATTTTTATGACCTGTACGTATAAATGTACCACGTTTACTACCTAAAAGTGTCTATGTTTTTGGTATTTTTAGAAATTTCAGGGGGGAACATATTCGCTCTATCCCCTCTTGTCTATATTAACCTTTGACCAACAGTTATGTATGCTGTTTTCTGCTTCATTTATAGCTGTGTCGTTGTTTCAAATTTAACTCAATTTAAAAGCTTCAAGCTTTAAGTATATGTCGAAACGTTTAATGTTGCTGCAATAATTGGCCAATGTAAAAAACAGAGGCGGAACAGAATTATAAAGCATATTGCTAAGCCTAAGCCTAAAGCCTAAGCGAAAGAATGGCCATATTCCTAGGCCTAAGCCTAAGCCTAAGCCTAAGCCTAATCCAAGCTAAAAAATTAGTCTAAAGTTTAAGTTTACTCTATTCTAGTCCCACAGAAAAACGTTCCGCCCATGATCTTTACATGGGCCCAATAATTCAAGTTGTTTTGAGGACTTTGTGAAATCTTTCATTGCAAACATAAAGGGATGCGTTATAGTTTTGACGACGTCTGGCGCATCGCCACACAACACTGTAATTCCAGTGAGAGTTGATTTCAACTCAGACTGTGTTAAATCACTCAGTCTGAGGTAGGACTATCAGAACTCATAGTTGTGAGCTGATACAACTCATTCTGATTTAAATAACCAACTTTCTCGTAATCAACTCAACTTAGAGTGAGAATCAACTCAACTCAGAGTGAGTTAAAGTTTAGGGTTATTAACTCAGAAATAACAATTTTTCTCCTGAGTTGATTAACTAACTCATCGAAATTTACAGTGAAGTATGGCGGCACCGAAACGTTCTAAACCCTTGAGCGTCCTGTCTATCCTTTGAAATATCATTTTTGGCCTTACCGAATAAAAAAAATTCGTCAATAAAATAATATAGAAATTTTCGTTCCAATATGAAAATAATTTTGGTCTAAGGGACAGATTTCTTTGTTAGCACGGTTCTAAGATATCTAAAAGACATCGAGATACATGTCAGCATTTGGATTGCACACAAAAAATAGTTTCTGAATTTCTACAGAAAAGTATTTTCTGTGGCAAATCTGAAAAGTTTTTCTGATATTTAAGACAATTTTTCTAAAAATAACTAGAAAGCGTTTATTTTCAAACTTTATTTCAAAACTTTTTTGAAAATATTTCTGTTATAACAGAAATAATTTTCAAGTAACCTTGCTAATCATATTTCTTAAATGTAAGAAAATTTTTTTCTTAAATGTCAGAAATATTATTTTGAGTGTGGCTCAGATCAGACTACGGTAGTACTATAACAAGTTGTTAAAGTGCCCCTAACCGGGCCATAGAAAAAGATATGTTTTGAAAATATATTTGATGTGTAACGTGTAAAGTTTAGAAACAAGGGACTCGAACAAATTTTGAAAGTTAAATTCATGTACTACCTTTTTTCACAAAAATCGGGCTTATTTTCCAGGACAGCATATTTCAGATTGCCAAAAAAGTTTTGGCGGTCACAAGCAAGCTGTGATGTGTCACACAGAAACATATTCACAGCTTTGGGCGGCCATAAATCAAACAGTATTATATTTGATGTTTTCCTTCGGTTAAAAAGAAATTTGACAATGTAATCGCTTTATTTCATGATAAAATTTTGAAGAACCCTTGAGAAGTCTGCGTACCTGAATTGTACTGGCAAAGTGCAATATTTTCTGAAACTTTATATATTCGTTTATAATTTTGCGTAATTTAGCATTCGTTTACAGCATGAACCAGGAAGCAACCGTAGGTTAAAATACCGGAGTCAGAGTTGAACCAAAATTTGCATTAGTCGGAGAGGTCGATTTTATGCCGGAGACGAAGGCTGACGTCGCATTATACTGTGCTATGAACAATGGGCCACTCAAAAACAAAGGTTAAGATTTCGATAAAACTAAAGTTGGTTATAAAGCTTCATACTGCCATCTATGTTTGTAAATTATCATTTTTGTATAAAATCCACACAGGGTTAGAAATTTGTGCCGTGAATAATGGCACTTATCAGTGCCAGTAGTAGTAAATAGGTAAACATTTGTTTCATGGTGCTTGAATAAGATGAAAATCACATCTCCACATCGCATGTTCAAAGCGTCTATCCCCATGAGTCATTTTTTTGCGATAACGGGTAATTCAGAAAATTACGAAACTATCAAACAAAGCTGTAAATATGTTTCTGTGTGACACATCACAGCTTGCTTGTGACCGCCAAAACTTTTTTGGCAATCTGAAATATGCTGTCCTGGAAAATAAGCCCGATTTTTGTGAAAAAACGTAGTACATGAATTTAACTTTCAAAATTTGTCCGAGTCCCTTGTTTCTAAACTTTACACGTCACACATCAAATATATTTTCAAAACATATCTTTTTCTATGGCCCGGTTAGGGGCACTTTAACAACTTGTTTCACAACTTTACAAAAGTAACTTTGTTCTGATTCGGGTATAGATACTGAAAAGATCGAACAACAAACAAAATTGAATTGATACTAACTTACCAAGATTATTAAGTCACTCATAACCACTAACTTACCAAGATTATTAAGTCACTCATAACCGATGCACCAACCCCACCAATTATTATTTTAATCCATCCGCATTCATGATAGTTTGCTCTACCTAGCTATGTATATTCCTGTTTTTAAAACAATTTTCTTTACAGATTTTAAAAAAGTCAACGCACAATATGACGAAAAACCAGATAATGTAGCATCAACTGTTGCATAACAATACGCTAAGCCAACACACTAGGCAATGCTGAAAAAATAATTGTTGGCTCTATGTGCCGGGGCTGCGTAGTTTTATAGTTTACTTCGACGCCGTTTATCTGAGTCAAAATACGAAGAAAATTTGCACAAAAATTAGAGCAAATTTTCGCCTAGTTTGCTACTACAGAATTTGAATGGAACCTGTCATTGTATGTAGTAAGCTTATAGTATGATGTTGCTACATGCGATAAATTATACATATCTAAACTAGCTGCATGAAAATATGAACGATTTTTAGAATCAAAAATTTTGGGTAAAACATATTATAAATAAATAAAAAATAAATAAATAATAAATAATAAAAATAATAATAAATAAATAATAATAATAAAAAATAAATAAATAAAATAAAATAAATAAATAATAATAAGAGACATTACCGTGTCCTTCCTTATGAAAGAGACACTACCGTGTCCTTCCTTATGATTAGCTACTTTTCAGTACCACGTTGGTAAGTTCAATTGAATAAATGGTATTCTCATTGGACCTTATGGGTTTAAAAGCCATCTGTCATTTGATTTTGGTTGGTTTACTTGATACTCTCTAAAAACTTAATCTAACTTGATTTAAACTTAAGCTAATCCAGCAGCATTACACTAACTTTCTAAATAAACTAAACTAAGCGGTAGGTTTACGCTTAAAGTCATTTAAAATTTTCGATATGTTTAGTTTAAATTACATTTAATGGATTGTTAGATACCCATAATTTCTGGGCTGCATTTGTATACCAAAAATAAGTTTTAACATAAGCTTTGTGTTAAACTTAAAAATATGTTAGTCCAAGTTAAACTTACAATTCTAGTTTAGTATATTTGTCCGTCCATCTATTTAAGAATTACTTAAACCAATATTCAAGTTTGGTTAGTGTTATAATTTATGTTTTAAGATTTTAGTGAGTGGTACAAAGCTAATAGTGTGGTATCGAATACAAACCAAAAATAAGTTTAACTTAAAGTCGTGTTAAACTTAAAAACATGTTAGTCCAAGTTAAACTTACAATTCTAGTTTAGTTAGTCCGTCCAGCCATTTAGGTTTTAATTTAACTAATATTCGAGTTAAGTTAGTGTTATAATTTATGTTTTAAGATTTTAGGGAGTGGTCCAAAATTAACAGCGTTGGCATCAGATTCACATGGTACAAAACGTGATCTGGCTGCTCCAGTTATGATGTGACCCAAAACCCCCTACTTTTCATTTAAATTGTCATTGAGATTTTTTGCTTTTAATGGACTCTTTATAAACTTTAGATTACATTGGGAAATTAATAGATAATACAGTTTACGGTCCATGTAGGTACTGAACATAATAATGAAATATCGATATAAGTCTAAGCGTGAATTAAGCCTAGCCTCACAATGGTTTTGCTCTACTACCCAATGGAGCAGGCGTTATTAGCCCCCACCGCAAGAATTTCAACGTCTTGATATGCTGTTTCATGCGACAATAAACGCGCATTGTGGTACGATAAAAGGCGGCGCCAAACGGCGCCGAACGGCGAACCGCACCGCTGAACGGTGACGGATGGTACTGAGCGTCTTCAAAGGTATACCGCCACCGTAAGTATAGTTTCAAATACGCTTTAACCTTTTATATACATGACGGCTCTCACACGAGTTATGAATGAAACTTAATATAAGTTAGAAATGATTTAGAGCGTTTGAGAATATTAAATTTTATCAAATCTCAAGACAATTCAAACGTAAACTACAATGATAAGAACCACACATACACGACGGTATCGCGATTAATAATGACCGCACCATATAGTCTGACCAATATCCAGCAAGGGAGGGGGGGCAGGCGGGCTCTGTACCCCCGGCTACCAATGAGTTGGCCCCTTTTGCAAATTTAAGAACGCTGTAGCTGCTCCCATACCGCCCAATGGGCGGGCGTTTGTTTTCTGTGCGGTCTATGATGAGCACAAATTGTTGTGATTTGAATGTATACATTTTCGTCGTTCTGTGAATAAGTTTCCGGAAAAATTTTCACAGTTTCGCGGCACCTTCGTATGCTGGCTACTTATCAGTCGTTTTAGCAGACAACATATAACGCATATGTTTTGTTTCAAAGTTGTGGGCCACTCTTCTGAAATGTATATTGCACCTAACATTTGGTTAGCGATAGGTTTTCAAACTGATGAACTACTGCTTCAATTGCAGACCTCAAAGTTGGCACAGAAGTAAAACAAATTAAATGCAAAAATTGCGCTGAATTTCGAACCTCACTTTTGAAAAGCGTATTGATTATTTAAAAAGCCTTTTTTCACAGTATACACTTAATACCAAAGTCGTTCAGCCGAAGCAAATTTTTTTACCATTGCAACATCATTAACGTTTAATCCAAACAATGGCTCATAGTCTCATATGTGTAGAGCAACAATTATCAGTTAGTAATATGTTTTCAAACTCACTAACGATTGCATTTGTTGAATTCAAAATTGTGTACAGCATTAGAGCAAATCCTATACTAAAACTGTGCTCCATTTTGAGCATCAGCATTCACTGGTTCGAAAGTTACAAGACCTATCACCAACTGGTCATAGATGCTACGCACAATTGAGAATACGGGCCAATAATAGTAATATGTTTCTGAATGCAGTTAATAGCACTTCTGACTTTCCATTCGGCTTTGAGCCAGAAAACGTTTTACAACCTGATTTTGAGTCAAATTTGAATAAAATTTTCAACCTAAAATTTACCTAAAGGTAGCCTGAAAACGGTAAACTTCAACTTATCACAAACTACGACAATTATCCTTATTAACGGCTACTATGGCCCTTGACCGCAGCCAGCCAGGGTCCAATTTGGTGTTTTCGAGAACTTAAGAATTGTTTGTGACCGCGTGATACCACGCTTCGTTGTCCATAGAGATTAGTTTGTGTATATGACGGAGCCAGTACTTAATCATTTGTGCTATGCCGATTCTCTTTAGAACTTTTCTTTCGGTGAGAGTTTGTCTAAAGTATACTATTTCTAAAGTAGTACCTTTTATGACTTAGGAAGTTTTAAGCTGTACTTGTGAGACTGTGATTAGAGTTGTAAGAAAGCTAAGGAAAACTTTCATGCTTACAGCGTAGTGTAGAAGGTTATTAATGATAATTAGCGTTATGTGTGATGACTTGTTTGGGAAACTCGGATGGCACTTGCGTCGTTCCACCCCTCTCCCGAGGGGATCACGTTTCCACTTAGGGGGGAGGAATTGTCCACTTTGGGGGAGGACTTTCCACTGTGGGGGGAGGACATTTCCCCTGTGGGGGGAGGACATTTCCCCTGTGGGGGGAGGATTTTTTCATTTTCCACTGTGGGGAGAGGACTTTTCCCCTGTGGGATGAGGACTTTCCCACTGTGGAGGAAAGGACTTTTCCACTGTGGGGAACTAAAAAGTGCCGCTCGGACAACGAATCATAGTGATAGGCGGCTCTTAAGTATTGGATGTTTGGCTAATTTCTTTTTAGACAACCAGTTTACGAATCGTCAGAGTATTTCGCTAAAGCTGAAATCATTTTTTATTGCGTCATGTTTGAATTAAATATTTGTCAAATTTAATTTTGTTCAAAACGCCTCACAAGTGTGAACCTAAGGTTCCTCGGCAGCAAAACTATTGTCCACAACGATAAAGGAATTCTACACAGAGGAAATTTCATTGTTCATATGATAAACTCACCTTCCAGAGTCGTTAGCGTAGTCCCGAAACCCCGGTTGGGAGACAGTGTAAAAAAGGCCTGGTGTTGGACGGCAAACTGAACTGAAACCAAAAGTTAAGGTTTTTTGAGAAGTTTGAATGCCAAAATATGCGTCTTGCGTCTGGCTCGCGAAATTGCTTAACTTGGTGTCCAAATAGAGTATACTAAGACCAATTCAACATCACTTAATAGTGCCAAACTAAGCTATTTCTACTCTAAAGGGTCCACGGCTAGACTTTTGGAGGGTTGCAGACATTTTTTAATAGGCTTATGCTTAAAAACTTAGTCTGAGCAAAAGGGTATGATGCAAGAGTATGCAACTTTTGGGGTCCGCATGGTATAAAATGCACCACCGGGTGTTGCGTTTGTCGGCGACCATCATAATTTAGAGGGGGTCGCTTTCACAGTCAAACCATTCGCAATACTTGCCGCATTTTTCTCTGTTAAAATATATCGTTTCAATTGGAATTTTAATTTTAGATGTAATAAAACCATATAAATTATTCACATTATTACAAATTGTAATTTAATTATAATAATCAATATGATGAAAGCTGTAATAACCTACATACGTATTTTGGGCAACTTTACAACATTACCTTACACGTACAAATGATTTCTTTGAGCATAAACGTGATTGTTCTATGAAACAAAAATCGGCATGCAGATTGCTGTGCATTCGCTAACTTTTGCGCATTGTGCAGCAAAACAGGCTGATTACTGATTATAATTGAATAAACAAAAGAAAAGTGTGCTAAGATCTCTGGTCACGCATGTGCATCTAGAATAATGAACGGAAATATTAATTATCAAACAACAGGATGCTCTCGAAACTGTGATCCACAGCAATACAATGACGTATGTATTGACGGTGCTGAATATAATCATTCCGCCATCAAATACATCAAAGACAATGCGCCCGACGATAAGTTTGTGCCGACAGACGCGGTTCTACTGCCCGGAGATGGCGTACAACTTAAGTCCCATAAAGCGGACCGTAGCAAACGTGTGTGCCGAAAGTCAAGGTATTACAATTGTTGAAAGCAAAAAATATCAAAATAGTTCTGGTGTCTAAAAACATGTCCGACAAGAAATAGCGGCGCTAACTTAGTGTAAGTTGGTACACCAATTGTTCCAGATATGGGACCAAAATCGCACGGAAAGGCCTGAGTCCCACTGTGAAATATTTTGCCTTTTTTACTGCTGAAATTTTTAGCTTCTGCAATGCCCCTCCTGAAACGTTTCAACCCTGGCTAAATTGTGGAACTGACGTTTTATCTCAACGGTACAAGAATACCTGGCGTCTATTTGTTATTTATCAGCAAACATATTTTAAGTACGAACAGAATTAGTTTGCTTCTGAAATATCGGAGACTGCATATTTTGCGTATTCTGATAAAATAATTGGCAAAATATAGACTGACACTTGAGAAAACCCATATTTACCGAAAACCTAACGCTTGAAGTCAACGCTGGCTTGTTCAATTCGAATTTAGTTCCGTTCAAACTACAGCGTTGGCATCAACACATAAGCGTTGTGCCATACCTTTTAATTATTTTAATGTCATCTGATGCCGTTCGTCACCGTGCGTCACGGTGTGGTATCATACGCCAATTACTCATGTACGATACCGTATGATGACGGACGGCACCGGACGGGTGACGACATTGTTTGGGAACAAACGGTGACGGGCGGTACCGGGTTGGTGACGGACGGTGACGGACGGCGCCGTACGACAAATATATTGCAACCCTAAACTCTTATTGCAAGCAGTAACGGTATGATAAAAATGAACGATAAACTCTGTACTGAGACTTCAAATAAACTTTTTTAAAATAACAACAAACGTAAACGATGATAGGAAATTTTTTAGCAATTTTTTAGCAAATTTATTAGCAAATTTTTTAGCAAATTTTTTAGCATTTTTTAGCAAATTTTTAGCAACTTTTATCAACTTTTTTAGCAAAGTGTTTAGGAAATTTTTTAGAAGATTTTTAGCAAATTTTTTAGCAAATTTTTTAGCAAATTTTCCTCTTTAGGCTGACACTGTTTTGCGTTGTGGCATTTGCGATTGTGGGCTGGATCCTTGCGGTTTGTTTTGCATCGGCTTGGGACGCGTTGCGAAAATCATGCATTCCGCGGCAACGTTTATTTAAATCCGACGGGTTTTTAGGTCGTTACTATCATGCAGCTGTTGCTTCTGATAACGGGATTTGTTCAGAAATTGGACGGTAAGTGTCAATTTAGAGTTCAAAATCGAATGACTTCCGGTACTCAGTCCTCAACAATAAGAGATGAGTTGTGGCGGATCTTGGATTTTCTAACGAGGGAGGCCGCACGATTTACAATAGCGGAAGCGAGAAACTAAGCTTAATTTTAGTACTAAATCATCGTAAACAATTTTTTGGTTTTGATCTCTGTTGAATTACCGAGGTTCGGGTCATCCCTCTTGGACCGATCAGCGGCGATTACCTGAGAAATTTAAACACTTCATTTTTAGACAGGCTAAACTCCGTGAAAAGCTTGTTAGGTTTGTAAAGGTCAGAATTACGTTTAATGAGATAGGTTAACAAACCAGCTGTAAACCGTACTAAAAAGTATTTTAGCGATATTATGGGCCGAAAAAATGGCAACGCAATTGACGCTGCTATTGCGACGTTTCTGTGCCTCGGTGTAACCAATCATCACGCAGCTGGGATCGGCGGAGGATTTTATATGGTTGTTTACAACAGGTTAAATTAGAAATAAATTGTACACAATTTATGATTATTTTTGCAAGGTTTAGGAATAAATAGTTGATTATTTATGATTATTTTGGTTAAGTTTAGGGCCCATATTGTCAGGTGCATATAGCACCTATCACCAGTTAGTAATAGGTTTTCAAACAAACGAACTGTTCCAGTTACAGATCTTAAAACTTGCACAGTAGCAGCAAAAATGGAAAGCAATAAATGTGCTGAATTTCAAACCTCACTATTCCCTGCTTGGAAAGTTACAAGGCCTATCACTAACTGGTAATAGGTGCTACTCGCATTTGAGAATACCAGCTTAGAAAAAATAGTTTATTAATATTTGTATTTATTTTTGTAAGGTTTAGGAATAAATAACTTATTATTTATATTTAATTTTGTCAGGTTCACGAATAAATAGTTAATTAATATTTATATATTTTTTGTTAGGCTGGTGGGTGCTAATTTTGTCCAAAGCATATAAAAACAAATAGCCAGTACGGTGGGTGCTCAAAACTGGACCTTAGATTTTTTAGGTTTCCAGTTTGAATGCCAATAACAAGTTTAAATACACTAAAATGTGAAATGAAACAATCGTGCAGCATACACAGGTTTGTGTTCGCCTCTTTTGTTGATGCTAATGCAACTTTCACAATAACATGCGTACACCAGGTGATTTTACACAACCAAAGTGACAAAAAATAAAAAAACTGCCCAAAAATAAGTCGTTAATTGCAGCATATTTTGCCCGAGGTGACAAGTAAACTAGTGTAAATTTCTGGAATAAATTTTTTGAGGAATTTAGCTTTATTCTGGCATAATTTTCACGGGTAGCTTGTAAATAAGTGTTTCATTTCTAGCACAAGCAAAAAACGTTCGAGGTACGCTGTTGTTTCAGGAGTTTGGGTCAATGTCTTTCAGTTGGCGCAAGCGAAATGGCACCGCAATTTGTATCTCCAATCGTGACAATCGTCAACAGAACATTGATTCCGCCGACTAAATTTGGTTAGTAAAAATGGTTTCGCTGAAAATTGTGTATTTATTTTTAAAGAATTTAGTAAAATAAATCAAAAAAATTTGAAAACTTTCAAGAAGTTTGTAGATAAAATATAATCAAAATGATCGCTTCGCCAGGTTTTCAATAATTTAGTAAAGATAAAGCGAAAAATTTCGCTTTTCCAAGTTTTAGGAATTCAGTAAAATGAAGCAAAAAAATCTCGCTTTGGCAAGTAGGTTCGTTTTTACTGTGTAGATTTCTTCATAAACAAAATTCCGGATCCGGTATGCTTCGCCCCTGATTGTCGCTGTGCAATTTTTGGAATTTATTTGTTTACGTACGTGGGCACGGCGTTCTATACTACTCTATGAAGGGTTAACCGAAAGTTTCCGACACGTTTTGTGGTGGATATTTTAGGTTGGAACAGTATTGGTGTACCCGGAGCTGTGGCCGGTCTTCGTGACGCTTGGCGACATTACAGTGGGGGCACTTCATGGCGGTTGCTGTTTCAGCCCTCAATCAATTTGGCCAGTCGCGGATTCAGGGTTAGCCAGTCGCTTGCCGCGGCGTTGCGTTTATTGAACGCTAAATACAACATTTCAAAGGAACCGTCGTTTTCGTAAGTAAAGTATGGGTGAAGTAACGATTGTTATCCTGTCACAATGCTTGTTGACTAAAAGGATAGGGTGACAACACGGATTAAATTTTGCCGGAACAGGAACAAGAACAGAAATTTAATATATATGCAGGAACTGGAATAGGAACAGGAACCGACATTTGAAATATTTTTATCACCGTATTACTATTGGACTTTTCAGAACTTTAGCCAAACAATGGTTTAAGCGAATTTTGAGCTATTTCATCATGAATTTCTGGCAAACCACAACAGATTTTTAATTTAACAGTTTCAAAAATTTGAACTAATTACAAAAACACTCATTTAGAAATACAATTTTTTTAAATAGCACAAAACCGTAAAAATTCCAGTTCCTGCATTTTTGAAAGCAGGAACAAGAGCAGGAACTGGAATTGAATTTTAGCAGGAATTACAGCCGGGACAAGAATTCGAAGTCGAACCCTAATGAAGTGAAGGTGTGGCGAAAAAAATTGCAATCATTCGGCTCAAGTGTAAACCCACGTTGCGTCGTATGTTAAATGTTAACTGGCAGATGGCAAAATAGCTTTTCGCCCAAATGGGGGTGCAGCTTGATGCTGGTTCACACATATAGACCCCCATACATTGTTTTAACTTGAAAATATTTTCTTGAGCGCAGTAGTGTTTTTATATTTCAGCCCTCTGGTTAATCCGATCACAGGCTCAATAGTTCACGAAGGTCAAATGCTTCGACTTCCACAACTTGCGGAAACGTACCGACAACTGGCGACACATCCGGATCCGGTTCGGCTGTTTTATCGTGATCAAATTGCCGCAAGAATAATTCGAGATATACGAGACGGAGGTTAGCAGTAAACAAGTGAATGTCGGGCCCGTTGCCCCCTGGAATAATTTTGCTCCCTCCTGGAAAATTTTCATTCTTGCTTGTAAGCCATCGAAAAGTCTTGTATGCAACTCGTGAAATTTTTTACCTCACCCTCTAGAAAGGTTAGCTGGCTACGGCCTGATGTCAGTGTAGAATTTAATCTTGAATATAATTTCGGAGAAACACAGTTTTCGAAATGTTAGTTGCGCATGGCTTAGAATATTTTTTCATACAAAATAACGTGCAGATTTGGCTGGGTGTATGAAATCCTATTTAAGATAACAACTATGTTAATAAGTGTTTTAAAATCAAAATAGCGACTTTGCGATCTGTAAAATCGCACACTTACACTTGAGCAGAGTAAATGCTGCTGAGCTATAGGAGTTGACCCTCGAGCCCGAGTAGGCTTTCACGTCTTGTGGAGATTTTGCACTGCGCATATATGTTATAAATATTAAACGCTGCTCACAGTGTGTGTGTGTTGCTCGTACATTATTGTATTTAGTTGCTCATAGTATACTGTATGAGTGAAAGGGATATGTTAAGTAAATACTAAGTCGCAGACTGAATTTGACATATTGCAGATTAGCAGCTCAGGCATTACAACCTTGTTCTATCTGAAGTTGTAGACGCATGATGCCTTTTTAATATAAAGCAGAAACATTGCTATTTTGATATGACAGTGGCTCACGTTTGGCATTTATCTGTTTTTGTACGAAAAGTGAAGTATTTGCTTAAGTAGGCGACTTAAGCTATTACTTAAGTGTAACCTAAGTAAATACTTCTAAGTAAGATTTCAGACACCCAGGAATTGATATAAAATAAAAAAAAACGTTGTTTTTTCCTTATATCGATGTAAGTCGAGCAACTATTTTAAGAAAAAAAGCTAAGCATAAATAACGTAGTTAAATTAGCCGTATTCTCAACTGTACACTGCAAAAAATGGTGAGTTAAATTGACTTTTTCTGAGAGGCCCATGTAAAGATCAGGGATGGAACGTTTTTCTCTGGGACCGCAATACAGTTTATAAGCTTAAAGCTTTAGACTAATTTTTTTTGTTTAGGTTTATGTATAAAAGCTATTATGCTTTAGGCTTAGGGTTAGGAAATGCTTATTCTACGGTAACGGTCCTGTTCTATTTATTGGCCGTAATTGAAGACATTACAAACGATATTTTAGGCGGATCTTTAACTGCAACTGATTTTGCATCTTATCGAACACAAGCCGAATCCGCGTGGACCCTACGATTAAGTAACGACGGCGTATCAGCTTGCACTTCGCCAGCTCCAAGCGCTGGTCCGTCGTTCGCGTTTGCAATGAGATTGCTACAAGGTTAAGCCTGCTATACTGTACTGACCCGAATAAGCGGGGGGAGCGATATTTGTTTGGCCTCTCCAGAGAGAACCCCCCTTGGTATTCGGTTACGGACTGTTATTTATTTTTAACCCACGCTCCGCCACTCTTCGTTACTGATATATATATATATAGATATATATATATATATATATTTATATATATCTATATATATATATATATAAATGCGGTACTGCAACTATCCGTGGAATTAAAAGTTTATTTGTCTTGCATCACTAGCTTGAGCGATCATGCAAGGTTATACTTAGGAATGTTCTTTCAAAATTTAAGTACGCCTGAAAAAGTCGAATTCAATTTTATTCGGTCCTGGAGTCATTTATGCACTACAATTAGGAAAAACTGACCTTCACGGACTCTAATTAGGATTTAGGGACTCTATCCGCTTACGGACTCTCATAAGGGATACGGACTCCTATTGATTGGGACTCAAAATGGGAACCCCCTCTCTTATTATCCCTCACCATCTTTTGGTTCAGTTCAGGGTCTACAGCTTGTAAAATTTCAATCAATAGTTCGATTTTAGTGTTTAAATTGCCATTATTTACTATTAAATTCTTGATCCGAAAGACCTTATAATTGATTTCGAATGCTAAATTTGTTTGTTTCAATCGCAACCGCCATCAAAATCAAATCGAATTCAACCAAAAAGCTGCAAACAGTGCCTACGTTATCCAGACGTATAATTGCAATATAACAAAATACAGAGTTGCGCTGTACTTTTGTGTGCCGCTTTATCGACCCAAGGCGCCGCACGACGCCGTCCTCAGGGCCACAATGTACCGCGGGGCGGTTTTTTTTATTTTTTTACCTGAGGCACGGCATCGTACGACGAGTATAGTGCAACCCTTAGAACGATGTCGATTGGTTTTTTAACAAATCTGAACAATTACACAATTCACAAAAATACCAGAAAAATTAGTAGTGATAAAATTTTGAGGGAAACTATATACCATATCGATGTTTCTGTTGGCGGTGTCTATTTCTGTCTGTCCGGATTTTTAAAATTTATATATTTTTCCAATTTAAAAAGTTTTCAAAGCACCAACTAAAGGTTGTGGTATACTGGCCGTACGGTGCCGTTAGTCATCATACGGTATCGTACGGTGAGTAATTCACGTACAATGCCGCACCGAGACGTACGACGCCGTTCGGGTTAATACGGACGGCACCGAACGTCATTAAAAAGTATAGCGCATACTACGTGCAATGAAAAGAACGAGGGACCTAACAATATTATAAGCATATTCCTAAGCCTAAGTCTAAGCGTAAGAATGAGCATATTCCTAAGCCTAAGCCTAAAGCCTAAGTCTTAGCCTAAGCCTAAGTGTAGGAATGAGCATATTCCTAGGCCTAAGCCTAAGCGTAAGAACGAGCATATTCTTAATCCTAAGCCTAAGCGTAACAACGAGAATATTCCTAAGCCTAAGCCCAATATAAGCAAAAAATTAGTCTAAAGCTTAAGTTTATTCTTTTGTAGTCTCACAGAAAAACGTTCCGCCTACGATCTTTACATGGGCCGTAATCATTAACAGAATACTACAAATAGATACGTTTACAAAATTTCCATTCAAAATCGTTAAATTTTATTTTCAAAACTTCAAATTTGAATTTATTTATAAACAGGACTCATAATTTGAATTTATTTATAAACAGGACTCAAAATTGCCGACTACTCGCCAAAAACCATCTACGGACTCCGACACATTTATCATTATTTTGTCGCTGTACTTCGAAAAGCGCTGGCTGAATTCGCAATCCTGGAAGATCCCTTTTTCGGTGCAATCCAGCAGTCGTTATTCGATTTGCGTTCAAGCAATCATTATCAAAACTCGTTGCATTCAATCTCGACTTCAACTGTTAATCCTGGTTTTCAAAGTGACAACCAGAATATACAACAGAACGATGGCAAACCAACGCAGGTATAGCGCAACTATGTTGACAATAGAAATACTGACCTGGTATCATGACAATTCATCACCCGAACAACAACTCATCGACGGACAATTTGTTGAGCCCGACAACTCGTCACACACCAGTAGGAACGTCCAATCATCGACCTGACAATTTGTGAACCAGCTTGTCAAAGGCGTATCCAAAAACTTTGACGGGGGGGGCGGCGGCGGGCTGTCAAAAGTTAAGTAACGCACAATTTGTAAGATAGGGGGACCTTATCATTTTATCACAAAAAGTTTTCAGAGGGCGAAAAATTGTAAGTTCAATGACTTAACAAGGATGGTTGAAAATGTTCTAGAGGCCAAAATTGTTCCAGGTGGGCTGAGCCCCTCTGGCCTCCACTTGGCTACGGGACCTGTCAAGGCACGATTTGTCGGTCGACACTAACTTGTGGGCATAAAAGTGTCCAAAAGTTATTTTGTGTTCTTATTTTATTGTGAAGTTTATATTTAATTTCAATTAAATTTCAACCAATCAAATTTGATAATTTCGAACGTTGATACTGGAGTTCATATGTATTGTAAAATTTGGATTTAGTTTCAGTTCAATTTCATCCAATCAAATGTGGCAATTTCTAACGTTGATACGGGAGTTCATATTTCTTAAAAAATTTGCATTTAATTTCAGATGGATTTCAACCAATCAAATGTGACAATTTCTAACGTTGACGCTGGAGTTCATATTAGTGTAATTGACTCTCAGGGAAATGCAGTGGCGCTTAGTGCTACGTTAAATTCTGCGTGAGTTTATCAGCTCAGTTAGGGATTGGCTCCACAGCCTTTTCATAGCCAGGTTCGCTGTTCATCCGAAAAGATTTTCACAATCACAAAAGTTTCGGTAACGAAAGTATTCGACCCTCAAAAAAACCTTACACTATCTCTGGCCGATGTTACCTTAAGGCCGTAACAGCAATATAAGCATGGATTAGTCGGCCCATGTAAAGATCAGGCTCGGAACGTTTTTCTGTGGGACTGCACTGGAGTAAGCTTTGGACTATTTTTTTTACTTAGGCTGAAGCATAGGCTTACATATAAGTTCATTCTCAAGCTTTAGGCTTTAGGAATATGCGTATACTGTTGTTACGGCCCTGTTGTATACAGGGTCGATACTGTCACGGCCATGTTCTATACATTGGTCGATAAGCCTACAACTAAACCTGAGCCTAAGCAAAAATTTAGTCTAAAGCTTTAGCTTGAGTTAGTATGATCCCGCTAACAAAATGGTTCGCCCCTTAAAGTAACAGGTGTCGGTGTGCATGGTGGTAAAGTGTACGTAAAGCAAAAAGATTGTCATACATGTATACGTATACTGGAATATAAAATTGTTGCAATGACCACACAGTGTGGTGGTAGCATGCTTGACTCAAGTGCAAAAGGGCCGTGGTTCGATTCCCAGCTTGGTCACTAAACTATGGGCAAAACTTTAAACAGGTGTCGTTCAGACCGTGTTTTTGCAACAACAGATGCCCTATCGCCCCTTAAAATAACAGGGGCGCAGGGACCCAATTTGAACAAAGTTGTGGTTGCTGCGCTGAAGGAAAAATATTACAAAATAGGCTTCAGTGGTTGGTATGTGAACAACTGTGTAAATCCTGAGTAATATGATTTCCTGCTAGAAATATCTAATGGCAAAATTTTATTTCAGAGTAAAAGGTCAAATGTGACCTTTTAGATATCGTGCTCGTCCGCAACTGTTTACTGAGCCCTGTCCAAAAAATAATTTGCACCATACTTACACTGTAAAAAATGGTGAGTCAAATTTGACTCTGGCGGAGTCGAATTTGACACCGTTTGTGTAGTCTCGTATAGCCTATTTCAGCGAGAGAGAGTCAATTTGGCTCACCATTTTTTGCAGTGTAGATTTGGCATCGTTGTGGCCTGATTAACCCTTTCTCACATGAATATTTTTAATTTCATATGAGATACACTTTCAAGGTAAGATTCGATTTCCAGTCTCTCGGATGGGAGGCGTTTACGATGGCCACTCAAATACTGCTCACGGTGTCTGTGTTGCTCATATATTATTTGTATTTAGTTGCTCATAGAATACTGTATGACTTAAAGGGTTAAATTTAGAAATAATTATATTTTTTAGGTTCGGCTCACAACGTCGATCCTCACTCACAGGCATTATATTCAACAACGCCCTTGACCTTTTCGACACTTCACATGGAACAACGGACCCGCACGGGATAGGAACTACAGCGTATCGGCTTAACGCAATCGAGCCAAGAAAACGGCCACGAACTGGTGTCGCCCCAGCGATATTTGTAGATCCAAACGGAGACGTTCGCGTCGTCACAGGGGGTTCGTTGACCTCAAAAATATCTGCCGTGAAATCTGGTCCGGTATTTCAAGATATCGCTATGGTATGTATATTTGGGTTCTGTAAAAAGCTGTAGAACGTTTTAGCAAGATAGAAGCAATATACGAAATATTAATCTATATAATTAAAGCTGGAATGCCCCACATACGTATTTTGAACAACCTTCCAGCAAGTATTAACTTCGTTTACAACATTTTCTTAAAACACAAATCTGATTGTTCTATGAAAAGAAAATTTGTATGCAGATTGCTATACATTCGCTAACTTTTGTGCACTGCGCAAAACCGGCTGACTAGTATACGTATTAATTTCCAGCATGAACATATTTTTCTGTTTCATCTGAAATCCATGTTCATGCTAGCATTTGATCTCGAACTTTCGCATAAGAAGCATTCAACATCATCGCAACGATTTAAATAGTATTCCTATTGCCAGTATTCACATTGTGCGAGATACAAGGCATAAACTGCGAAAAGCAGTAAATTTTTGCTAAGGTCGCAATATAAATTGCAGGTATCAATGCGATCATTATTGCTGAATGAAACTTTAAAAGAAGCAACGGATGGCTCAAGGATTAGCATGAATTTGCCACACAGCGATATATTAAGCTCGTCCTCAAACACTCATATCGAATCAGTTTTCCAAACATCAATGTTGTACCATGAAGCCACACTGCCTAATGTGAGTTTCCACAAATCTGTGGATTGGACAGTGTCTATGTTACTTTGAGAGGCGTAGCGTTTTTCCGCGGGAATGCTAGAGAATAACGCTTGCTTTAAACTGGTGGTTGTTTTTTTTTTTTTTTTTTTTTTTTTTTTTTTTTCTTTTTTCTTTTTTTCTCTTTTTTTTTTCCTTTTATTTTTTGTTAAGCCTTGCGTGGTTGATATTATTTATAAATTGTTTTTGTTTTTATAATTTTTTTTTTTATTTATATTATTTTAAAAGAACGGGTGACACGGGGGGGGGGGGGGGGTTTGAGAAACAGGGGGTTTGTTAAGCCTTGCGTGGTTGATATAACGGGGACAGCAATAGGAACACGTTTTGATGTTGTTACAATAGCGGGTAAGTTTTGTGAACACGTTGATTCGCTATCAAATTCAGAAATTGAAATGGTCTGCTATCTTATGTGACATTTACTGTATGTAATGCAATATCATATGATATTCGTAATATTGTCTGTCAATATCATATGACACGTTTGACAACGCCTGCAAAGTTGTGGTAAGATAGCGTGAATATCCTCTAGAACATCACGTGATACTAAAATTATTAATTTTAATTATTTGTACTTAGGAATAAATTTAGGAAAAATTTATTAAACCGAAAACAAAAATAGAAGCCAATTCGATATTCAGTCTTTAAAAGCTACATTATCTAGTGCACACAAGTTATACTGCCTGCTCTGCATGTGATATTTGGAAGAATTTTGAGATACCATATATATTCGCATAAATGTCCGGTGATATCTATTGCATGCGATATGGCTATTCGTATACGAAGATCCCTTAAGATCACGGATTTGTAAACTGACATGCGGCATTCAAATTTTGTCGTTTCCAGTATATTCTGTCGACATCTGGCTCCGGGACTTTTTACCTCTGTATGCTTAAAAGGACATAAATTTTAAATATAGGAAAATCACACTGCCAAAATTGTCGCAACTTGTGCCAAGATTTTTTACGGGGACTCGGATGACTATTTTTTGCAGGGCCCGAAAAAACTTCCACTTGCACAATGATTATCGCTGTCAACAGTTTCGGCCCACGTATAGAACAGGGCTGGAACAGTAGTATAAGCATATTCCTAGGCCTAAGCAAAAACACTAGTCTAAAGCTTAAACTGACTATTATGGCCCCTCCGGAACGATCCGGCCCTATTCTATAAATGGGCCGCTGTTACACGCTCAGTCATTTAATAAACGAAAACTTTAATTGAATAAAAACCAGATACAACGAACCATTAACCAAGATTATTTGTCAAACTTTACCGTTGTACTTAACAGAAAAAACCAATACACCAGCTGGAGATCCTGAATAAAGTAACTGTCCAAAATGGTAAAAGTTAACTAATTAATTTCCACACTATCAAGCATGAGAAATAGTATTTACATCTAAAAACTACCATACTTCAGCATATTATGTTCTGGCCAAGGTTAATTATAAGAACCTGTGTACTGGAGACAAGAAAACTGAGGTGCTTACTATACACAGGGAAGCTTAGGCTTATGTCTACGTTTACTCTTAGGTTTAGGCGTAGATTTAGGTTTAGTGGACAGGCTCCTACCATTAACCTGGTCCGATTTCCTAATAATATCAGTACCACATTTCCTGTTTAATTATTCCAGGAAATCAAACGCTCTATATCCCACAGTCATCACTCTCTATATCCATATTCAACTCGGCATTCTGTGATAAATTCAATCCAAATATTTCCTCATGACAACCAACACAGCCCTAACATTCTAGTTCACACCGATTACGCCAACCAAGACGGATATCCGGCCGGATACTGACTTTGAGAAATCAAATTATGGGAAGCTGCGAAACACGATATGCTCAAAGCTAATCTGTTGGTATTTGCCCATGTCGTCACAAATATCGAGCCAAAAAACTATCTGAAAAATTTGAATGTCATCATCGACTTTAACAAGAAAGCAAAAACGCTGTGCCAGAGCGTATGCTCTGAATTGGCTAAAGTAAGCTCTGTCTAACTAATGTTTGAATTGCTTACCCTCGATTGCGCGGTCAATGTAATTTGAACATCATCGAAAAACTAAACCAGCAAGTAAACTATCTCAGCTAGTCAGGATGGTGCTATTACTTGTCGTGCGACGCCACACGGCCCCAAAAATCAAGCAAATTAAATTGTTATGCATCGTCATGCTACAATTAACGTGCATGGCCGTACGGTGGCGGACGGCATTACAACAGTTAAAAAGCATTGTGCCGTCCTAACGGTACGTTTCACTTCCCAACATAGACACCTCTTATACCTCATTCCCTGAGCCTACCATTTCCAAAAGGCTTCCATGGTCCCTGCCCCTAACTAACCTGCGCTCATCCAGTCTCGAGAGCAGATTCCACCACAAACAATCCCTTCAACATTTGACCTCCCAACAGCGTCGCTTCTTTTGGCGGATAAAACGGTATTCCTACATCGTCAACGTAGACAAACGGCAACCGCAAAATCCAATATTCAGCCGGACGTAATCGTATCGCAGAAGTGTTTCCTGGATAAAATGTCATGTGTGGATTATGCGTAGCAGCAACATGGAGTTGGCCATGCATTGGAAATCCGGCACCTGGACGTACTCGAGGATTAAGACCAATCGAAACGGGTGCTTTTGGTGTTACGATATGAACACGCATCAGCTGACCAGAAAGCGGTGATTTGCTTGACCTTTAGTACGATGTAAACATTGACATAACAATATTTTCCAAACCGAACGTAACACTTGGCTTAACAGAGATTAGTTTTACGCGATTGTAACGTTACTGTGTATATCTTTTAAAGCATACTAACTATAACCAGTTGCTATAATTGTTCAAGTTCTTTCAAAATCAAAATAAACATTACGTTACTAAAAATACAATAGTAATAAGCTTGATTTTGAGTTTTTAATAAAATAGTTTGTATTTAGAACCCTAAGCTGTTTTTCTTAGGAAGTAATTCCGTTGTTTCACATACAATTCTCACTTACCTGCAACTGCAAGGAAACCAGACTGGCATATCCGTACGAGACAAATGCGCCCCGGTATCCTAAAGCAAAATCGATTCTATAAAAATCACAAAGCAGTCGTTAAACCGCTGAATATTTTTATTCTCAAGGCAATTTCTTAACCAATACTGAAAATCGAGCTCACATTTAGTTGGCAATTTTGAACAATTCAGCTTTTGACATAACTAGCCGACATTTAAGCCCTATCCACACATGCAAGTTTTGACTGCGAGAACTTGCAGCTGCAAATTGCACGCAGAACTTGCATGTTTTCATCAGTCAATGAGAAAGAGTCTGCAATAAATTTAGTGAACTTGCATGGTTGTTCACACATGTGAACTAAATTCCAAGCTATGATTTTTAATGAATTAATTGCAGCTGCAAGTTTTTCGAACAAGATTTTGGACAAAACTTGCAACTGCAAGTTGCAGCTGGAAGTTCTCGCCGCAAAAACTTGCACGTATGAATAGGGTTTTAGACAATACATACAAGACGTAAATAAAAATTTGATGGTTTGCACCGAATTATCATTGAGACTATATAGTACAAAAATATAGAACCAAAAAAATTTAGAACACACCACAATTAACATACCTTCGGTCCACCGGGTCCAGTGTGCTTTAACATTCTCGACGGACTTTGGAGCATAAATCGATGGCCGCGGGGACATTCGTATTCGAATCCGATGAAAATTTTCACAGTAACTGTACCTTCTAAAACAATAAGAAACATAAATTTTACGCCGTCTTTGCGGCTTAAACTGTAGAGTTGCGCAATACTTGTCGTGAGGCACCGTCTGTCGCTCTCCGTCACGATACGGTGTCGTACGTGAATAACTCGCGTACATTACCGCACCATGATGCACGGTGATGAAACGGTTGACGGACCTCATTAAAATAATTAAAAAACATAGGACAACACTAACTGTTGTTAAACAAAAAGAAGCCGCAGCAAATTCCACAATAATGCTCCGTGCCATCATTGTAGCCAATAGTCTGGTTTGATCAAGTTATCTAAACCACATTATTTATCTTCAACCGCGCCACTTTACTAACCTCCCCGTTTCGAAGGTCGATATCGTTTCCGGTTGTCCATTGCAGACGGGCCGCTAATTCCAGTCGGTCGAGCCAACATAGCTTCCAACTGAGTCTCCCACTGGGCCAGATCAACTGTTAATGGTGCGTCCCATGGTAGAAGAAAATTTGAGCCATGTGAAAAATTAGGTTGTTCCCGTAGTCCTGAAACTATATGCTAAAATATAAAAACCAGTCAGTCTAGCGTGCGATTAATTGGTCCTTTTGGCGTTTTATGCTGCAGTTATTCCAACGCCCCAAAAGCATTGTTGGTATCCAGTACAAAAACGGTACTTTCGCATTTTCAAAATCTGACTCTTTTTCACTTCCAAGATAAAATTGGTACCGTTCAATATTAACACCGCTAATTTAGTTGCAGTCGTCTTATAAATGTAAACATTACACATACCATGCGCGTGTGAATACAACGACGATGAACCAAGACAAACAAGTGCCCATGACGAAAATTGCGGCAGCAAACCAGTAGGACTGCCCAAGTGTAGCATTCCAGGCAAGTATTCCACCGTCGACGCTCGACTTTCTAGATCTGAAGCATTGATATTAGACCTTAGGTTATGCACTAAAATTCAAAATATAGCGTACGGTCATGGACAGAATTAAGTGCAAATGCGGTCGCGTTCCAAATCCCAGTTATGATCGCGATTGCTCATTTCTTATACGCAGTCGCTCGCAAACGCGATTGGAACTTGTCGCAATTACTGCGACCATACATGCACTCGCGATCGCTAGTATTAAATTGTCCAATCGTTTGTAAAGACGCGACTGCAATGGCTTCTTTAGAGGAAAGTGATCGCGAGCAAATACTAATCTGCGATCATAAAACCGCGACCGTATAGACACAACCGCAATTACTACACGCTTCATTTTGTCCGTGACTGTACAACACAGGTTCAAACCTGAAACGCATCTGCATTTTATAGCCGCTTTGTTAGCGATAAGTGCAGTAAATTGCTAACCACTGAATTACTTTGAAATGCCACACGATCTTCACGCAACTCCCACCTGTCACAAGTCATATAAATTCGTTTCGTGACACATGCGTCGGAAAATGTCAAAAATTGACTTTCCAATAGCTACCAATTTATTCAGCCCACTTCACATTGTACACTCACATTTTTTGCGCATCTTAAATGCAAAAATCCCCACTCAGAAATATATACACAATTAATAAACCACGCAATGCATAATGCATTGCCACGTGTTACCAATAAGTTAACGATAATTTTTCCATAACGTCAGGGTCATAGTTAGAAATTTGAAAAATTTCTAACTGTTAACTCGAAATTATAACATTTTCGGTGGTACCTTGTAACATAATTTTTAAAAATGCGAATTACCTTTCGACACCTGCGATTTCGTGAGGTCCGCTGGTTGAGCCAGACTCATCTGCTCATCGGCTGTTTGCCCACTATTCGTAGCAGTTTTCTGTTTTGCTTCGTGTTGACTTTGTTGTTTGTCCATCACGCGTTCATCTCCAGATGCCAACTCATTTTCAACAGGATCCTGTGTGCTTTCCGATCCGCCAGTACGAGCTCCAGAATTTCGAGGGTGGTCTGTTCCATCGCCACTCCGCAGAATATCTTCCAGCCCAAGCTTGTCTGACAACTAAAACATCCAAATTTGACAACAAAAACACCGAAAACAAAGAAACGCTTAATATAAAATGCAAGTCTCTTATTTATCACTAAAATTACCGCTGAAAATCGTACCTTTCTTCAGACCGATTATACAATTATACAGTGGCATTAGCTTTGGCATGAAAAGTTCAGCGTGCAGAATTTAGTAAAAATAGTCTAGGTTTGATAAACATTCTTGATAAAGTTTGTTTGACAGTTTTGTTTTTGCAATGGTTTTTAGTCTAATATAAATTAACCGGGTTTTTTTCAGCAAGACTGCACATTTACGGCAAAGTGGCCTTTATCAGGCTGCAGATGTTTTACATTTTAAGTACAAAATAACACATTTCTATATTTCCGAAACTGTGGTAAACACTTCCTACTCTAAACATTTTCTACTGATTCGTTTGTGAGATTTTTGAGTTTCAACCATTTATACTCCATGTATCATCTAGTTTGAGCATCCTTTGAGCATTCTTAAGAGCCTACCAAATTTTGTAAACCGCCTTAGATAGATTATACCAAGAGTGGATGATGTCCACCTTGCAGAAGAGTGTGCAACTGCTTGGGCTGTGCATGGTACTACATGTACCAGCAAGCGTTGCATTTTTGTTCGATCCCCCCTCAATCAGGGGGGTTTAAGCAAGAGATTAACAATAAAGTAGATCATCCACTCTTGATTATACTGAGAACGAAAAAAACTGGCAAATAACTAACCTCAGACCCACTATTCGATTTGCCTTCAATGTCATTCAGCTTAGCTCCCAACAAATCTACACGTGTAGACTTTTTCGATCCTGAAGCCAACCCGCCCACATTTCCAGCCTTATCCACAGCTTCGCTCACAACATCCGTGCTTTTACTCGACCCTTCGTTTCCTGGTTTCTCGTTGAGGTTACCCTCTACCTCTTCATCTAGCCTATTTTCTTCCTCCGGTTCCACACCACCAGGACTCATAGCATCAGGTGGGCTAAGCTGGCTATCATGGTCTCTTGTTGCAGGCTGCTCAGTTTCTACTAGTTGACTATCATCTGCGTCAAATTCCTTCTCGTCATTCGACGCCATTCCAGCTAACCAAATCAAAGATCTATCATCTTGTTCGTTTTCAACCTCCTCAATCCTTCTAGCCAACAGGGCTTCCTGCGATAAAACCTCGTTGCTAGCTTGCTTATCAGACGAAATTGATGCTGCTTTTGGGCCTTGACCTCGTTCGATAAGTTCGCTTTCTTGGTCTTCAACCCCAGCAAGCGGTGTTTGTAAATCTTTGTTATGATCGCCGACAGTGGCTTGACCTAACATAATGTCTACAGCCTTGCCATCGCTACCAATACCTCGATTTATCATAATTTCGTCATCAGGTTCTAAGATACAAAAACTCAATATGAGATAAGCAATTCTGATCATCAGTACGATACAATTCTATTAAAATATTCTGAGACCAAGGTTTTAAACCTTTAAATGTTCTTCAATTTTGCACAAGCGAGACCAAAGTTTTTAACTCTTTAAAGTTTCTTCAACTTTTCACAAACCGAACATCTACATGCCCCGCATATTACAATCTTACCTGAAAATAGCTTATACTTCCGTATCAGTCTTAAGGAACCATTAGATAGATAGACACAGACAGACAGACAGACATATATAGATAGATAGATAGAGATATATAATATAGATAAATAAATAAATAAATAGATATGTCTAACTGCCATTATTTAGCAACGTGTATTTATATCTACTATAAAAGTACAATAAACTATCAAAACATATACGAATCAGGTACACTAACCTTGACTAAACGAAATGTGTTTGTCTTCTTGAGACTGCATATCATGCAATATCATTTGTGCCGCTTTTGTGTCTTGCGTACTCGGTTGAAAAATTGGGAACTGAACGCTATTTCCAGGCATTTGCGCTATTTGTCGACAACAAGTAAATTCGTCCGAATCGCAGTAAAAAGTATAATTTGCCGACTGAAAACCCACACAAATGGCAACTCCGTATATTTTGAAAAAATGTTTTAACTTACACAATTCAACATGTTCCTCATAAGTTTACCAAAATGTCTTTATCCTAAATCCGCATACATAATCTGAACAAAGCAGTGTAAGAGCATTTGTACTTTGGTTTCCGGACAAAAAGTTAGTCAGTAGCAAATGTCATATTTGGGCAGTGGACACATAAAAATACTTTAGCTGTAACATTAATACAAATTAGCATAGTTTGCTTGTCTGGCAGCTTGCATACTATAAACTTCTACATCTTCAATTGCACATCGAGCTGGCTTAATATTCTGTAAAACTTATTATAACACTGAAATTAAAACATAACACACAAATAAGACGCTGAAAAATTTTCGCCATTTCAAATAAACACATTTCGTTCCTTGAACCCTTGAGTGACACGACTAAACACAATGTAACCAAATCGTTTTTTCCTTGCCTTTACATCAAAAGGATCATCCCGTGTTGCTTGCCGGTGTCCACAGTTACAGGTACTGACATACTTGACTTTCGACGTATGTTTGAGGACTGGCAAATTGTCTGGATTATCTTCAGACAAATCACAAACATGGTACTGAAATTCAGTTAAAATAATGACGTACTAGCAACAAATCCCTCACGACAATCCTGAACAAGTAATTGAAATCATGCATTATTTGAAACCGAGCAACACATTTTCTGACTTTCTCCGGGTGTTCAACTGAAGACAATTTTTTCAAATTTCCCTCAAACAAAAAATACACAGTACTATAATATCATACCGAAAGCATTCAAATACAAAACATCAGCACACTATACCTAAAATTGTTTTGCAATGAACAATATTGCATGTACGAGGATCGAAGAACCAACCGACAACATACATTTAAATTTAAAGTAATAAAATTTTTGTTTCTTAATATTTTGTAATGAAATATTAGGTATTCCGCTTAATCTTTAATCACAAATACGCACAAAATCACCATCATTTCAATTAGACTTATAAGCTCACAAGGGTGCAACCGGAATTACAATTTACCGGAACCGGAACCGTAAAGTAAAAAATGCATTTCACCAAAAATTTCATTTTAATAACCTTATCGAACATAGGTATTTATTTATTTGCTGTATTTTAGATTTTCATCATCGACTGAAGTGAAATCCACCATTAATGGTTATATTCGGTGATTTTCAAGATTTATATATACATTTGCAGTAAAATGCTTTTGTCCACAACAATAACCAAAGCATGAACAAGCAATTCAAAAACACTAAAAGTACAAGTGGCTTTCAAAAGAGATTCTTAAAAATTAGCAAAGTTAAGAAAACGGCCAAATTATAACACCGGAATTTTTAAATCCGTAAAAATTTACCGGAACCGGAAGGAGAAAAAATGCCGGAACCGGAATTTCGGTTTCACCCTGAAGCTCACATACCCGATTCACACAATTATTGCCCAGTAAACTCAGCGTCTCGCACGCCTGCCGGCCATTTTGCCAAAACTTTTCACATTCCCCAACCAATTTTCGACACGTTTCTTCCAGAGCAGGACCTCGTGCTTGCAGAGACAGCACTTGCAATGCTTGAGCAAGCTGAACAAACAAAACACACTCTCGTTTGACTGCGAATATAGGCGTTGCGACAGGACCAATACTTTCTACACCATCTGGTCTCTGTCGCTCGTTAACTCTGCTACAAAAAGTTACCATTGACAATTTGTGACACGCGTTGAGGAATGGTCAACGGAAAACTTTCGTTGAGGCATGATTAACGAGTGCTTGTAAGCCCTAAGCTATGACGTGAACTGCGTAATAGCAGTGTGTGGTGAAACTAGATATTTCCCTAGGAACTGTCTAACTGAGAACCTTGTAAGTTTGTTCGATGTAAAGAATACCCAAACCACATCACATTTGCAATAAATGCAAAAAGCCTTCTTATGGTTTAGCTATGGCAAAGACACTACGTATGCTTTCATAGCATAAGATCAAGCTATTCATACGTTATGAAAAACAAGTTTAGAACTAAAACCAAAGCATCAGCAGCCTTCCATGAGTCTACGTAATAAAGGCTCTTACCCGAGCTTGATGCTGTACCAGTGTGTAGTATGGCGGCGTGCCCTCTTGGTACGATCTGACTGCAACAGGTAGCACTTTGTTACATCGGCTAAAACATGCAGCTGTAACCAAGGATTATTAGTTGTGGGTAAACCCGCGTCACTTGCCCACAAAAAGTGGAAGGTTTTGCAAAATTCTAAAAAACTCTCCATCTATTTCCCTTATACAGATATAATACACTATGCACATCGTGTATATTAGTCTTAACACACGACATACTCAAGTTTGAATTTGGACAGCCTAGGTTTTTGAAAAAACAATCATTAAAAGTGTTTTCACCATCAGAAATACCCACACACCGCGAATGAAAAGGAAACCCCGCCTGCGTCGAGAGTACAACTGAAACTTCCAGTGTTTCTAGAAGCTTCGATTAAGAGCTTCACTCGAACAGCCCGCATCAAAGGTTGGTTGTTTCACCAGGGTAGAAAAATACAAGGAAACAAGACCGTTTTCAGAATCTTCAAGAATATAAATATTTGAATCTTTCTGAGGCAATGAATAAATAATAAACTATTGGCAGATCATCGTCGGCTACAAACTTTGGCTGTTGTACACTTCCCTCCAAGCGTGGAAATGTAAAAGAACGCATACTTTGCGGGCTGAATGAGTGAATAATAACCAATGCGCTGCAAAGATGTGGCAGATACCCAAAGTCGATTGGGGGTACACGTGATATATTTTTCAACTTGATATAGAATATTCGTGAAATACAACATTAAAAATGTTTTACAGCATTTTAGTCCTTGAGTCTATCACAGAAAATGGGGTGAACTAAAACTTGCTTAAATAAACGTCTATACAACAGCATACGTTTTCCTATGCACTAGTTTCGGTGCATCCATGATGTTTTTTCGGCTTATGTTTCAAGATATTTTACTGATGCGTCGCCGTGACATTTTCTTTATTACAAATTTCATGCTGATGAGAAAAATCCCGTCTTTAAGGCTTATTCAAATACAGTATACCCGAACCGGATATCGGTTTTTTGCCTGATATTCAATCAGGATCTGGACATCAGGTAGCCATCATTACTTTTCGGAAAACTTCAATTCTGTTCGAAACAAATCGTTCAATGGCGATTCCAGTGGGTCGTTTGGTTCATCGTAAGTGTCACGACTAAGTTCTTCAGCCTGGGATGCTTGTGGTTGCGTGAAAAACTGATGCAACTCGGCAGCAACTTTGACAAACACTTTCAGTTTGGGCAACTAAACATGTAAGTCAAATTAAACCAACCATTTTATATAGCATCGGCCTTAATAAACTACAGGAACAAGTTCGATAGTAAGTTGTTTGCGCAAATTTCAGCATAATGATGTTACTAGAATCATTAATTGCAATGCGATCAAGAACTGTAAAAATACTTACACTCTTATGCTTCACACTTACCTCAAAATAATTAGGACTTGGATGCCGACCAACGTTATCATCGAAACCTTTCGTATGCGCCAAATCAATATGTTGGAATAGAAAATCGTGAAATCCTGGTGCCGGATCTGATTTGGTCGCCGCAGCACTTGGATCTTTATCATCCGGGTCGCTTGAATACGCCGAATCTGAAATTACTGATGGTATTCACAAATATGTGGAGCGGCTATCACTAGTTTGGGATAGATCTAGAAACTTTCGTATCAGTGAACAGAGATCTTTGAAAGTTAGCGCATCCTCCGCAACTAACGCAGTTAGTCAGTTTAAATGAAAACCTATCGTTAACCGGTGATAAATGCTACACACATTTGTGAATGAATGTCCAGAAATAAAAAATTTCCAGTCAAATTATGCATACTTCGCAGTGATTGGCTTACACAAGGTAACTCGTTTGATTGTTGCAGCGTAGTACACCACTATTTAAATGCCGTTTAACAAAGTTCAGAAGTACAATGTTGCAAATTCAAGTTACAAACGCATTTCATTCATAGAACTAAAATGAATCCATATTGCAAATATAATACAATTAATTTAGCAATTCAAACTGCAAGGCGTAGGTGAAACACCATTACTGTGTTAGACACTCCTTAATGTCTAAGAAATAAATTAATACATTTTCATTGTGTATTGATCAATTTGAACAATACCCTAAGCCATTCAAATTCAGTACTAACCTCTGGCAGACAAATTATTACTTAAAAACAATCTGTCATCTAAACTCTACGTAACTTTAAATTTTATTTTCCTACAACTGAAAAACGTTAACCGAAAATTAAAATAAACAAAAGTCAGTTAATAAATACCTTCCCGATATGTCGACAAATAATCAAGCAGCCAATGAACAAGCGTCGGTTGTTCTTCTTTGTCAGAAAATATGTAAACAAACGGATCGTTTGCAGGTATGGCACAAATCGAGTTTAGGCTGAAAACAAAGTACCAAAGTTTTGAACACAATTTTCACATATACGAGTTAAAACAATGAAAACGCTGCTGTGATCTTATCAATTCAAATTCCAAATTATTGTAGCTTAGATTTTAATAGGATCTCCGTCTACTGCGGACATTTTCTAAAAATATTTCCTTCACAATTTGTGCAAACAATTTCAGATTTAATCAAAGTACAGCCAAGTATTTGGTTACTACAAGAAATTAGATATCAGGCTCCAGTATTCTTAGGTATAACGATCGCATTGCTGTGCTCCTTTTCTTGACCTGTTATTCGTTACCACACGGCTTTTGCGAAAAACAGCATATATCTGATGTTCCATTGCTTCCTCAAGTCGGCGAATTGGATTTACCTAAAACTATTAATGTCAATCCCAGAGCCAAAAACCGTTAACACAAATCGCTGCAACTGAGGTAGCAAATAATGTGGTGGAAACGAAGTACAGCGTTTGCAATTTTTAATATTAACAAACTCGCCGTTACCATTACTCAAATTTTTGCTATCATTAAAAAACGGTCGATACAGAAGATGCAAAGTTTTCAGAAAATTTGCACATTACCGCCAAATCAAGTTCTTTTGCAACTAACTAATGCAATGTTACAGCTCATTAAAATTGAAATTTTATATTTGAAAACAATGTCATGACTTCAATATCACGGGAAACATGTCAATGCCAACCATTACGCAAACCCTCAGCACTGAATAGACAGATAGATGGCGCTGGCGATTCCAAAAATTTTTTGTTCCAGTACAACATAACTAATTCCAAAAACTGCACATAGAAGCTAACGATTGTGATATTTCTACATATTGCAACTGATACTGTCCCCCCATATTTTTCTTACCCGTTTATCAGGATCCACACGTATGGCAGGCCGATGAAAAGCAAACAATAGTCGAGGTGAACAGGTTCTACCATTTGCAATCCAAGCTCGCGATACATTTGCAGTTATCTTTCGCAGTCGATCGCATACCAATGGTTCCAATTTTAGCCTAGAGATAGAGTACAGCATGATTACATAAAAAACCATAAACTCTCGTCAAAACTTTGAAGAATAAAAAAATTTCCACGGCACAACCGGATATCCGGTTACGGCAAAAAATTGATTTCCGATTCCGGTAATCTACATTACCATTTACGTACCAAAACCTATGATTATTTATTAACCTACCGTGTATGACCAAAATCCCAGTATACGTAGTGATACCACTTTGAAATGACAAAATAAATATACAATCACCTTGTTGAAACAAAAATATAACAAATTACAACAAATACAGTAAACTAATGCGCTTAACTTTTACTTGTTTGCTGCTAGACTCACCTCATTGAATCCAGATTACGAAGCAAACGAATATATCCGATATCGAAGGAACAGCTTGGATGAACAGCCTAAATGAAACTTAAATATCTATCTATATATGTCACACTAGCGAAACTTCCAAATCAAAAAAACAGTCAGTATATTGACTACACAAAGACCATGTAATGCTCAAAAAAACAAGTGCGTATATACTTTGATAAAAGTTCATTATGACCTGGTGTGCACACCACGTTTCCAGAAGATTATAGAATCAAACGAGCTGACAGATGTTGCATACAAAGTCTGAATTTACGCCCAACCCCAGACTCTTATCATTTTCTACAGGCAAAACAAGCCACAAGGTCACACAGTCTTACGAGTACGATATGGCACATCGAAAACAAAAACAGCAGATGTCGCGCTACAGCTGTTTCGTGCGATTCCAGAAACGCAAAAATGTTCTAAAATGTCGATGAACAACACAGTTTGTCTTAAACTATTCAATAATAGGTTTTGGAGGTTTGTAAATAATTTATTCAGATTTTTCTCGCACCGGAAAATCCTTCAGTACTGAATTTCATTGCCTGTAACCATAATAATCAGTGAAATGATTCGAAAAGCCCTAATTTTGGCTTAACTAATTAAGCTAATATGCAAATTTGTTGTTAGCTAACAATTAAATTATCGGTTTTGTAGGTTTATAAACATTTTAACCTGATTTCACGCACCCAGTAACCCTTTGGTGCTTAAATTAGATTGCTTGTAACTCTAATAATTAGTGATCTACAGTAAAAAGTCCTAATTTAGGTTTTAAATAATTATGCAAATTAGCATGTATGTAGCTAATAAATGACTTAAAATTTTAAAACCCCAAAGCGAGGTTAACACCTAGGATAAAAAGCTTTCAAACAAAAATGTTTCTCAAAATCGGTTCAGCGGTTCCTGAGATTCTTTTCGGACGGACGGACGAACGGACCGACCGACGGACATCCACCTTTCGACCGCCGAGCACAAAATATAAAACGCTTCGCAAATCTCCGAACTTCGATCAATTAAATTTTATTACCTCTGTTCTATCTCTTATCGATTTCAGTATGCGAAATGCATCGTGTTCAGAAACCAAATGCAGAAACACACAGCTGCTTCTCATATCGAAATAAGCTTCAATCTGAAACCACACGCATAAGCTAACGTACACGACGTAATGGTAGTTTTACTACTGTTAGATAGAGTTACCAACAAAATAAATACAAACTGAGTCAATTTATTCAAACGCCAAAAGCTACATATTTATAGACAGGACAACGGCTAACTTACATAACATCTTGATTTTTTTGCATTAGACGTGTCAGTTGCCAAATCATTTGCAGTCTGAAAACAGCAAGTAATTAATGTTAACATAAATACACATTAACAAACCGACTGTTTGTCTTATTCGATGTTGAACCACATGAAAAGGGTGTAACTAGTGCTGCTGCGTAGTCATGCAACGTAAAATACAAAACACACTCAATAATAAATATAACGACACTAAACCTACAGAACGACTACCGAACACATCTGCGTCAACGATCGAATTAATAATTTGTGCTTTACATCCATCCGATGTTTGTCGTGATTTGCCAATAATCCCCACAACGCAAACTTTGACCTCTTTATTGTATGTCCTACAAGTACAAACCTCACAATTACCCTCCTGGAAACTACTGTGCGATTTTGTTTATGCGATTTGAATATTAAATTAGTTCAATGATTTTTGTGCTAGCTTAATAATGTTCAAAAACCGTTTGTCAAATTATTCCTTTGGAACCACATTCAATGCATTATTGTAAAAGATACTTAAGTACAAGAATAATTTTACTTTATAAAACCAATGGGAATGTAATAAAGTGTAAGCATGTGAGACATGCTTGTCCTGGTGCATATGCAATAAAAGCAATGGTTCCTACCTAGACTGACATGGGGGCTACTCCGTGGACGCAATGGCAAACTGCCGCGCTATGAACACGGTATCCAGTTGAAAATAGGATGGACGGTCAAGGGACGACCTTGTTGAAAATAAGGGCATGTAAGCATGTGAGACATGCTTGTCCTGGTGCATATGCAATAAAAGCAATGTACATTGTGTTGTACGGTCGACATATATAGTCGACGAAAAATGCAGTTGGAGAGGCGGGCTGCGTAGCGCAGTGGTAGAGTGCTCGCTTAAGTATCCATAGGCTGAGAGTTCGATCCCCGCTCTAGCCCGCTTTTCCAGCTGCTTAGTAAAAGGACTAAAGTCCCGGTTCCTACCTAGACTGACATAAAGCGAGATTAGAAGTGGATTAATAAGTCAACATAATATTCATACAGAGTTTCTTTTACAGCGCGCTTCAACCATTCATCGAACGCTACTGCCATTTTGTTTAATGATGCACGTTGTGTAAAACACAATAATATACGTACGCTATGTCAATATGTTTCAAATAAAATAAATCATTATCTCTCGTCTCTCGATTCCTAAAGCAATTTATACTTTGAAGAAATGCACTTAGACCTATTCACGCGCACAAGTGTTTGCGGCAAAAACTTGCACGTGCAATCGCATGTGCAATTTTGGTCACAAAGCAGCTTTAAAGTTCCTGCAGCTGCAAATTATTCACTGGAATTCATGCTATTGAATTTAATTCGAAGCTGTGAATGCAGTTGCAAGTTGCAAGTTACTTGAACTACTTACACCTGTAGTTTGACTGGTCAACCAGAATGTTCCTTACAAAATACTTACAGCTGCACGTATTTCGTGCAAGTTGCAGCAGCGAGTCCTCACTGCAAAATTTGCACGCGTGTTTGTGGCTTTAGTATATAGCATAACATAAAACATAACACTCGACCTAGCTAAGTATTTCATATATAGGTACACAGAAAACTATTGCTAAAACTACTACGTCATCCATGTTATACCGCGCACAATTGCAAAAATTTTCCAGGTCTGGGTAAAGACCTATGTCATTTTTCAGAACTTTATGGGAAGGATGCTATATTTAAAACTAACATATTTCCAGAGTCCAACGACAACCCAGACATCCTACATGATCACAAACGCCGCAAAGGCCGTAGTTCACAGTGCTATGTCCTTGCACTACAACGAGACACTTCGTACAAACCAGTAATTGTACATTTGTTTTAGCAGACGGTAATCAAAAGATGAAAAATTCCGTACTTTTGCTCAAAATAAATTCAAAATCACGTGAAAATCGCGAGATTTTTCATTACAGATATGCTGTAGCTGTTCGGTATTACGTAGAAATGACTAACGTCGGGTTTCCGCACTGCTATTCGGCTACTTAAATCAAAATGCTGCTCTAAAGATATCATCTTTGTGTCTTTAATAACTATTCGTTCATATACTAAATAGCTCAACAAAGCATTAAGAATTCAAAAGTGGATGTAGTGCGAGCAATGAGGACTTGCGCCAAATGCAGCAAAAAAGAAGATAGGTTGGTAATAGTTTGCTCAACAAAATGAGAATCTGCGGAAAAGTATGTAGAAATTAGAGATTATTAGCACAAGGTAAAACAAGATCACCTATAAAATTTTCGCCCAAATTCCGGTTTTCGATATATACCTTATATATGTTTTGATTCCGAATTCAGTTTTAATTTCATTTCATAGAATTCACGTATAGAACAGACTTCTTCCGATTTCACTGTTAACAATTCAATTTTCCGAAAACGTAATTTTCAGATATATATATTCCATTCCGACATCTCAACTTCCCGTGTCAAATACCAGTTTCTACACATCATAATTTCCTTGGTAAAGTCCCACTTCTGCGAAATTTTAATTTTTCAAAATCTCTATTCAAACAAAGTTGCGGCCAAACTACCAATTTCAATTGTAAAATGTGAATTTCTCTGAATCTCATTTTTTTCGGTAGATTTTATTCACAATTTCCAATATTCCGCGATTTTGGGATATCGTTTTAACTGCCTTTGGTTGTGAGCTGAAACACTAAGTATACAACCATTGCACAAGTAACAGTCCGTAACCGAATAAAACAAGGGGGGGTACCCTCTGGAGAGGCCAAATAAATATCAGTCCCTTCCCCCTCTTTCGGGTGTCTACAGTATGGCCTCAAAATTGGCGGATCGACTCGCAGAGTTTGTACTGAATTTTTAAACGAGCGGGAAATTTTAAAATTGCTTTGCAACAAATATTGTTTTATTATATGCGGTTTTAAAATCAACCGCTGTGTGCACAGTCATAGCTCTCACAACTGTGTTTAATTGTGTGCAGATCCATCATCCTGTTAATTATGAAATTGAATACTTTCTATATAGTGTATATTAGCGTTTAAAAGTCGTTATCAAACTCGTATTTAAGCTGTCAGTTTGTTTATATCTTTCAGCTGCATGTTTTGATATCTAAACTATTTAATTCATTAAGACATCGCTACTTTTAAATGCAATTTTTTGTAACTGGGTGTTTTAGCTTTGTCCGTTTTACTATGCCTGTTGTCAACAAAGACTGTCATGTTTTTAGTATTTCACTATAAAGCAATCAGGCACTGGAATGGTCATGAAGACAGAATACGCATGTCCTAATCAACAGGTCTAGAAATCTTAATATTGAACACCATGAAGTGTAGAAATCTCAATATTAAACGCCATGGTAGTTATTATGCTATTTTGTCGTTCAAAGAGCCTTGCATGGGAATAATATCCGTAGCGTCCTTGGTTGGCGAAAAATTTTATTCGCCCATAAGCCAATGTATTTAAAAAACAGGGGCGGAACAGTATTATTAGCATTTTCCTAATCCTAAGCCTATGTGTAAGCGTAAGCGTTTTAATGAGCATATTCCTACGCATCCAGTCTACAGCTCAAGTCAAGCTAAAAATTAGTGTAAAGCTTAAGCGTACTCTATTCTAGTTCCACAGAAAAACGTTCCTCCCCAGATCTTTACATGGGCCCGACTATGCCACCGTAAAACGCATTCTTTCTGTGGCTTGTGCTATACGTGTGAAACAGGGTGCAACCGGAGGCGAAATATTCCGGAGCCAGAGAAGCAGCTGCGGATTGAGAGTTGTGGCCCGATTTCTAGCCTTAATAGTTCAAGCCGGAAGTGAAACAAAATTAGGTAAGTGGTCAAAATATGTCTAACTTCCTAATTTTAGCAAATATATGTCAGGCGTTGCAAAAAATTTTTGGTTTTAAGCTTATTTTTATAGAAATTCCGTTAATATTTTCCCCCAAACATGTACGAATGGATAGAGTCAAACGTACCGACCGCAAAATTTTTTGAAACAATGACAAATTTCGCTACTCTAGTGACCCGAATAAGATGGGGGACTGATATTTATTTGGCCTCTCCAAAGGGTACCCCTCTTGTTATTCGGTTACGGACTGTGATTTATTTTTAACCCGCCCTTCGCCGTCCTTCGTTACTGATATATTCGGTATTGCAACTATCAGTTGAATTAAACGTTTTTTGCCTTGCAACAAAAGCTTGAGCGATAATCCAAGGTTTATACTTTGGATTATTTTCAAAACTTAAAGTACGCTTTAAGTTTCGAACTCAACTTTATTTGGTACTGGAATCATTTATGTGCTACAATTTGGGATAATTGTCATTTATGGACTCTTATTAGGGTTTAGTGACTATCCGCTTACGGACTCTTATTAGGGATACGGACTCCTATCGGGACTCGGGACTCAAAATGGAGACCCCCTCTTATTACCCCCCTCTTATTCGGGTCAATACAGTACCAAAATTACCGAAACATGCGAAAAAAATTGTATTGGAGCCGCAGGTCAATTTTCTGCAGTAGTCGAATACGGAGGTACACACAAAATAATTTGTCTTTTATTCACGAAATATTGTCTGAAATTGCAGAAGCGGAGGTACACGAAAAACAAATTGTCTTTTATTCAAGAAATATTGTCTGAAATTGCAGAAGCGGAGGTACACGAAAAACAAATTGTCTTTTATTCAAGAAATATTGTCTGAAATTGCAGAAGCGGAGGTACACGAAAAACAAATTGTCTTTTATTCAAGAAATATTGTCTGAAATTGCAGAAGCGGAGGTGCACGAAAAACAAATTGTCTTGTATTCAAGAAACATTGTCTGAAATTGCAGAAGCGGAGGTACACGAAAAACAAATTGTCTTTTATTCAAGAAATATTGTCTGAAATTGCAGAAGCGGAGGTACACGAAAAACAAATTGTCTTTTATTCAAGAAATATTGTCTGAAATTGCAGAAGCGGAGGTACACGAAAAACAAATTGTCTTTTATTCAAGAAATATTGTCTGAAATTGCAGAAGCGGAGGTACACGAAAAACAAATTGTCTTTTATTCAAGAAATATTGTCTGAAATTGCAGAAGCGGAGGTACACGAAAAACAAATTGTCTTTTATTCAAGAAACATTGTCTGAAATTGCAGAAGCGGAGGTACACGAAAAACAAATTGTCTTTTATTCAAGAAATATTATCTGAAATTGCAGAAGCGGAGGTACACGAAAAACAAATTGTCTTTTATTCAAGAAACATTGTCTGAAATTGCAGAAGCGGAGGTACACGAAAAACAAATTGTCTTTTATTCAAGAAATATTATCTGAAATTGCAGAAGCGGAGGTACACGAAAAACAAATTGTCTTGTATTCAAGAAACATTGTCTGAAATTGCAGAAGCGGAGGTACACGAAAAACAAATTGTCTTTTATTCAAGAAATATTGTCTGAAATTGCAAAAGCGGAGGTAGAGGTACACGAAAAACAAATTGTCTTGTATTCAAGAAACATTGTCTGAAATTGCAGAAGCGGAGGTACACGAAAAACAAATTGTCTTGTATTCAAGAAACATTGTCTGAAATTGCAGAAGCGGAGGTACACGAAAAACAAATTGTCTTGTATTCAAGAAACATTGTCTGAAATTGCAGAAGCGGAGGTACACGAAAAACAAATTGTCTTGTATTCAAGAAACATTGTCTGAAATTGCAGAAGCGGAGGTACACGAAAAACAAATTGTCTTGTATTCAAGAAATATTGTCTGAAATTGCAGAAGCGGAGGTACGCAAAAAACAAATTGTCTTTTATTCAAGAAATATTGTCTGAAATTGCAGAAGCGGAGGTACACGAAAAACAAATTGTCTTTTATTAAAGAAATATTGTCTGAAATTGCAGAAGCGGAGGTACACGAAAAACAAATTGTCTTTTATTCAAGAAATATTGTCTGAAATTTAATACCTGGATACAGACTCCAGACGTATATGTCTTGAATTCCAGACTTTATTTCTTAAAATTTTCAAAAATACAATTGGGGGCTAAAGCTCAACCAACTACCCTAATTTTAAAACCTACACTGTAAATTCCAATGAGTTGATTAATCAATTCAGCTTGCGAGTTGTTATTTCTGAATTAATATCAGTAAACATTAACTCACTCTGAGTTGAGTTTATTGTCACTCTGAGTTGTATTGAGTCTGGGTGAGTTGATTAAATAACTCAGAAAGAATGGAATCAACTCAAAATTCTGAATTCTGATAGTCCTAACTCAGACTGAGTGATTCAACTCATTCTGAGTTTAGGTTGGGGAGCCTAACTAAGCTCAACCCAGAATATCCATGAAATTTGATTATTTAAATGCACTCCTAAGAATAACGGAGCAACGTTTTTACATATATATATACAAAGGATTAGAAAATTAGTCTTGAATATATAAGATAACTATTGAACGAACGAAATATATGACTCATAAATTGGCAACAGTAATTTCTTAAATATAAGACATTTTTGTTTTAACCATTTCAGACATGATTTTCTGAGCGATCTAAGGCTATTAATAGCTGAAATGCAAGACATTTAAGTCTTGAAAATTTAACAAAGCAGGAGTCTTGAAATTTCAAGACAATTTATTTTGTGTGTAAACCTCTGGTTGTACCCTGATTTGAGGTAATTATATAGCTGTCATAGATAGCAGGTCGATTTTATTGAGTTTTGAATCGAACAATTTTACATAAATGAACAATTAGGAACGCTGAAATTGTAAGTTCGTATAGGCCGAAAGTTTCCAGTCCTATCAAAGTGGTCAGTAACAAAGTTATTGCAAGCTAATTGAAGGACTAATGCTAAAAGTGTTCATATTAGTTCCGAGTTAATACAAGACGCACCTAAAAGTTTAGCAACAATCACATTCCTGGATGACTGCAAAATCCTGGGGTTCTTTCAGTAAATACACATTATATATATACATATATATATATATATATATATATATATATATATATATTGTAGGTTGAGATAAAATTTAAATGCAGTTACCAGAAAATATCGTACAAGAAGGGCTTAAAAAGGCGATAGAAGCAAAAAATTTTGCCTACTGCCCTTATAGCAAATTTAGAGTTGGTTGCGCTGTGTTGACAGAATCCGATGTATGGATAACCGGTTAGTGAAGCGTTAGAATTGTTTTCTGAAAACCAAATACCAATTTGGAATGCTATCAAAAACAAATGTGAAGCACAACGAGTAATAATCTTGCCAAGGGTTAAAATCACTAATAAAAATGAAACGTTTTTTTAATACATATATTCTGTAATTGTTCGATACTGTAGTAACCGAATCAGAGGGGGACTGATATTTATTTGGCCTCTCCAGAGGTGCTAACCTGTTATTCGGTTATGGACTGCTATTTATTTTATAACCCGCTCTCCTTTTTTTACCGTGCATCAAAAGATTGAGCGATAATGCACTTTGGAATGTTACTTTTAAAACTTTGGTACGCTTTAAAGTTTCGAACTCAACTTTATTTGGTCCTGGAGCCGTGTATGATCTACGATTAGAGATAAATTCACATTTAGGGACTGTAATTAGGGGGGTTTAGGGACTCTTTCCGCTTACGGACTCTTATTAGGGATACAGACTCCTATTGATTGGGACTCAAAATGGAGACGCCCTCTTATTAACTCCCTCTTATTCGGGTCACTACAGTATGACATTAATAAAATAACGAAAATTAACCAAAATCTGAAACTATTGCGTTAGAAAACCTGATTTGGATTGGTTCTTTAGTCCCACCATAGAAACCGGGACGGCCTTGAAAATAACTTGTGCAACTGTGTTTCCTTAAAGTTTTGGATTATCAGTTGGTTCAAATATATGGTTTCATTTTTGGCGAATTGTTCTGATAGCCGAACTATCGGGTGGTTCTTGTAGTCTGCTAGAAGGGGATAGTGCGTGGCTGCTCGTAGCTGGCCTCACCTGTGTGCCTGTAGCATTGAGTACTTGATAAAGGGGCAAATGTTTCTTTTAGGGCCGAAACAGTAGATTAAGCGTATTCCTCAGCAGAAGCCTAAGTCTAAGCGTTGCAAAAGCGTATTCCTAAGCCTAAGCCTAAGCCTAGACTAAGCCTAATCGAAAAATGTAGCCTAGAATGTAAGCTTACTCTTTTAAAGGCCTATCAGAAACCGGGACGGCCCTAAAAGTAACGTGGGCCCAAACTTGTTGGACAGAAGTATATGGCAGGCAATTACAATATTCAATGACCAATTTTTATGGCAGTGATGCCTTTATCGGCCAATGTTACCCTAAAGGCCGTCCCATTTTCCCGGGACAGAAATGTACCAGGAGTACCCGTCCCATTTTCATGGGACAGCAATGTACCAGGAGTAAATACAAACAATATAATTGGGACAGCGGGACAGTTGGGACAGATGGGACAGTTGGGACAGTTGGGACAAATGGGCAGATGGAACAGTCGGGACACTTAGGACAGATCGGACAGTTGGGACAGATGGGACAAACGGGGCAGATTGGACAGTTGGACAGATGGGACAGATGGGACAGTCGGGACAAATGGGACAGTCGGGAGATAGATGGGACAGTTGGGACAGATAAGACAGTTTGGACGGATGGGACAGTTGGGACAGATGGGACAGTTGGGACAGATGGGACAGTTGGGATAAACGGGACAGTTGGGACAGATGGGACAGTTGGGACAGATGGGACAGTCGGGACAAATGGGACACTTAGGACAGATGGGACAGTTGGGACAGATAGAACAAACGGGACAGATGGGACAGTTGGGACAGATGGGATAGATGGGACAGTTGGAACAGATGAGACAGATGGACAGATGGGACAGTTTGGACAGATGGGACAGTTTGGACCGATGGGAATGTAACCAGGAGCGCATAAGTGTGCACTCCGGGTATATTTCTGTCCCCGGAAATTGGGACGGCCTTTATAGTAGGACCCTTGTTTCAGTATTTGTCTATATTTTCACAGCAAATATTAATAATACATCGTTCAGGTGCAAATATTTTATTAAATATGTCGGCCGATGTTACTTTAAGGGGCATAACAGTAGATTTAGCGTATTCCTAAGCCTAAGCCTAAACCTAAACGTTGCCAAAATGTGTTCCTAAGCCTACGTCTAAGCCTAAGCGTTGCAAAAAATGTGTTCCTAAGCCAAAACCTAAGCCTAAGTCTGAGCCTAAACCTAAGCATGAAAATGTAATCTTGAATCTAAACCTTTTGTTTTATGGATCCACCAGAAACCTGAACACACCCCTTAAAGTAACATGGGCCAATATGTCAATTCAAACTTATTTCAGGTGTTAATGTTGAAAACGCCTCGTATGGCTTGACCATTTGTGCGGAGCGGTCTGCGTTGTGTGCCGCTGTTTCGTTAGGACACCGTAGATTTAAAGCTGTCTTTGTCTCAACGTAAGTTGATCGTACTTTTTATTACATTCTATTGTGACCCGAATACGAGGAGGTTTCGAATTTGAGTCCCAATCAATAAGAGTCTGTATTCCTAACTAGAATTTGTTAGTGGGATCACGTTCATAAGTCCTAAGTAGGGCGCATATAGCATACAAAAAAGAACGGCCTGAACTGCTTAAACAGACACTTAGACAATCCGAATAAGGATTATTATTAAATCCAAAAAAAAGAATTACGGATATAGCAATCAACAAAACAGCTGTTGCCAAAAAAGAATAAAATTGAAGGGGTTGGATCCAGCTATGGGGTGAATTAAAAATAAAGCAACAGTCCGTAATTGAATAAAAAAGGATCCCCTCTGAAGTCAAAACAAATATCAGCCTTTCCGCTCTTGTTCGGGTCACTACAGCAATTGAAAGTAAAACCAAATATATGTTTTCGTTTTCGTTTGCGTAAAATGTGAATTGTGATAAGAGTATGTTAACTCATTTTTCAGAAGATCCTTATACCAGCCCTGTAAATTTAGATATGAAAATGGTTCGATCAAGTTTCCCAATGTTTTCTATAGTAAAATAGCTGAAAAGTATAGCCCGGTAAATTTGGGACGTCTTCAACACAAGATTGTAGAAAATGGGAGCATACATAGCGGCGGCTTTCTAGAGGTCAATCTTTGAAAATTGTACCCTTCCAAAATGAAATCACAGCTACGCTATTCTTGAGTAAAAGTTGAGCACTGTGTAAACGGATAGTAAACACAGACAAATTGCGATGTATATACGTGATTTATAACTAATTTTGAACTTAAAAATAATACAATTTGCGTTATTTTTAGAATGGAAACGGACACAGATTTTTACCGAAAACGCATATCCGGTTACACCATGAACTTGAGCATTGAAGTTTTTCATGGCAAACTGAATCATTTTTTAAATTCATAGCTTTCGTTTTAGGGACATCCCTGCTCCGAATATAGTTGCACCATGCGGTTCGTGTCGACAATTCATCAGCGAATTTGGGCACGAAACACTGGTTTATTACGCAAATTGCCAACGTCAAATGAAATCCGCCACAATTAGCCAACTACTTCCAGAAACGTTTTCAATGCAAGATCTGATCAAAACACTGACTGTGTCAGCAGATGCTTCGTAGCAATTGAACGCCGCTTTGAAATTAAACCCTTTCCTGTTTGAATATATTCCATTTTATTTGTATTAAGATCGAATTTTACATTTTTTTAAAAACAACGGTCCATCTGATGTTTAGGTATTTAACCCCTGCTCACATTGAGTTGCCTATAGGCAACTACAGCGCAGTGTATATACGTTAAATAATGTATATCGCTCCGTGTTTAACAATTGCAACACGTATACATAGTACTAAGTCACCACAAGACGTGAGAGCCCCCTCGGGCTAGAGCGTCAAGCTCCTATAGCTGAGTGGTGATGGTATACGCCTCCCACTCCAGTCACCCGAGTTCGAATCCTAGCATAAAAGTAGGTCTCAGGGAAAATGGAAAATGTTCATGTGAGAAAGGGTTAATACCATCCACCAGACGATTGTAAGCTGGGATTCAGAAGCACCAGTGGACTTTCTACGTTTTGTGGCGATTTTGTGTGGAGAACTGTAGTCGGCGGTTAAATATTTGACAGCTGAAACTTTTTAAACAAAAAATTTCGCCTTTCTATTTGTGTATGTCTTTGATTTTATAATTTACTCGTCTTAAATTCAAATATTATTATAAAATTAAATTGACCAATGTAAAAGAGCAGGAGCATTGTAAGCGTATTTCTAAGCCTAAGCCTAAGCGTAAGAACGAGCATTTTTGTAAGCCTAAGCCTAAGCCGAAGCCAAGGAAAAAAATTCATCTAAACCTTAAGCTTACTCTTTTCAACTCCCACCGAAAAACGTTCCGCCCCTGATCTTTATATGGGCCATCAAATTTGTGCCTCATATATAGTGTTTTTGACACCAATCCTAAACTTGATTACATCAAAACCGGAGTTAGTAGTATACCCGAGCTAGCGCTGCACGCTACCTGTGGGTAAACGCGGCCGAGTAAAACAAATTGTGACTCGGGTATATCTGCGTGTTTAAAGATTTCACAGTGCGGCTAAAAATTTGTGATCCTTTACCCAGCTTGATTTTTGGTCACAAACGTCGACACTGTTTAGGTTTATTAGCAATTAAACTGGTTGTGGTGAATATTAAGAGACGCTGGCGAAAAATATGCAAATGAGACGGTGCGTCTAAAATTTCAAAACATAAATTTTATATCTTAAAAATAAAATTTGTATTGAATTTTTTCAAACACAAAAGCGTAAAGAATAATGGCCAATGTTACTTTTAGGGCCGTATAACAGTAGATTAAGCGTATTCCTAAGTTTAAGCCTAAGCCTTAGCGTTGCAAAAACGTATTCCTAAGCGTCAGCCTAAGCCTAAGCGTTGCAAAAGCGTAAGCCTAAGCCTAAGCAAAAAAATGTAGTCTTGAATGTAAGCCTACTCTTTTGCAGACGAACCACAAACTGTGACGGCCCTAAAAGTAACATGAACCAACAATATTAACAAGTATTTCTACCGTCAATCGATGTACAATCTTGTCTCTTCTTTCCTAGTATCAAATGTCATGCTCGCGACTTCTACGGTATCTTTGTTTCCATTGTCGTTCCTTTGATCGCCTGTCGCTCGATTTACTTTGTTTTGACCGTTTTCGTGGCTGGCGAGTCCTGCTCTTCTCTTTCCGGCTTGTTTTGAAGCCATTCTGTCGTTTAACTTCAACTTTTGGTCCGCCGCCAGGCAAATACGCAAAAGGCATCGGAAGCGGTGCCGCAGGTAACGCCTGAGCTTGAGCGTACGACGAGAATATTTTGCGTTTTTGAGCAGCGATCACATCTGCGACTGTTGCTTGTTTATTTAGACTATCCGCTTTTCCAATGGATAACACAAAATAAAAATTCCAGCTTAAAATAGCGTCGTGGGCTTTGTTGCAAATTGCTGGCAAGCCGCTGTTCGGATAGAACGATCCGGGCAACAGATGATTTTCGTTTGGCTGGAAAATGAGACATGTCGAATTTGTCAATGAATTTTTTCCTTTTGGTATCTGTAATATAAAACAAAACAAAATTACATAGCTAGTTCTATATTGCTAAAAAAGTGTAATTTTTGCAACAAAATAGTTTTGCAATTAAAATAGAGATCATATGTCGGCCTATGTATTGAACAGGGCCGGATCGTTTTCCGCAGGGGCTGTAATAGAGTCAGTTTAAATTTTACACTAAATTTTCTGCTTACGCTTAGGCTTAGGCTTAGGCTTAGGAATAGGCTCATTCTTATGTTTAGGCTTAAGCTTAGGCTTAGGAATATGCTTCACACTACTGTTCCGGCCCTGTTCTATACATGGGCCTGTCTAACAACTGTTTGGATGTTTGTAATGTTTCATTCGGTTTATCATAGAGTACCAACAGTCTATTTCAAATGTAATAATTAACACTTGAGTAACTTAAAAAATATAAAATATGCTTGTAAAAATTTTTTACCGGACGTAGCTATTGCTCAGATGACCCCTATTTACCAGGGTACAACCAGAGGTGAAAAATACCGGAGCCGGAGGTCAACGAAACTTGCCGGAGCCGCAGGTGAGGGACATTAGGTAGTAAAAATGATGGTTAATTAGTTAATTTTCGCAATTATCTGCAAATGGTGCTTAAATTGCTAAATTTTACGCTAAATTTGTGTGAAATTTCGAAAATTCTTTCCTGAAAATTGTGACAAAAGTAAAACGAAACGCGGTAAAAACAGATACGATTTTGCAAAATTATGCAAAATTTTAACACCAAAATAACGAAATTGCCGGAACCACCGGCAAAAATTCTACCAGAGACGGAGGCTGATTTTCTGTAGGATCCGGAGGCAGACCTCCGGTTTCGTACCGTGCTATTCTACTTATTAAATTTTGTAATAACTTGTTTACTTTTCCAACAATAAGTTCTTCCCCCACCCCCCAGAAAAATAAAATACACCGAAGGTTGCGGTTTGCTTTAGGCATAGGATTATTCTGAGAATTTAAGCTTGCAAAAATAGTGAACAGTATTGACGGATGGGAACTTATTTTACCTAAATATTACTGTATATTATTTCAAACGATTAAAACTCGCTAGCAGCTTACCATAAATGAAGCGTTGGGTTGTTGTAGTCGATATAACCCATCGTTATACATTAAACCAAGATTCCAATGGCTTATATCGTAAACCGAAACGTTTTCTGCCAGTAGACCGCCTGATAAAAGGTGATTTTCTTTGCCCAAGGCTGTGTATCGGATGTCCGGTAGCACTTTGGTCTGTTATAAATATATATATATGTTGTTGCTACACTTTGTTCTTAGACGCTTTAGGCTTAGGAATAGGCGTCCTTGTGCTTACGTATAACCTAAACCTTAAATGTGTGAAAATGCAAGATCCTGCCAAACTGTTTTTAGTAGACACAGTCTCCCAGATTGCATTGAGGAGGCGAATAATACCGGAGCCGGAGGTCAACAAAACTTGCCAGAACGGAAGGTGACGCGAAATTAAGTAGTTAAAATGATGTTATAATTTGGTTAATTTTATTAAGCGAAAAAATTATCAGTGTACTATCTGTAACCCCTTCTCACATTGAGTTGCCTATAGGCAACTCAGCGCACTGTGCATACGTTAAATAATATATATCGCACCGTGTTTATCAATTGCAACACGTATACATTGTACTAAATCACCATAAGACGTGAGAGCCCCTTCGGGCTCGAGGGTCAAGCTCCTATAGCTGAGTGGTGATGGTATACGCCTCCCACTCCAGTCACTGGAGTTCGAATCCTAGCATAAAAGTAGGTCTTATGGGAAATAGAAAATATTCATGTGAGAAAGGGTTAACAAATATGCGTAATGTGACGTTAAATCGTTTGATTTTAAGGTTACAAACTCGACAATTTTTTACTCAAAATTGTACCAAAGTTAGGTAAAACGAAACTCGGCGAACAGATAAATTTTGCAAAACTATCCAAATTTCACTACCGAAATTGCCGAAATCTCCGGCAAAAATTGTAATTGAGTCGGAGATCCACTTTCTGCCGGAGTCTGACTGACCCGAACTACCGGTTGTATTATGTCAACTATAAAGTATATTGAATTTGAGTTCAGTTTTGCAACATAAAGTATATATTATGTAGTATATGAGCAACGAAATTGCAATCTGCGTATCCGTCAAATATTAACATATAAATAGTGCAAACGTGTAGAGCAGTACACAAGAGTATGCAACTCGTAGGGTTCCGCTTGGGTCAACGTGTACCTGGCACGCGTTGTGCATTTGACCGACGCCCCCTCGCTTATTAAAAGGGGGCACAGTAAGTACAACCTATGCGAAGCAACAATTATGGATTAAATTAGGGTTACTGCTTGCACCAGCGACCCCCTCTAAGCTGGATCGCCCAAAAACGCACGTACTTTGCGGAACGCCAAGAGGTGCACATGCATGTATCATTCACTCTATGTATACACTGCAAAAAATAAGAGTTGACTCACGCGGAGTCGAATTTTGACTCAATTTGTGTAGTCAGGAAAAGCCTATTTCAGAGAGAGTCAATTTGAGTCACCATTTTTTTTGCAGCATTCATCACGAGCTTGTTTTAAAAGCGAGCATACAAATATAATTTGAAACCAGCAGAGACAAGCTTCGAAATTTCAAATTCAAACACATTTCTGATCTTTGACTTACATTATCCTTGTGAGCGACATATTTCGCCAGCTCCAACTCGACAAAACATCCCAGTTTCGCGTTTGTTCCTTTTTGTTTGACGGTGTATAAAAACGGCGAGGTCACTTCGCCTTTCAACGCTTGATCAATCGACGGCAACCGGTTATTTGGTGCCATCAGCCGCCATGGTAATATAAATCGATCCGGATCCCCCTTGGCAGTCCCAGCGAATTGTTGTGGTAGGACATTGATAATTTGTGCATCGGCCGTATTGGTGTGGGCTTCGGTACCTTAAAATATTCGATACGTATTTTAATTTTGCAGCATTCGTCCAACGGTTGGCCAATGTAAAGAACATGGTCGTAACAGTAAAGCATATTCCTAAGAATAAGCCTAAGCGTATGAATGAGCTTATACTATAAAGCGTACGCTCAAGCTTAAGCAAAAAATAAGTTTAAAGCTTTAGTTTATTATGTTTCGACAGAATAATGATTATATATTCAGAAAAAAGCAATTTTAAAACTTCGGCGGTTTTTTCTTTCAACCGGTTAGAGTGGGTGCCTCTTTATGGGTTTCCCTCCAAATGGGGGTTTGGGGGTGGCTACTCCGACCCTGCCAGAAGTTGATCTTACAGCCGATCGCTATAGCTTGTCATTAAAATTTTAGGGTATATACTCTCTCTACCTCAGTGGTTACGTTACTCCTTAGCAGGTTCGCTACCAGCTCAACATGCTTGGACAGCGAAAAAACTTTCATAGGGGGCATAAACATTTCGGATGGCTCTCCGGCTCTGGTAAAATTTTTGCCGGAGGTTCCGGCAATTTCGGTAGTGCTATTTTGCATAATTTTGCAAAATTTATCTGTTTAGCGCGTTTTGTTTTACTTTTGTTACAATTTTCTGGAAAGAATTTTCGAAATTTTGCTTAAAATTAGCGTAAAAACCAAACATCTTTAACAACACATTGCAACCCCCCAGCTTTACAACCTAATTGCGCCTCATCTCCGGCTCCAACTCCGCCTCTGGTATTTTTCACCTCCGGTTGTACCCTGCTTATAAGCATATTTAAACATTTAATTGCGGTCAAATTATTTTCAAAGGGTGCAATCCCCTGGACCCCATTTTGTACCTTCTCGATGCATCACAAATGGTTCCGAATACTCCGACCGTCCGTTCAAATATTGTGCAATCGCTACAATTTTGTAAACTTCGCCCGGTTTCAACTTATCATTGATTATGTTCAAATACGCCGCCGACCGTCGCGAATCTTTTGAAGAGCCGCCGTGGCGGCTTCTTTGATCTGTGACGTTCAATGTATAACTGAACCAGCTTTTATCGATTTCACTTCCGGGTTCAGTTTCAATTGGTTTCACGCTCCAATAGTTTGTTTTTACCGACAACAGCTCTGTCATTGAACCACTACGATGATGCGTTCGTTGTTTTCGGTTTGAAGTTTTAGCCGCTGTATTAATACTTTTCGCCCGTTGCGGAACCTGTTTCGGCCGCTCAATATCGTCGTCGGATTTCGCTGATTGTTTCGACCAATTCTGTTTCGTATGCTCAATCCCTGTACCCGGTACGTGTGTGAAATATATTCGAAAATATTCAGGTTGAGTCGTGGTGTCTGGCGTTCCAGTCTTTGCCGAACAGTGAGCTAACAGATTGAGCCGGATTTGAAAATGAGTTTCAGATTTTTCGCTAATTGTTAAATTTGCAGGCTTTTGCAGCGGTTCAAATTTCCAACTCGGTTTTCCAGTGACATGATTTTGAATGTCAAAGATGGTTTTTTCATTGCTATCGTCAACGTTCAACTGTGATTCGCTGTGGCTTTGGGCGACTCGTGCAGTGTTGGGTTTGAGCGCATAAGCTGTATCGACGGCTACGGTAATAGCGATCGGCTTTTTTCGCAATGCTCCGTAGATTTTTCCACGAGGAACGTAATCCCGATTGGTTTGTTTATACTCGATAAGCTCACGAAATTTGCATGCAATTTGGTTTATTTCGCTCGATTGCTGAAACCACAATGGCTCTTCGTGTCTCGATTGGTCAATCAAGCATTTAACTTGAGATTCAGAACCAATAGTTGAAAGGTTACGGTTGGATTCACTGAAAACACAAACTAAAATACGACGATTGCTGTGTTTAGGAATCGTGTCTCAAAAGTATAGAACGCTTTCACATTGTTAAAAACTATTTTAAATCCTTATTACAGAGTTGATGAAAATGACATAGGTCTTTAACCAGACCCGAACAATTTTTACACTAGTGCACGCACTATTACGTGGATGACCCATTAATGCTAAAATGCAGTAACATGCAACATTTACTTAATAGCATTTTTCTGCTCAAATCATTCATTTTAGAGTTTCTCTGCTTACAGCAAAACGTTTTTAACGACACTACATTGTTTGAAACGCGAAACGCGTTTAAAATAGCGTTTTATTTTTTTGTTTAATTTATTGCTGACAAAATGCAAAACGTAGCATCAAAACGATAACAATGTTTAGATAATTTGGCCCATGTTACTTTATGGGGCGCTTGGGGGGTGGGGGGTGGCTTATGGGGGGGCAATTTCACAGGTAATAAACTTATTTTTGAGCCATACTGTAGTGTCCATGGGGGGTCTTTTGTTGGGTTGTATTTCTAATAAGAATCTGTAAGCGGGTAGAGTCCTTAAACCCTTGTTTAGAGTTCATAAATGTCTATTATCCCTCAGTGTAGTGCATAAATGACTCCAGGGCCAAGAAACATTAAAGCGTGCTTATAGTATTGTGTATAATACAGAGAAATAAACAGCGTAGAACAGCAATTGACACTATATAATTTTTGTCGACATGCTGTTGGGGGGCCACGGCCGGGGTGGCCCCCCGTGGATTCGCGATTGGCGCCCACGTTTTTGGTGGGTGTATAAAAGAGTTGGTTTAGATTCTAAAGTACATTTTTTGCCTAGGCTTAGGCTTAGGCTTAGGAACACATTATTGCAACGCTTAGGCTTAGGCATAGGAATATGCTTAATCTACTGTTACGCCCCTTAAAGTAAACATTGGCCGATAATTCGCGTGACTATATTATGGTTTTTCGGCGAAATTTTATGTTTGATTACGTTCCTGATTACCTATGAACTCTAGCATCAAAATACTTGAAGACACGTTAAGTAGTTAAACATTCCTTTGGTTGCCTAATCACCCCCCCACCCAAGATCCGCCCTTGTCTTTACATGTATAAAAATATACGGCCCAAGTAAAGATCAGGAGCGGAACATTTTTTCAATCCTGCAATAGAGCAAGCTTGAGCTATAGACTATTGACATGCTTAGGCTTAGGCTTAGGTATACGCTCATTCTAACGCTTATGCTTAATAGGTATAGGCTCATTCTAACGGTTAGACTTAGGCTTAGGTTTAGGAATAAACTTATAACTGTCTTGTTCTATACATTGGCCGAATAGTCTTACCCTAAGTTATAATCTTGACATTGGGCACCCGCTTGGCATGCACTATTGTATTGTTGACACTGGTCGTTATACTGTAACATTGCTTCAAGTAACGCATGCGTCCGGCGTGCAATTCGCAACTTTGCAATTATATTCACATCGTTCGATGTTCGATAACGTTGTTTCGCCGCTTCTTTGCCAATTAATATCCCTGTGTGATCACATTCTGCCGTATATGACGTCAAAATTTGAGCTTCAATTTGTTTATCAGCCAAATATCGCGACAATAGGCTCGGTTCAAATGGTCCGTCGGCGTTTTGGGCCACCATATGGCCTAATTTGGCATCTCCGGCTCCGCCAGCGCGAATTTGTGACAAAACCGGCGAAAGTTGTGAGCAAAACCAGCCAATATACGTCGTTAGGCAACTGGAAAATGAATTGAGTTCTTTTTTCAGGTACGTAAATTGTGTCTGTAAGCATTCGATAATGATAAGCTTTGCGACTGTGTTTTGGGCTCGCATGAGTGCGTCGAGCAAGTCTCGAATTTGCGCAACAGAATCGAATGCAATATTTCGTGCAAGTTTTGCAGCACGGCTGTCTAAAATTGCTAACGGAAGCAAATAGACCATTTTTGGGACACCTTTCCATCCGCTGGACCGGGCTGTTTTCGTACGAAGTCTGCCGGTTGGAGTACGAGATTTCGAACGCGACGTGGGCTCACATCGAAATTCACTCAGGCGAACGTAAACGTCCATGGCGTCTTCAAAATTGGCTACAGGTTTGTCGAGAATATAATCGCCAAAAAACGAACAGATCAACGACTGAGTTGTCGTTTCGGTGGTCGATTTATACTGAAATGTTGCCGGATTTAAGCGCAAGCTTTAAATTTTCAAAATTCTTAAAATCCTAACGTTTCCGTTTATCTAAAAGTTCACGATTGGAACAAAGCTTCGATTCGAATTCAGTGAACACAAAAACGGATTCGTTTTGTTACCAGGGTGCAATTGGAGGTGAAGAATAGCGGAGCCGGAGCCGGAGGTCAACAACAACTTGCCGGAGCCGGAGGTCAACGAATGTTGCCGGAGCCGGAGGTCAACGAATGTTGCCGGAGCCGGATGTGAGGCGAAATCAGGTAGTAAAAAATGATGGTTAACTAGTTGATTTTAGCCGATATCTGCAATATGTTGTTAAGTTGTTTGGTTTTACGCTACTTTTCTGCGATTCTTTCCTGAACGTTGTGACAAAAGTAAAAACGAAACGCGCTAAAAAGATACAATTTTACAAAATTATGCAAAATTTTACTATCGAAATTGCCGGAATCTTCGGCAAAAATTCAGCCGGAGCCGCAGCCGAATCCGGATTTTGTGCAGGAGCCAAAGCCGATGGCCGACCTCCGGTTATACCCTGGTTTTTCTATTACGTATAGAGTATACTATGAGCAACTCAGCGCCAATTGTGCATTGCAGCGACTGGAAGAAAACGGCGAAACGTAGCTTTTCCAGTACAACACGCGTGTACAAAAGCACTCGAAATACGAACACAGTACACTTCAAAAACCGGTTAGTCAAATTGACTCTCTCTCTCGAATACAATTTCAGAAATTTTCAGATTTTGGGCCAACCTAAACTTAGGCTTAAGACTTAGCTCAAGTTTAAGGGTTAAGCTTAATAGGCTAAGCGTGACGTCATACTTGTTGTACGACACCGCACGGTACAAAAGTTTTGTTTACAAATTGAGGTCCATGTTTACTATACACGGCGTCCAGGCTTCTGGTGGGTCCATAAAATAGTAGGGTTCGATCCTAGATTACATTTTTTGTTTAAGCTTAGGCGTAGGCTTAGGAACATATTTTTGCAACGCTTAGGCTTAGGAATACGCTTAATCTACTGTTACGCTTCTTAAAGTACATTGGCCCAAATTGATATGCTGTGTCATGCGTCAACACACGTGTGTTGTGGTACGTTGCGGAACAGTGACGGACGGCGCCGGACGTCATGTGAAGCAGCGCAACTATACACGAGCTCAATCATACTCTTAATCTTGACAAGGTAGAAGTGTACAAGAGCATACACTGCAAAAAACGGTGAGTAAAACTGACTCCCTCCGAAATAGGCTCAACGGGACTATACAAACTGAGTTAAATTCGACTCCGCCAGAGTTAAATCCGATTCACTGAGCGACTGGGATGAGTTGAATTTGACTCTGGCGTAGTCGAATTACACTCAGTTTGTATGGTCCGGAAAAGCGTATTTCAGAGAAAATCAATTGTACTCATCATTTTTTGTAGTGTAGCCCGGAACTCTGCCTTACTTTTTGACTCTGGCGTAGTTGAATTATACTCAATTTGTATAGTCTGGAAAAGCCTATATCGGAGAAAGTCAATTGTACTCATCATTTTTTGCAGTGTAGCCCGGAACTCTGCCTTACTTTTTGACCATGGCGTAGTCGAATTAGACTCAATTTGTATAGTCCAGAAAAGCCTATATCGGAGAAAATCAATTGTACTCATCATTTTGTGTAGTGTAGCCCGGAACTCTGCCTTACTTTTTGACCATGGCGTAGTCGAATTAGACTCAATTTGTATGGTCCGGAAAAGCGTATTTCAGAGAAAATCAATTGTACTCATCATTTTTTGTAGTGTAGCCTGAAACTCTGCCTTACTTTAACATCAGCGCTTCCTTCGATATCAATCGCTTTCAGCTGAAGACCAAGTTTAACAGCACCTTCAATTTCCAACGCAGACTTTCGAGTTGATCCGATGTCTTCAAAAACAAAATTCGCATCTGCTCCCCACAAAATCCCGGTGACAACGTGGGTCGCATTCGTTTGTCCCTCGTCCAGCAAATGGTCAAATTCCATGTTATTAAACGCGTAACTGGTCAGATATTGAAATTCCGTTTTGCATCGATGTTTTAGCGTCACTTTGGAACAAGTTGTTTCGTCTGCGGTATGATAAATGACCTAAAACATACGACTAAACGAGCCATATGAGCAGCAGACACTATCGGATCCAGTGCGGTGGCAGTGTACGCCCCGTCCCGTCAGAATGTTTTTGTGGTAAAAGTAATAACGTCCCTATTTTACAATTTTTCCCGGTAAGAAAATTGGCACATATATGTAGCATACAGTAGAAATTGCGTTTCATAGCTTTTGCTTTACAGGTTTGCCCCCGTCAGAAATGTATGGACCCGACGCTGAAAACAGAGCAGGGTTCCGTGTTACCCCCATTGGGTATACAAGCAGATACGCGCAGGTCGGCGTAAAATTTCTGACGTGGGTATATACCTGAGGGTAAAACAGTCCAAAGTATGCCTACAACATTGCTAATCTTTAAAAAGTTTTTATTTGAATATTTTTGTTCTCCGTTTTGGTAAGAAATTATTATTGCTTTATTGAAATTTTCTGTTTAATCAGAACGGTTTCAATAGTTCCTGTAGAACTCGAAATTCTGAATTGATTTAACTCATTCTGAATTAGTCAACTCACCTGGAATTAAATCAGCACAGAATGAGTTGATGATTTTTGTTATTAACTCACAAATAACCATGAATGACTACTTCGCTAATTTACATTAGATTTTCAAACTCACTAACTATTGCAGTTGCTGAACTCAAAATTGGTACGGTACGAAACCAAATGAAATGCGAAGAAGGTGGTAGCTAAACTTTGAGTCCCAACATTCATATTTCGAAAGTTATAAGTCCTAATCACCAACTTGAAACAGGTTCTCCACAAAATTGACAATACGGGCTTAGTTTTCAAATCTGTAACTCGTAGATAAAATTAAACCGCAAATATTTCGCCACCACAAGGTCGAGCTGAGCGAGACTAAGCCAAAACTTTCACAAAAGTCGCGTGCTCTGCGGTTTTGCGCAGCGCCCGAAACAACACCTGCTGTGCTGTTCACCTCTGCAGATCCTTCCAACTTGAACTTTCCACTCATCACATCAAGCGACAATTCTGCATCGACGTCTAAATCGTCGAGTTTTTGTTCGAGCCTATCTCCAGCGACAAGTTTGATTTCGGTATGAGGCATGCTGCGTATCCCTGTGAACTTTTTTAGTGTCTTTTGGTTCCATAAACATTGGCCCAGGACCAGTTGTTGATCGACGGCGTTGTACAAGCATCCAAGAGAAAATGGCCGGCCTAACGCTGATATTTTGATCACTCCATCGCCGGTCGACGCTGGTTCTTGGCCTTCGGCGATTTCGTGTCCGTCGCATGAACGATCCAGTGTTGAGTAACTTTAAAACGATTTCAACTTCTCATTAACTGTACTGACACTGATCAATAATTACCGGAGAAAAATTACGACTCTCAAAGTAATTGGTAGCACTCTGGCCCAAAACTGTAGGGATTCAAATTCAATACCCAGATAGAAATTGGAAATCTCGATGGGGCCTCCACATGTAAACTAATCAGTTGCAACACAACAAAAAACTGGATTTGGTTCTAATAAATTGATCGATTTATTAAAGCAAAAATCAAGTTTTTGTTGTGACGTATGTGGGGGTACTACCCAATCACCATTTGTTCTGGTCCGTGTACACTAGCGATTTAAACTTTAGAATTTCTCGTACACATTCCTTCCACAATTGTAATATTCAGTCAAAAGGGTTAGGCTCAGGCTTAGGTTAAGGCTTAGGGAAACGTTTTGGCAACGGCTTAGTCTGAGGCTTCTTTTAAATCTTTCCTATAGGCCTACTAAGGACTGCGGAGCAAGGCGTATAAGAGCCGATTAGGCTTTGCAAAAAGATTGCCAATGCGTTTAGCCTCAGCGGTTGCCCAGGCTAAAAGCCGTAAACTGTCAATTGTGGTAAAAAGTGTACAATAGCCATTGTTTTAACAATTTTCAGCTATTGGCATAGGATAACGGTGCATTTACAATTAGGGTTAGGCAAACTATTCGTTTAGGATTTTAGGTTTAGGCTAAGGTTTAGGATTATAGGTTTAGGCTAAGGTTTAGGATTTTAGGTTTAGGCTAAGGTTTAGGATTTTAAGTTTAGGCTAAGGTTTAGGATTTTAGGTTTAGGATAAGGTTTAGGATTTTTGGTATAGGCTATGGTTTAGGATTTTAGGTTTAGGCTAAGGTTTAGGATTTTAGGTTTAGGCTAAGGTTTAGGATTTTTGGTTTAGGCTAAGGTTTAGGATTTTTGGTTTAGGCTAAGGTTTAGGATTTTAGATTTAGGCTAAGGTTTAGGATTTTAGGTTTAAGCTAAGGTTTAGGATTTTAGGTTTAGGCTAAGGTTTAGGATTTTAGGTTTAGGCTAAGGTTTATAATTTTAGGTTTAGGCTAAGGTTTAGGATTTTAGGTTTAGGCTAAGGTTTATGATTTTAGGTTTAGGATTTTAGGTTGTATGGCGGGTATAAGTGTACAACAGCCAATTTTAGACAGATGTCACATATATCTGATCATATATACACAAAGAGTTGATTTAATATTTCAAGATACACAAAGTAGAATTCGACATTGCCATCCCATTTCTGTTTAAACAACGCAAAAGTAAATATTTTCTATGTTGAAAATTCATTGCGTCTGGTTGCAGATAAGCTCACACCGTCGAGACGATGAGTCGTTATCCTAAAGATATGATAATTACAGTACAAACCAGAGTTTATGAGATTTGCCTCCAGAGTCCAACTACATTTGATTGTGAATTTTTACCATGTTCATGTGATTCAAATATGAGTTGACTAATTTTTGAAATCAAACTCATTTCATAGACAAGTTTGTTGGTACTAACGGTCTGCACGACCCCTGTTTGAAGTTTTGCCAAAGTTAATGACCACGCCGGGAATCGAACCTCGGCCCTCTTGCGCTCGAGCCAAGCATGCTACCACTCTACCACGCGGCCGATTGCAACAACTTCTTATACCGGTATATGTGAACAGGCATGGCAACATTTGCTTTTTACATACACTTACGTGCACATATACAGACAAAGTTAAGTTTCGATAAGTCTGCAGAGTCAACATGGCTATGACGCCGTTTTATTGACTCCAGCACTGGTCTAGAATATTGTCTTGGTTTGTCTCAACATTTTTCTAAAAGCCGATGGTGTTTTGGCGCAATTATAGATCACGGGCGGATAGTTTTTCCGCGGGACTGCAAAACAGTAAGATTGAGCTTATACTTACTACTATTTGTTCGACTTTAGGCTTAGGTTTAGGCTTTGGCTCCAGATACAGGCTTAGCCGTATTTACGTTTAGTCTTAGGCTTAGTCTTGGGAGTATAATTTTTTTATGTTACAACACTGTTCTTTAGATTGGCCGATGTGTTTACGGCGAATTAACAGTAAATTTAAGCAATTAAGCATATTCCTAAGCGTAAGCCTCGACTTAACGATATTGATCAAATTTTAGTCTCAAGCTTGAGCTCACCTTAATATTGAAGTCCTGCGGAAAAATGGGATGCGCTAAAAGTAACACGGACGTTGCACGGTTTACTAGGAACAAGATAACCACTTAAATAGGTATATATACACACTTACTTTTGAGTCATTTCAATTTCCTGTTGCCATATATTATTTATAATTGTTGACAAGTTCGGTCAACTAAAGAGAAATTTAACATTTAGTGATGCTATTCCGTAAGTAGAATGTTTCGTTTGAAATTTAGCAACGAGGCAAGATATGAATTGCAAAAGTTGTCAAATTTTAAGTGTCATAAATATCTTATTCTGACGGGTTATAAAGGGTGAAATGGTTTTACAGATAGACTTAGAAGTAAATTTAGAATTTGTATAGATTTATAAACACAGTGGAAACAATCAATCCTGTATGCGGTGAACATTTCATATGTCATTTCGTGTACTTTTTTGACCCGACGTCCCATGTATAGAACAGGGCCGGGTAGTTTTCCGGAGGGGCTATAAAAGAGTCAGTTTAAGCTTTAGAATAATTTTTTGCTTAGGCTTAGGCTTAGGCTTCAGCTTAGGCTTAGGAATAGGCTCATCCATACGCTTAGGCTTAAGCTTAGGCCTAGGCTACGGAATATGCTTATACTACTGTTCCGGCCCTGTTCTATACATGGGCTCAGCGGTGCGCCAACCAGATGACAAAGGGATACGCTTTGTAGAAGCAAAATAAAAATAAGTCAGTCCCGCCCGCTGATATACGGTCACTACAGTAAGTATAAAAACGCGACGCTCAAACATGGTTTTGACTTAAGTCGAAGGCTTTCAACATGCATTTTATTTTTTAAAATACTAGTGACCCGAGTATAAAAGGGGACTGATATATATTTATTTAGCCTCTCCAGAGGACATCCCTTTGTTATTCGGTTATGGGTTGTTATTTATTTTTAACGACACTCCGCCATCCTTCTTTACACTACAAACAATGGTGAGTCGACAAATTGACCCTCTCCGAAATACACTCTACGGGATTACACAAACTGATTCCAATTCGACTCCAACTGAGTCAACTTCGACGCACTGACTCGCATGTTTGACTCTGGCTGAGTCCAATTTGTCTCAGTTTGTACAGTCCCGTAGAACCTATTTCAGAGCAAGACAATTTGACTCACCATCGTTGAATTAAACGTTTATTAGTCTTGTATCAAAAGATTGAGCGGTAATGCAAGATTAAACTTATAGGAATGTACTTTTAAATCTTAAGCAAGCTTTAAAGTTTCGAACTCAAGGGATCCACTGTAAATTTCAGTTAGTTGATTTTAACTCGGGATGAGTGGCATCACTCAGTCTGAGTTAGGACTGTCAGAACTCAAAATTTTTGTTTTATTCAAGACATTCTGAGTTAATTAATCAACTCACCCACAGTCAACTCTACTCAGAATGAGAATCAATTCAACTCAGAGTGAGTTGATGTGTACTGATTTTAATTCAGAATTAACTAACTCGCTAGCTGAATTGATTAATCAACTCATTTGAATTTACAGTGTACGGACTCTTGTTGATTTGGACTCAAAATGGGGACCCCCCTTGTATTACCCTCCTCTCATTGGGGTCACTACAGTAATCAATTAATTATACTGAAGTCTGTTCTAATCTTGAGCTACTGGTAGTTTTAAAATCGGACAGTTCGCACCTCCTGCCAATTTATCAAATTTTTGACCATAAGTTAAAAGTTTCTTTCTTCACTTAAGAAAATCGAAATAATATCAGAGGTCGACATGAGTATTATTTCTGCCATCCAGCCACCGTTTGGTTGCTTGAGAACAAATTTTCTCTGCGGCCATAAGTACTGTGGTGAGCCGAACAAGAGGGAAAGCCTGATATTGCCCTCCCCAGAGGGTACCTCTCTTGTTATATATTCGGTTACGCACTGTTCTTTATTTTTAAACCGCGCTCCGCAACACTTCGTAAAATGATTTTCCGGTATTGCAACTATCCGTTGAATTAAACGTTTATTTGCATCACAAAAGATGGAGCGATAATAAAAAGGTGTTTTCAATACTTTAATGTCACTCACACGTTATAACGCGTGCGCTTTGCTCACGCAACGTCCTACAATATAGTTAGCTGCGCGGATTATGCAACTTTTGCGTAGACCGTGTAGCGGACATATACCGCTATATAGATAGTTCGCTTAAAAAATTTATTTTTCGCAAAATTTTGGGTTTCTTCATAATTTAGTTTTTCTTCAAAATTTCGATTTCCCACCAAAATTTTAATTTCGTTCCAAAAATGTGCATTTTAACGCCAAAATTTGATTTTGAGCTAAAATTTAAATTGTCCCGCCAAAATTTGAATGTTCCCGCTAAAATTTAAATTGTCCCGCTAAAAAATGAATGTTCCCGCTAAAATTTGAATGTTCCTGCCAAAATTTGAATGTTCCCGCTAAAATTTGAAGTTTCCCGCAAAAATTTGAATTTCCCACCAAAATTTGAATTTCCCGCCAAAATTTGAATTTCCCGTCAAAATTTAAGTTCTCCTGCCAAAATTTGAATTTTGCCGCTAAAATTTAAATTGTCCAGCTAAAAGTTGTATGTTCGCGCTAAAATTTGAATATTCCCGCCAAAATTTGAATATTCTCGCCAAAATTTAAATGTTCCCTCCAAAATTTGAATATTCCCGCATAAAATTTGAATTTCCCGCCAAAATTTGAATTTCTCGCCAAAATTTAAGTTCTCCCGCCAAAATTTGAATTTTCCCACCCAAATTTAACAAAATTTGAATTTTTCTGCAAATTTGGATTTATAACCAAAATTTAACTTCTTCCGCCAAAATTTGAATATTCCCGCATAAAATTTGAATTTCCCGCCAAAATTTGAATATTAGCGCTAAAATATTGAATTTCCGGCCAAAATTCCAATTCTCCCGCCAAAATTTGAATTTTTACGCCAAAATTTGAATTTCCCGCCAAAATTTAAATTCTCCCACCAGAATTTAAATTTTCCAGCCAAAACTTGGTTTCACCCTTACAATTTGAATTTATGCTTTAAAGTTTCCAACTCAACTTTATTTGGCTCTGCAGTCATTTGTGCACTGCAATCATGGATAATTGACATTTATGGACTTTAATTATGGTCCAGGGACTCAATCCGTTTACGAATTTTTATTAGGGATACGGATCTTGGGGTTCAAGCGGGCGGCAGCATATCTGAATGGGCGAGTTGCATGTGCAAAACGTACTCAGTTTCTGCAATTGTTTGGGGGGCTAAAAAAGTGCTGATGTAAACATCCACCTGTGACTTTTGTGTATGTGGTACACACCCTCAACAGAATTTCTTAATGCAATTTCCACAATATCACAGTGGCGTACCGAGAAATTTGGATTGGGGGGTAGCATTCTGCCAGGTTCGTGCCTTAGGTTTTCAACAAAAGTGAAATTAGAACCCTTTAACAGTGACCCATCTAAATTTTAGCGTGATATATGAGATTGGTCACGCTTTCCTAGTCGGCTGCGAGACCAATTTCAGAGTTTTCTTTAGGTCCCCAATATCGTCAGCAGGCTGGGTAGCTGGGCCAAACCAAATTGTTCGTTACGTAAACATGATTTGAAGAAAATATCGCGAGCGAAGCGATCTAAAACCTGCACACTATTATACCTAAATCTAGTGCAGAACTTCAGTGTAGGGTCTTTGTTGGCATACTTTTGTCCAAAGTTTACACAGTGTAGAAAATCTAGTAACCAGGGTTTAGACTGAGTTTTGAAGAATTCGCGATCGAAGCGAGCGAGAAGCTATACATAGTTTCAGTATTAAATTACTCTGCAAGAGTCTCAAAATGTTTCTGTATTCATGAACTGCTTGGTCTAAATCACCAAACTGGAACCCCCCGTCAACCAATTTTGTGATTGTGAAGCTTAGCACTATTTTTTATCTTTAGTTTTGAGCTGATTAGGTTAGGAAATTAGACCATGAAGTTTTCCTGAACAGCGCCAAAGGTAAAATTTTTTGAAAGTTGAGTATTTAACAACGTCGCGAGCGAAGCGAACGAGAAACTAGGCGTATATTTTTTGTATCTAATGTAAGACACACGAACTCATTCCGATTAGGGGGCGCGGCCCCCCGGCCCACCCTCTCAGTATGCCCCTCTGCAATATCATGCGCACACCTGGTCGCTATTGCATAAAAACTTACCTTGCGGGCAAGGGATGTCCTACTAGTATTAATGTATTTAACGGTTTAACCCAGTAATTTCGTGGCACTATATGTGTGCGCATTGCACTGGATTAACAATTAACATGTCCATCAAAGATGTAGCCCATTTAACTATAAAGGCCGTCCCAACTGCCCCATTTATCCGAACTGTCCCAGCTGTTCCATCTGTCCGAACTGTCCCATCTGTCCCATCTGTCTCATCTGTCCCGTCTGTCCCATATGTCCCGTTTGTCCCAACTGTCCCAACTGTCACATCTGTCCCAAGTGACCCAACTGTCCCATCTGTCCCAACTGTCCCGTCTGTCCCAACTGTCCCATCTGTCCCAAGCGTCCCAACTGTCCCATCTGTCCCATCTGTCCCAACTGTCTCATCTGTCGCAACTGTTCCATCTGTCCCAACTGTCCCATCTGTTCCATCTGTCCCAACTGTCCTATCTGTCCCAACTGTCCCATCTGTCTCATCTGTCCCAACTGTCCCATCTGTCCCAACTGTCCCATCTGTCCCATCTGTCCATCTGTCCCAACAGTCCCATCAGTCCCAACTGTCCCATCTGTCCCAACTGTTCCATCTGCCCCAACTGTCCCATCTGTCCAATCTGTCCCAACAGTCCCATCTGTCCCAACGGTCCCATCTGTCCCAACTGTCTCATCTGTCCAATCTGCCCAACTGTCCCAACTGTCCCTTCCGTCCATCTGTCCAATCTATCCCAACCGTCTCAACTGTCCCATCTGTTCAAACTGTTCCATCTGTCTAAACTGATCCATCTGTCGCAACTGTACCATCTGTCCCGTGTCCCATCCGTCCCATCTGTCCCAACTGTCCCATCTGTCCAAACTATCCCATAAAAAATTAACAAAAATTCTTAGTATGAAGCTGAATCCATGGTTATTTTGGTAATGTCCAACTACTCCTTGATATTTGAACTGTAAATTTTTGTAGTCTGTTGAAATATGTTTATCCGCAAACTCGTTTTGATTCATACTATGTTTCTAAAAGAGCCATAGCTAGTGTGTAATGAAATTAGTAATCTAGAGTGCATCCTATAGTTGCAATAATATGTGGATTTTAAGATCAGGTATGCTGTTTACCTGAACATGTTGTTTGTTCGGGTCGAACTGCTTTTTGACCATTTGCTTTGGGCCACCAAATGCATGCGTTGTTTTGCAGGAGATCCAGGCAAAACTAAACAGAAATGCACTCAGTCGGATTGTTGTAAGTGAAATTTGGTTTGTTATTAACCAAATTTAGGTCGTATTCTAAAACTGATATTTGCTGTATTGCTGAAAATGGCATGTGCGACAGCGCGTTGTTAACGAGTAAACGAAAGGTATTACGGATGTGATACGTGTTGCGCTTATAGTTATAACGTATTTCAGTTTGTTGTGTAATTTAAGTTGGCGTTAATGTTACGAAGCGGTGTGCAAAATTAACGATATTTTTATCGCTTGTAATTCAGTGTTCTTATATTAGATCCGTCTACTGGATAGAATGGTGACAACTAATCCAAGAGATTATGACCATTTGTTTAAACTCTTAATTATTGGCGACAGCGGTATGTTTAATAACAAATTCCATGTTTTATTGTGTTTAACTTCATTGTAACAGTTACTGTTGATACGTTGCGTTTGCATGAAAAAGGACATAAATTGGATTAAACAGGAATAGAAGTTCTACTTTTTCCTGAAATAGAAACATTAATTTTTAATTGTTTTTGTCATAGAATTATCACGCACTGTCTACAAGACAGAATCCAAACGCTTGTTTCCAGTGTATTAATTGTGAATGTATTTTTTCGAGGCGCCCCCAGGTCCAACCCGTGAGGAGGGCTGTTTAGAAAGTCCTCTAAATACAAATTGGGGGTTTGGCGACTGAAAATTTGAAGGGAATTTTTCGGGTAAGGGAAGTTCAACATGGGGGATTTTTAAAGTATCGTTGGTCTTGGCCAAGTTGAGAGGCATCCTCTACCATCATCTATTCGCGAAATGCCAAAATGATAACTTTCGTTTTGCATTAGTTGTACGTCATAGTTTTAGGTGTCGGGAAGAGCAGTTTGTTACTTAGATTTGCTGATAATACGTTTTCACGTAAGTCTGTTTAAAGAATTTACGTATTGTATCGTATACAGTGTTTATTTAACAACTGCGTATAATTCAAATTGCTTTTTCACTTATGGGTTGCCTGCGGCATACTGATTATGTTTAACCATAACCGACAAAATAGTTTTATTTCGTTTGAACAGATAACATACATAAGTGTTGACATGCGCGATTATTGCATATGTCACTTGAAGAAGTGCTTCAGACAATGTTTTTATGTTTCAGCGAATTATATAACAACAATCGGTGTTGATTTTAAAATCAGAACCCTAACCGTAGATGGCTCACGTGTTAAACTTCAAATCTGGGACACAGCTGGTCAAGAACGCTTCAGAACTATCACTTCCACGTGCGTGACTTGCAACTGCTAACTTTAAAATTATAGTTTATAAAATTACAAAATTGTCTTTCGTTACATAGTACGCACACAGCAGGGATGGAAGCTCGGTAAGTCTCGGTATTTGACAGGTCTTCGCCTCGGTCTCGCTTTTTTGAGTCTCGGTGGTTTGGAACCGAGACCAGAAGTCGAGGATTCAAAAAATGTATGACAGTGTTGTTGAAGTAAAATTTATAGCTGATGAATAAAATTTCCCGTAAAATTATGTGAATTTTGTAGTTATATACGCAATAATTACGAGCACATATTCTGAAATAACAAAAAGGCTTTGAAAAATACAAAAACCTGTAAAAAGACGAGAAAAAATACGAAAAAAGCATTACAAATAGTTTATTGTGAAAATTTTAATTTCTTTCGGTGATGACCAAAAATTGACCGAGACGGAGACTTTTCTTGGCCGGTCTCAGTAGTCAGGTCTCGGTTTTGGTTTTTAACCGAGACCGCCGTCCGTGGCGCACAACACAGATCAGCATTCGTATAGTATAAGGAATGTAATTTTACTGCAAATATGCATTTTATTGAAACGAAAATTGTTAGTGGAACATAAATTTGGCTTGAGGGACGTCTTTCATGCCTGTTTGATTCTAAGATTGGTTCATATGCAGAAGAGGCCGTTAACACTAAAAGTAAATTCATACGTTAGTGTGATGTTTTAGATATTATCGCGGGACTCATGGTGTAATTGTTGTGTATGATATGACAAGCGGTGAATCTTTTGCGAACGTTAAACGATGGCTGCATGAAATAGATCAGAACTGTGATAACGTCCAGAAAATTCTTGGTTAGTTTAATGCTCAAAGTAGTGGCCAATTTTTATGAGTTGTTGGTATTTCGCCATTTATATTTTTTACACATTCTTTGCGTTATGATAATTTTTTGATGTTTTCATTCCCTTGCCGTTATTATGAATCATTAGTTTTGCAATTGTTTTATTGACATTGCAGTGGGCAACAAATGCGACGACCAAGAGCGACGAGTTGTAGTTACGGAGGACGCAAGACGTTTCGCTGCTCAAATGAACATCGGATTCTTTGAAACTTCTGCCAAAAGCGGTGTTAACGTTGAAGAGGTACGCGTTGTCCACAAAGTGTTGTGAACTTTGGCCTCAAGAGATAAATTTGATACCGAAGTCCGAAATATTTATCAAGTAGTCAGTTTCAGTGGGCAGTATGCTGTTGCAGTTGCCCAAGATTTAGGTTTTTAGAGTTGCATACGGGTACAGGTATTCCGGATATTCTGTACATTTTCACCGAAAACTTCCGAGTGCCGGTTCGAATTCAGGTTTTTACAAAAAATTCTATGTCCGGGTATTACAAAAATACCCGTACTAAAATGATTTATTACAACCAAGTGATACCTAATAAATTAAGATTTTGTAATGCTGGCTATTTGTTGGGTAGCAGCGCAGTGTAGGGGGGCATAAACAGCCCCGTCGGTTCGTAACCGGGAGGATTTTGCTCAGTAGAAGGGGGTAGCGGAATTTTTAATAAAATGTCAGTTGCACTAGCTAGTGTTTAGGTTACGCCAACAACTAAGCACATAGTCAAAAACAACCATATAAATGGTAAACACATTAAATATATGACATATGATCGAGACTGGAGGGCATGTTTAATTCACACGACACAGATGATGTTTTTCTCAAAAATGTACGTAACACTTATGGCTAAGGGTAAAATCTTGAGTGGGAGTGAATCTTAAGTAAGGGAAGCGTTTGTTAAGCGTGGGCCGGGCTTTTATTAAGTGGGAGGCCCCTCAGTATTAAACGCCCAGTAATAAAACTAAACATAAGACTACGTTGATTAGCCCACGCTTGGCTCTCGAGGTTTCTTTTCGCTAGTGCGTACGCTGCGAACTGTTCGAATAGGCCAACATCACATATATTATGTGCGTGTATATACATGTTTCAATGTATTTTATACAGAAATATATGTATGATATCAGGGTTGCCAGTAATACTGCACCTTACCAATCCGTGGTGCGTCGCGTTTGCGTAAATGCACCAAACGATAACAAACGTAGACGTCTATAATTTTTGTTGTCATTATTTTTCTCACAATGCGCATCTATGTATATCCCGCACCGAAGCTACTCAAAATTAAAAAATTGTATAGCGGGGATGCCAAAATTGCACATAGCTTCTCGCGCGCGAGTTCTCCTTCTCTTTTTTCCTTCTTTTCTTCACAATTTATCTTGCTTGTACAACCTTTTGAATAACGTACTGGGACATACGTGTTAGAACTTCTGGCTTGCCACGCTCACTCGAGAAACATTACCTGACGTTATTGACGTTATAGCGTCTCGAAACGACCGAGCTTTCGCCACGCCACCTGGTGCTGAGTCAACTTCGTTTTTATGCGCAGCTCGTATACCCGGAATTACTGAAAGAGAGGAAAGAGAGGTCCGGTGTGTTTGACCACATATTTAGGGTAGGGAGAGTCAAACAACTATGTTGACACCATTTTTGGGTTTACGCGTATGTTTCTGTTACAGATTATTCTTGAGACGGTTAAGCAAAACTTGAAAGGGTGGCTTCGAAGGAAACGCGAGGGAAGCGGGAAGCTCTATCGGTGCGGCATTTCAATGTTCATATATAAAGTATCTATCGTCAAAAACTTCTATATTCGTCATTGATCTTGTTGATTCACACTCAGCATATGTTTTGCTCAGGATTAGGACCCCCAGTTTTCAGCCAATGGCTAGCTACAACCCTTGCCCCACTATTATGATTTCACGGACCTGATATGTTGTAAGTCCAACCCTGCTGCTAAAATTCCATAAAAGATAACTTACATTTTAAATAATATCCTAAGAATTAGTGTTTTTCGCTAGTTTCAGAGTTTTGACTTTGACAATTTCCGGGTCCGCATATTCACTTTACAAATTTCCGGATCCGAGTCGTGGTGCAATGTTTTGGCTTTGTAAATTTCCGGGTCTGGGTATTTATTTTAACGCTGTAGGTGATGATATAGGGTAAATGTTCTTGCGTTGAAGCTTTGAAACTTATTTTTTATATTTTCAGGTTATAACATATTTTTTTACATTTATCTTTTACATTAATATTTTTTCTTTGCGTTTATGCATTCGGATGAATGATTTAATTTTAATTTATTCTGATTTGTGACATTGAATTTCAGATGTTCACCGCAATTACGAGTCTAGTCCTGCAAAGTAAAATATCGCTACAAAGTCACGTGTCTAAACCTTTTCCAGAAGAAAGGAAAAAAGATAAAAAGTCAAAGTGTTGCACTTGACATCGCACACTAATATGATGCTTTATTCACGTTCCATTCAACGCGTGGTTTTCGTCTTAATATTAATCAGCTTATACAGCAACAATGACATTATGATAGTAATACTGGTCTCGTTTTCTGGTACGCACAAAGTCGGTCTTTGTTAAGGCACAACGTTCCAAGCTGCAAGACTCCTAGCCATGGTTTGGTTAATTTTGCAGCAACGGCACGAAATTTGGAACACTGTAATGTAGATCTATTTACACACTTAATTAAGGTCTATCAACGTTAACCTTACTGTAACGTATGTCACTAATTTATTCTGCGACGTGTATTATGGCATTGCTAGTAATACTTTTGTGAATAGAGTTACCGCGTGGTGAAATTGGCCACACGTTAACATAAACTTGAAGCTGTAGTGTTTTGGGCGTCAAAACAATTTTGTATCATGAGCAATATACTAATGCATGTTACCAACGTTGGACCCTAATTTTGGCCATATATGTGCTGCCTGTTATTTTATTTTTAGCGCCTGGTTTACAACTTGTGCTATGGTTGTTAAAGATACTTACATAGCTTATATAATTAATTATTTTGCTGAGTCGCACGTTACGAAATATTTTAGCCATCATGTCTCTACTATAGTCATCTCCACCGATCACTGCCCATTGCACGTATTTAAGCAAGTAAGAATCGCTAACCTTAATCAAGGATTATCATAAGCAAAGTCGTAAGAAAATGAAGAAATTTTTGTTGACGATATGTCGTTCGTTCCGAGTGATCTGTATATATTCAGGTATTAGAAATCTCTCGTTTTGTTAACCCTTTCACACATGGATATTTTCTGTTGGGAAAGTTTGATTGCTGTGCTAATGTTCGAAATATGTAAAGTGAAGTGTCTTGCCTGTAATTACGCGTGTTGTACTGTTACGTGGTTGCTATAAATATTGGTGTTTTTAAGTTACGGTTGCTACTATAGTTTTTCACAATTTATGTAATGTGTAGGTGCAGTCCAAATGTATTTGTATTTCTAAAGTTAAGCAGTACTATATAGAGCCCTTCGCGAAAATTATGCTGTGATGTGGGTCGAATCCACAACATGCGGATTTCCGGTCCGTTACTCTACCGCTAAGCTACGTAGCTATGCCAACTTTTCGCTACACGGAGTGTAGACTTATATACTGAGGTTTTGGAGGCAGTGGCTTATCATGAATTCTTGTTTTGCGGAGAAATTATAATTTGTGCTTCTTGCATATGTTTAGCATGTATATGGATTGTTATATGTCAGTCGTATTATATATTAAATTACAATATTTGTTTATGAGCTCGAGCGTAGACAATGTTTCACTTCATTAAGGGTTGCGCTATACTGTTGCTGACGGCGGCGCCTTCCGTCACCCGCACGGTACCGTCCGGCGCAGTCGTTCACCGTCCGGCGCCGTCGTTCACCGTCCGGCGCCGTCGTTCACCGTCCGGCGCCGTCGTTCACCGTCCGGCGCCGTCGTTCACCGTCCGGCGCCGTCGTTCACCGTCCGGCGCCGTCGTTCACCGTCCGGCGCCGTCGTTCACCGTCCGGCGCCGTCGTTAACTGTCCGGAGGTCGTTCACCGTCCGGCGCCGTCGTTCACCGTCCGGCGCATTCGTTCACCGTCCGGCGCCGTCGTTCACCGTCCGGCGCCGTCGTTCACCGTCCGGCGCCGTCGTTCACCGTCCGGCGCCGTCGTTCACCGTCCGGCGCCGTCGTTCACCGTCCGGCGCCGTCGTTCACCGTCCGGCGCCGTCGTTCACCGTCCGGCGCCGTCGTTCACCGTCCGGCGCCGTCGTTCACCGTCCGGCGCCGTCGTTCACCGTCCAGCAGAATTATTTCTCACTTTGGAGCAACTGTGAGGAGGCTTTAATTGCACAAGATTTCTATAAATGAAGCCATGAACGATTTTTCCACAATTATTTTTCTTAAATTATGATTATGACCGTAGTGTAAGCATATTCCTAGAAGCCTAAGCGTAAGAATGAGTTTTACGGGATGTAAAACGGATAGTAAAATGCATTTAAGCGCAAGCTGAAAACGGTGAATTTTTATCTCCGGTTGCACTGTGTATTTCCTAGTTCATTTCGTATTATGATCGCTTTGTATTGTGCTAATAGGGTTCTGATTTGAAGTATATATTTTTTAGATGGACACCGGATATCCGGATATGAAAATTATCTATGCATGTACCCTAAAAAACGTATGCGGATATACGCGGGAAATCCGAAATGCTATTGTGTAGATTTTTGGAATAATGTGCAATACACCATTAAAGTAGCTGAAACTGACGAAAACAAGCTTTGTATTCAAACATGAATTAAAATGTTGAGCCACATACCTGAATAATTCTATGATGGTTTAAAATTTTGGTTTCGTAAAATATGCCGAAGTTAAAAAACGTCAGTTTAGCTTGATATTTATCGGAATTATGACTTCATGATTACCTTAGCAAGAAACAAAATCAACTTATATGTTCATATACCAAATCACGTCGCGAGATACATACTGGGCGTCATTATAAAATCTGATCGCTCTTGGTTTAATAAAAAGATGCAAAGCGTTTGAGTGCGATATTAATTAGTAAAAGGCTAATGCGGGGTTCACGTTATAACCGGGGCAGGCGGGACACGGTTTGTCCCATGTTGATTCGATGTCAACGTTAAAATTTGGGCACTTATATCCGGTCAACAGACAAAACTCGAATGACATATGACATTAGCTTACAAACCACCGCTCTCAAATGATCAATGTGTACAAGGGATGGTATGTCACGTGACACTGTCGGACATTTATACGAATATCATATGATATACCAAAATTTCAACGAATATTATATGATATTCAGCGGGACAGTATAACCTTTGGGTACTAATAAATGAATGAAAAGTTGGACGGCAGAGGCACAAACGTGCTTTAAATACCAAATGCATGCCTGCAAATCGTTCCGACACAAAATCGCTTAAAACTACAGCTTCATAATTTAAAAATTCAAATTTCAAATTGTAGTATCATATGATATTCAACAGGACAATTTGGGTATGTTACCTCAACTATGCAGACATTTGAAAATATATCATATGATATTCGCAGACAATACCTAGAATATCATATGATATTGAAGGACAAAAGGTGACCTACACATGATATTAGCAGACAAATACGAATTTTTGAATACGATATGGGGTTTACAAGCAGACAAAATGTGACCCAATAGTCTAATAGGGACAAAACGTGTCAAAAGCTGCCCCGGTTATAACGTGAACCCCGCATAACTTACAAATCTGGCAAACTGTAAAGGGCACATTTGAATTTCCCATGACAGAGAACCCATGAGCTCAAAAAATTTTTGAAATCAAACCAAAACAAAAGCGACTTTCTTCTCATGCACCGAAACAGTCCAAAAGTATTTATCAGCGATTCTAGCTGTCTGAAACAATGAACAGCTTAGTGTGGAGCTGGATAGCGACAACCCCATCCTGGTTGTATCTTTTCAAAATGCAGAAGGTTCAAGAAAGCCGCAGCCTCTCCATTAGAGACAAAAGCACAAAATTGATTCAAAAAGTTTGGTTGTACAACGAAAGCATTATAAGTGTAAAAAGCCTGTGTCCCGACGGGTAGTAGGGTCTGAGCTGCCGGGTGTAAAGAACAAAATTTTTGCTGCAGAAGTTCTTCGTTAAAAAGTTAAGCGACGGATGTGTTAAAAAAGAAATCTGGTTACCAATTGAAACAAATTTTGTGTAACAAATTTGCGATTTTTACCCACACAGTGAGCCTCCAGTTGAAACATGAAATTTACAAAAAGCGGCCCAATACTTTATAATTGACGTTCAGGTTTCTGGTGGGTCTATAAAAGATAGGTTTAGATTCTAGATTACATTTTTTGCTTAGGCTTTATTCTTATAGGCTTTTGTAGGAACACTTTTGCAACGCTTACGCTTAGGTTTAGGCTTAGGAATAGGCTTAATGTACTGATACGTTCTTAAAAACACTGACCCGAAAAACTTCAAAAGCAGCTCATCGCTCTTAAAATATCTTTGAGCGCTTAGATACGACATCTAACCTACTTCGACGTCTGAAATTCAAGCCCCAAAAAACTTTTTGTTAACGACATACCACGGATCGTTAATAAAAAGCCTGCTCACTGGAGTTCCCGATAACTTTATTTTTTACATTGAACAGCAATACTTGAGTCACTATGGAAAAATTACTTTTTTGTTTTCTTTTCTGATCATACTGTTCCTTTTGCTTACATGTGCGGTAATCCCGTTACCAAGCACTTTATAATTAACCTTCCTATTTGTTTCAGCAGCCCAATTACGTCATCTAGATGCTTAGCGAAAGCATTACTGCGATGTAATAACGTGCAATGAGTGTTACACGAAAATCCGTAGCTAGGCATAAACCAAGTAAATACGGCGAACGCAATTGATAAAGCCTATGTTTCCGCATATATTCCAATATGAGGCGGCTGGGGTACTGAGCAGGGTGCGACCGGATATCCGGCTCCGGCAAACAATTGGCATCCGGCTCCGGTATTTTTTCTTGCCGGATATTTGTTTAAAAATTTGAAAAAATGTTAAAGTTTTGAATAAGGTACGTATATTAAATAGCAGGGTTGTAACGACAAGAATAGGAGGTCTAAAAAGGTATATGCTGTAATTGAGCTGCCAAGTTATCAACTTTATTGATTCTCTGCATGCATATCTATTAGTTTGAACTCTGCATGCATATCTATAATTTTGAACTCTGCATGCATATCTATTAGTTAGAACTAAAGTAACTGAAACTACATTCACTGTGCAAACTAAATTTATATTTGCTTCAATCGTAAGGTGAGTAGTTCAGTTGAGAACAAGTGTAACTTTCCATTCGAAATTTTTTCTCAGAACGTAGCTCTCATTCCAAAATTCCGGCTAGGCCTCTGGTTGCATGCCGGCCACATTGTGTTTTACGTTGCAGTTAACGTGAAAATAAGCCAAAACTGAGCTTAAGCGAAACAATAGCCTTATAAATCCTAAGCTACATACATCTCTATTTTATAGTATCTTACAAAAACTGGATGCCCGACCGTAAAAGTAACGCGGGCCAGACAAATATTGCAATGAACGCAACGTTACACAAACAGAATAATGGAATAGGTTCATTGTTTAAGTGTTAAGCTTTGTCTCGAAAACACTTTTAATATAGGCCACGGAAGGAAGAATTGTGAGTTACGTTCTGATATCTGAATGCTACTTTGATACTTTATTTTAGTTTTTTGCTTGAATTTCAGTTATTTGTGGATATATATAATTCAAAAATGTATGTGTGTGGTAATTTGTGAGCGATAGGCTATTAATTTACGAAAAACCCATAAGTAGTGCGTTCAACCAGTAATTCAAACAGTAATATGATTTAGTAAACCGGAATACAAACTATAATGAGATTAAATAAACAATCGAATTAACTATCCGGCTCCGGCCGGATATTAGATTATCTGGCTCCGGCTTCGTCAGTTTTCGGTATCCGGTCGCACCATGGTGCTGAGTATTTAAAAGTGTTTATCTATCCCAAAGGGCCGCCACACAGAAATGAAACTTGAATTAAGAATTAATGCGAAACTTCGCTTTATGGTTTCTCGGTCATGTTTGTTTAACCCATGGTTGCCGAGAAATATAACTTAATACGGTGCAAATTCTAGATAACAACATATAAAGTTGTTCTTGAGCTTGCTATAATGTCATCCAGATTCGGAAGCCGAGCTGCAGGCACCGATGGAAGTGATTTTTCGCATAGAGAACGTGTTGTTGGACATTATAAAGTTAGGTTAGTCATTCAGTTTTTAGTGCAAACTTATGTTGCATTTTACTAATGGATTACTGTCGAATGTTTTCTGTATTTCCTGGCTGGGTTGCAAAAGTATATATGGTTAACATTTGAAAACGAAATTTCCCGATACTGGATTTAACATATCAAAATTTACGTGAAATATTAACAAGTTGAAACAAATCTATTGTTGTAACGCTGATACGTTGACAACCTAATTAGAGCATCATTTAAACTATCTTATGCTCGTGTAATTCTACGTAAACAAAAGATAGAACTAACTAATCTGTAATCATGAGATGTATTTTAAATTGATAACGTTGCAAATATAGCAACCGCTTTGGCGAGCAGAAAATAAGTGAATGGTTGATGCAGGTTTTCATTCAAGTAGTATAACCGCTATCACTTACAGCGTCCTCTGAAAACATATAAAGATTAGAACGTCGTGTTTATGTTTTATAATTCTATATACATTGAATGTTGTTTTAGCGTTTTAACGAAAAATCGTCTTCGTGCAATCTTAGCTGCACATTTACTGGTATGGTTATTACTTCTATTGCGTCTATCAAACGATATTAGTACAACACTTGCCGGTATTGAGCTCACTCAGATCGCCAAATACAAACTGCCACATGCAGAGCCGTGTGAATTTTTATGGCTTGTTTCGATTGTTGGTGTAATATTAGCGTTTGTTGCTATACCTCGTAATCGTGACAGAATGCTTAGAATTTCATACTACGCAATATTTTTCTTCGGGCTAATTCCGGTACTTTGGGGTGCAGGAAGCGGAATTCCGGAATTGTGGAGCTATATTACAACACTGTCCGACGCGGAGGAACATTTGCAACAAGAGTATTGGCGTGGATTTCCAGTAATTGTTCTGTATTTTGCGTTTTATACCATTACGGCACAAATTCACGTATTCTCAATGTACTTTATGGACCAACTTATTCAGTCTTGGATGCCGTATGCAAGATTACGCGCTGCGGCCGCTGCTGCTCAGGTGAATCAACGAAAACAAGATTAATAACATTGATGGACGTCTGTAAATACCTGTTGAATATTTAACGCGTGTTTATAGGAAGCACGTACTTAGCCAAGATTCTTGTAGTAAGTTTTATTACCGAGGTATTGTTAATGTTATATAACTAGTGATTGCGATGTGTGCGTACACTTTGCATGAATTCCAACAAATTTTAACTGAGAGCCGGGTTTAGCTGTGACTGTGACTGCTAAGATATCAAAGATGTACCTATTAATCGGCATCTGTATTGGTAATAATCGGCACTTTTCGTGAGTATCGGCATCGGCACTGCAAAAAATTTGCCGATTCTTTGCCGATATACTTTGCACATAACAGCCAGATGGAATGCTATCAAATTCAGTAATTTACGTATATCAGTCTCTGATCTGGGAAACTGTCATCTCTCTAGAATTTGTGCTCGAAAAACTAATTAAAATGAACCTTTCCAATAACATTACAATTTTGTTATGGTGGTTGCGGTTTAGGTCTTCGTATAATGATGTAACGTCGTATGCTATCTGTTCTTTAAGCATGGTGTACTAAAGTTGGGATCGGCATCTGTTCGGCATCAACAAATTTTCAAAATAAGAATCGTCATCGGTATTGGCACGTGCAAAGATTTTGCTATCGGTACATTCCTAGTATCAAGAAAGCCATTATGACACTTAGGCTTTGTTAAAAAGAGTATAATGTAGTAATAACGTGAACATAGCAACTGGTGCCATAAGTAGGTTTTAAGGATTATAAACAAAAGTGGATTTATTTAGTATAAAAGTCAATGTCTTTCCTAAAATAACTCTTTTTGTAAATATTAGTTGTGATTGCTACTGTATGGTTGGATCATTAAATAATGAAACAATATTAGAAGAAAGTGTAGTATTTTACTTGTTAAAAAGTTGTATAGTTTACTGATGCTATTTCGCCCTCCTTACGCATTGAGATTCAATTTCTAATATTAATTGTGAGTGTTGCATGAGCGTGATTTAGTGCTATTGAACTATTTGTCACTTTATTCGCTCACTTAATTTAATTTTTGTGTGATATTGATATAGCATAAAGTATATGTTGTAGATATTTGATGGGGTTCTTGAACAAACTGTCCTTTGTTGTGTAAAAATATTTGTTGTTGGTATACTTGTTTTATAAATAAGACCAAATGAGTTTTTCTTGCCGAAAAGTTGGCGCCGCGCTAGTTAAAAATCAACATATCAAGGTATTACTTACCACATCAGTGAATTCAGATTTAAATTTTATTGTAATCTTGGTATCGTCGTTACTGCATATGGTACTTTTGCCGAATGCGTCAAAATTTTGCTTCCGCAATGATTGTCTGGTAGTTTTACAACCGTTTGCTACATCAATATAGGCATCATTTTACGTAAGCTTATGGGAACTCATACACTAGTGAGCGACAAAAATTTACTCAAATTACGGTGTTTGGATATTTAGCAGGTTCTGGATACACGTATTAACAGTATTGGGGCCCATGTAAAGATCAGGGCGGAACATTTTTGTGTGGGACAGTTATAGAGTAAGCTTAAGCTTTAGACTATTTTTTTGCTTGGCTTAGCCTTAGACTTTATTCTTAGGAATATGCTTATAATACTGTTACGCCCCTGTTCTTTACATTGACCGGTGTTTGTAGGAAATGAATTTAGCGAAAAAACCTTCGCCTTTCAAAGTTCATCTCGCATAACTTAATATTTAGCATGAAAGGTTCGGCTTTTTATTTAATCAAATCAATGACACTTGAATTTTCAACATTTGTAGTACTGTATTGACCCGAATAAGAGAAGATGGGTAATAAGAGGGGGTCCCCATTTTGAGTACCAATGAATAGGAGTCCGTATCCCTAATAAGAGTCCATTAGCGGATAGAGTCCCTAAACCCTTATTAGAGTCCATAAACGCCAATTAACCCTAATTGTAGCGCATAAATGACTCCAGGACCAAATATTTTGAGTTCGAAACTTCAAAGCGTACTTAAATTTTGAAAGTGCATTCCTAAGTATATCCTTGTATTATCACTCAAGCTATTGACACAAGAGAAATAAACGGTTAATGGAACGGATAATTGCAGTACCGGGTATATTATATCAGTAACCAAGGGCGACAGAGCGTCGGTTAAAAATAAATAACAGTCCGTAACCGAATAACAAGGGGTTACCCTCTGGAGAGGCCAACTAAATATCAGTCCCCCCTCTTATTCGGGTCACTACAGTATGAAGGGTGAAAGGATGATATATTTTTGTATGATGTGCCCTTTTTTGACATATCGTTCAAATGTTTAAATTTGCGTTTCGTTGGTTTTTCCGAGTCCTGAGAATTATTTGTAGTAAAAATCGGCGTGCTTTTTTGTAAACGTTGAGCTGAGCAACAATTCAAATCTATGAGCTTATGGTTTTATGGAACATGAGCTCACGCCTTCGACAGCAAGAATGTGAGTAGAAGCCCGAGTGTCCTGAAAAGCGTGCACTTTTATCTAGCCAGATGTGTATATAGAGTTAGAGTCCCAGCACTTTTGGCAACGAAAATTTAGTTTCCTTTGTCTCCATTCCTAGTAAGTTTGTCAAATCTATCTGATCAGTTAACAATAACTTGCTGTCCCGTTATCTGTAGAGTTCTTCGCTTGCTACGTCTATTTTTGAAGGATCGCCGCTCACAGTTAATTTCGGAAGAATTGGTTCGGCTAAACTGGTGTCGACATTTGAGCCGTACAGTATCGGCACAAATGAAAATATATATGTCGATAGACAGATAAAATTTCAATCAGCTACATATCATAGGGGCCCATGTTAGTTTTAGGGCCGCCCCGGTTGTATGCTGTTTAACTCGCTCCATACGAAGCATAAAACGTAACAAAACTTTTAATGATAGCTTTATACGTAAAAAACTGAAATACAAAACACGCCGTCTCTCTTCACGACAGCTCAAAACTTGTGGTCTGACATTTATCTGCAAGTATACAATCAGCATTCTCAAATAAATGAACATTGATAATATTTTATTAATAGTAAACCTGTTTATATTTCAGTTCAAAATGTAAGTTTCTAATATTCGCTGTGCTGACGGTAACATATTTTTAGACGAATCTTCAATTTATTCACCCATAAATATATTCGGCTAATACTAAGCATGATGATGGCCAAAATATGGATTGGATTGTCGGTGGCGAGATGTCGGACGACGAATTATCGTGAAACAGTTCACAGCAATACGCTTTGTTTAACAAAAATGCAGGCATCTAATTTTCGTTGCAGACTGGCCGCAAAAGATAGTCACAATAAAAACATAATACATAGATTAGTCGCTTCGAAATTTACAAAATGTATAAATACAATTAGCATTGAGTGTCTGGCCCATGTTACTTTAAGGGGAGTCCAGGTTTCTGCTGGTTCTATAAAAGAGTAGGTTTAGAGTCTAGATTACATTTTTTTGCTTAGGCTTAGGCCTAAGAACTCATTTTTGCAACGCTTAGGCTTAGGAAAACGTGTAATCTATTGTTATGCCCCTTAAAGTAACATAGGTCGAGTGTTTTATACGCAAAAGTAATTATTAGGGAAGCTTACTGTTGTTACCTTTTTCTTTATTTCTGCTCATAAGTATTTAAATAGTTAAGCATCAAGCTGTCAAGCTTTCAATTTTAATCAATAGAAAACTTCTGGTTACTGTCTAACACCCTTCTATCCTGGAGTTGTGAGTTGCAATCAAAGTTTGAAATTAACTTCACACATAAAATTGGAAAATATTCACTTGGAAAAGAGTTTAGAAACGGTCAATACTATCTAGAAGCACCAACTCATAAATAAACATCAATCAAGCATTCCATTATAAACCTTTTTAAATTATTTTTCGGCTTCGTCCACTCCAGCTTGAGTCATCAGATCACCAATATTTCGTTCCAAGTCGTCGATTCGGTTGCCCATGTCGTCTAGTGAAACCATAGATTTTAGCTGGTTAAGGCTCATTTTATTATCTGCAAACCTAAACTTATACATACAATGTCATAAAAACCCTATGTAAACATCTAATGTTCCGGCGAACGTTGAGTGCACTCTTGGGTTGCGCTATACTTGTCGTACGGTGCCGTCCGTCCCCCGTCTGGCGCCGTCCGTGATTCGTACGGCGCCGTCCGTCACTCGTGCAGTGTTGTCCGTCACCATACCCCATCTTCATAAGTAATAAGCGTACGATACCGCTCCGTGAACCACGGCGACGGACGGCATTAAAATAATTTTAATTTAAAGCCCAACCCTTGCACGTGACACATTAACACAAGTACCTTGCTTCAAAGTCATGTGACTGTACTAGCAAACAATAGCATTGATCGAAAGACCGTCCACGTGTACCATTAGCAGTATCAAGATAATATAATCACATATTCAGTTTTCTAATCTGGTATATAAACCTCTTGAATGCCTTGGGATTTGTTAAAAAACTAATTTGAACATAAGAGACCGAATCCAGATTCAAGTTCCCAAAATAAACCAGAATTAGAAACTTGACGAATGCAAAAAAGGATATTTCTTTTGATGATCTGATCGGACATCTGTTGAAATCGGTCTTGAGTTTGTTGCAGCAAATTCTGTATCTAAAATCAAACAAAAATTTGAAGGATAAACTCAAAGACAAATAGCTGTATTATAATCGTAGCCCGAGATGAGCGGTCTTAGTTAAAAAAATCGACACCGAGACCTGCCATGAACTCAGTATCGGTCATTTTTTGGTCAATACCGAAATACGGTTTTCAAAATAAATTCCTTCTAAATGTTTCACCAGTTACTTCAAAGATATTAATTTCTACTTTCTACAGATTTACAGGCGTTTGCTGAATCCTCAACGGCTGGTCTTGGCTCGGAACCGCCGAGACTTAAAAAAACCAAGATCAAGACATGCCAAATACCTAGACTCTCAATCATGATCGTAGCAAGAACATTTTGGACTGGTCTTTATCAATAGCACCAATATATTTAACACTGAAATTCAAATTTACCACAAAGTTGTTGTATGCTGCAAACGGGTGCACCAATAACGTTTTTGAACCGGCGAAACACAGCCTAGGTTAACACCAAAACATTTCGTTGATTAGGGTCAAACGTTACTGGTGTCATATTTAAAACTAAGTTGGTATAAAAAACTGTCTGCTGAACATTTTCTGGGTTATCTTAGTGCAAAGTGTTAATTAAGCTTAAGTCTAAGTCTAAGCCTAAACCTAAGCCTAGTAACCTGTCCCGGTTTAAAACGTACAAGCATACAAAAACTGGCTTGTTGCACATTTTCACCAACATCTTAAACTTAAGTCTTTGGCAGCGATAGGAGTCTCGGTCTCGATTTTTTGAGTCTTGGTGGTTTGAAAACGAGCCTAGAAGTCGACGATTCAGCAAAATATGTTGGTACACTTATGAAAAACACGTTAATCGCAGCTAACATTAGCGCCCATGCCTGATGAATAAAATTTCGCGGTGAATCTATAATTTATTTTCATAGTTACGTAATAATTACGAGCAGATATGAAAAACACAAAAACTATGAAGTACACAAAGAAACTGTGACAAAAAGCATTAGAAATAATTTAGCTTTGAAAGTTGTAATCTTCTCGGTGATGACCGAAAATTACTGACCGAGATTTTTCATAGCTGGTCTCGATAGTCCTGTCTCGGTTTCGGTTTTTAACCGAGACCACCAATCCATGTTTTTGGGACGAATAGATTTAAGTTTATGTCGCTTGACCTACCCGTAAATGCAGGTTGGGAAAATTGGGTTTTTTTTATGGGCTTTTTCTTGTTTTGTTGTACTGTTCTTTTCTTTTCAATGCCCCACTGGATACCCTCGCTAGAATAGTTTTCCTACCGGAGGAATGGTAATGAAGTCATACACAGGGATGTGCGGTCTCGGTCAGTCTCTGGATTTGGTTGGTCTCGGTCTCGATTTTTGAGTCTCGGTAAGTTTCAAACAGAGAGCAAAAGAGAAAGACAGCTTCCGGTTTTTTTCTGCTCAACGTTCACAATAAACGGACGTCAGTTGTATTTGTTGATTTTTGACTATAAATTTTATGCTGTTTTAGTAATATTGTTATATTTATTACGTGGTGCTATGAACTATATTGTATGTCAACTTTTTGATATTGTTGTGTCAAAACGCAGATAGTTGTATTTATGGATGACATTTAAGCAATCGTTCCAAAAAATTTAACAGTTCTAATTAACGCTAAAATATCATTTTGATAAACGCTAAAAAGCGTTTACTATTGATAGAATTTATATATACTGGCGATTGACGATTCATTTTCGTTGAAAAAAGCTGAAAGCGCAGTTCGGTCTAGGGTCTCGCTTTTTGACCAAGACCTCACATATCTGGTCATACAAGTGAGTTTAGAAGCGGACAAAATGACAACATTCGCCAGGTAAGTTACATATCCTAGTTAAACATGTTGTCCCACAACCGCGTGCCGATTTCCTGCTTGAGCAAGCGTGATTTCGACTTGGAGCATGAGCTAGTGTTAGGTCAATGGCTGCATCTTGTATTCGAAAGTTCAGCTGATGATACTTCGTGATTTAAGCCACGATTTGGAATTTATTATTTCTGAAGTCGACAGCCCTGTAGATTTTTCACAACTATTTCTGATAAATTTTCATAAAAGATTCAAGCTTTTTAGAAATGTGTTTATAACCATAGGTACTTTAGAGGGAATCACAAGCGTTTTAGCGATAATTAAATACTTAGTACAAGTGACGGAAGTAACCGAGCAACGGGTTTAGCCTTGTTTGCTGAGTATATATATACACGCTAAAAGCAAAACATTACAGTAAAACAAAATGTTAATCTGAATTGTAACGCAACTTACAAATTGTGTATTGTAACGCAACTTACAAATTGCGTAAGCTCTTCAATATTGTGTGGCTCCGTTTCTAGTCCAGATCCAGCAGACGACGCTCCACTTGCTCCATGACCACTTGCGGCTAAATTCGTTGTGGCATTCGGCACGGAATTCACAGCATGCGGTCCAAGTTGACCAGCCGAGGATGAAGTTGCACCTGCAGATTCGCCTGATTTTAAATCGCTCATTGTTGCGCTGGGCATATAAATTTGATTTCACTGAAAAATAGTTTAAACTGGCTGAACAAAATAAATAATTTAAGCTTCGTATCCAGGAAGGTAGAAAATAGATGAAGTAAACTGCTCTTTCGCTAAGTTCAGAGAGAGCACCGAAATATTCAGCTTATCAGACAACGAGGGGCGCAACAAATACATCAGCAGTGAGCTGTGATCTTTCAAACACATGGCGTCGTTCTAATCTAAAGAACAATCTCATAGAAATCAACAGTCTCAAAATGATATCTCAACACATTTATGCGACGCAGATACGCGGCCTTCAGTAATTGCACTGCTCAATGAGAATTTTTTCGATGCGATATGTTCACTCAACCATATTACAAATTGAAACTGCAAGGAATTCGGACAATCTGATTTCAAAATTGCACTCAAACTTATAGCCAAACGCACCACCGTTACAACGTCTTTCAACTAACATCCAACCGCCAGTCCACTCATTTAGACCATCTGCTAATACTCAATTTGAGCTTCATGGTTAATAATATCTACAAACAGGGGATACTACATGAGTGCACACACCACAGCGTATACGAGCGTCCCCGAATATAGCAAGAACAACCAACAAAAGTCAAAAACTAATAATTTACTGAGCAAGGTAAAAATATAATATACTGTATTCTAACAAAATATAACACTTGATTGACGTTATAGCTAATAAATACCGACATAGAAAAACAAAAGACATTCAAATCAACAATGTAATAGTCAAACAGCTTCGAAACTTTAATTTGGTCATAAACAGCTCCACAAATTCAAACGTTTGTAACATATCGCAGCAAACTAATGCCAAAATTTTAATGACTCGTGGCCTAGCTGACATTTTAGATTGCTAAAAGCGCCAATGTAACGAACACGGCGGAACTGTATTATAAGCATATTCCTAAGCCTAACCCGAAACCAAAGCGTAAGAATGAGCATATTCCTAAGCCTAAACCAAGCAAAAAAATTAGTCTAAAGCTTAAACTTTACTCTATTTTAGTCCCACAGAAAAACTCTTTGCCCCTGATCTATACATGGGCCCCCAAACATAGGGAAACCAAGGATGTAAGGATACAAATTTGTTATTGCCGATGCCGAATTTTATTTTCAAATTCTCCCGACGATGTTTCCAATATTAATACAGAACCGTTGGGATTACTACATCACATCATTATAAACGATAAGACTTAAACTCTAACAACCATAAACTTATATAATTTTATGAGACCGGCTTATTCCATTTAATTTTAATAAACATAAACGCAAGAGGCATCACACTTTCCTGATCAAACTCATTGATATACACTAGCAAGTAAAATCGATAGCATTAAAACTTACTGCTAGGTGCAAAAATTATCGGCAAACAATTGATGATTGTTTTGCTGTGCCAAATGCCATTACTTGCGAAAGCTTAAAAGCACCGGTATTACCGATGCCGATTAATCGGCACAACCGTAAAAACATAAACCAGCAAGCAATCATAAATCAACACTCTTCGTTGCGAAAACATTTTGATAGAAACATTGGCCCATGTAACTTTTAGGGCCTTCCCGGTTTCTGGTGGGACTGTAAAGGAGCAGGATTAGGTTTTAGACATTTTTACGTAGACTGAAGCTCACAGTTTTTTCAATGCGTAGGCTTAGGTTTAAACATATGTTTAATCTGTTGCTGCCCTAAAAGTAACATTGACCGAAACATCAATGCTATATTTATAGAACAATTCAGTCAGTTTAAAATTGCCGGTTGCCGCACCACAATTTGATATATTTGGTTAACGAAATTATGCAATAAGCTGACTAGAAAATAACGAAATAACAATGACTAAATATCACCCGAAGTGCACACATGTGCAATTCTCGTTACGTACTTGGTGTTTGCATATAATATAAACAGATAAGAACCAGTCTTAGTGGGTCTACATGTATTGAGCGGAGCTCGAACACACTTAAGCAATTAACCTAATATGCAAAAGACTTATTAGCTAAATATTCATTTATCGGGTTTGGAGGTTTGTGAACAATTTATTCCGATTCACCGCACCCAAAAATCCTTCAGTAACCCTAAAAATTAGTGAAATATTGCAAAAATCCCTAATTTAGGATTATCAAATATACTAATATACGAATTAGATAATAGCTAACTAGTTTCTATAAATAAAAAAGCAAAATATTAGGTTTGCTGTTGCGACGTTTCCCATGCGATTCTAGCGTTGTAAACCAAAAGATTAATCAATTTGGTCGCAATGTATCTTGAACTAGAAGCAAGGATGAGAGTCTAAAGAAAAAACTAAGACTGAGAATAAATGATTGCGACCAGGGTGGCACCAAATCCACGACTTGACTGAATCCGCATCCCAGGGTGCAAAGCGAAACTGAATTATACCGGAATCAGACAGCAAATTTATACCGGAAATCGAGACTACGAAATATTGAGATACGGATAATTTGTATTGACAGGTAATAATATTGATTTACAGTGTCAGTTGCCTGGGAACAATTTTCAGAAACGTCGCATGAACAAATTGGCAATAATTTTTTGGTTCTGTAAAGCTAAACTACAATCAGTTTACTCAGAAATTGTCGAAATACAAATGTTTTGGATATTAAGACTCCCATTACTGATTTCCTGACTAGAAGAGAAAACATTTTCGCCAAACCATGTAGCATATTAATCTACAGCGTTTAGCAGCAACTATCTTACCCGAATGAAATTTTTCGTTGCCTACGCATTATGTAAGGCTGTAATCATTGCATTCTACAAAAAAGATTCCAAACTAAAACGGACGAAACAAAAGTTCCAATAAGATTGCAAACTAGGTGAACCAGTAAGGCAACTACAAACAAATAAAATATATATACTAATCTTAAATTAGGTCCTAAAAACCATAGAACTTCATAAATACCGTGAATGATTAGTCTTCTTTGATAAGTCCAACCGGGTGCAGCTCAGCACCTCCACTACCTTCACCGTGTCCGCTACGAGATTGTTGAGCACTCCAAGCAGCCATTAACGAATCGAGTAGATACATTTGAAAATAATGTAATTGACCAGCTATGACGTAAAACATAAAATACAGCACAACAAGGGGATATCCATTCCATGTGTCTTGTTCATCCACTAAATTATCTGTATCCGGTCGCACGGCAAGGCTTTGGTCGGCTCTGATATATCGCCAGAGAACAGGTGTGCCACCTCCAGAACCCCACAAAACTGGCAGCATTCCAAAAACAAACAAAGCATAATAGGCAAAGCGCGCGTGTTGCATTTTTCCCGTCAGAGTGCATGCAGCTGCTGCCATAACGCCTACTGCAGATAGCATCCAAAAATATTCAAACGGTCGAGGCAGCGGCATATCCCAGCCTTCGATAAACCACAAATCAACATCAACTGCATTTAAAAGGCCATCAGAGAGGCGAATGAACATAAATACCAAAAGGCAACAGTGAACAATGAAAAGAAGACGAATTCGTAGCTTGGCGGTTGCGCTAAAACATAAAAAGTAAGATGGCTGTAAAGGTGGATGCTGACAGCTACCATACATACATTTAAGAAACAAATAGCTGTGATGGAATGCACAGAGGAAATTTTTTTCGCACTTTTCAGCATTTAAATTAGCCGGCATATGAAATATACACATAGTACACTGCTTAGAGCATGAGCAATGAGCAATACACACGCACACACATAAAAATAACGTGGTGTAACCTAATTTTATCGTAAATTGTTGTTTTATCCCGCATTCTCGCTTCCGGAACCGCAACGCGGCTGCCAAATCGAGATGACATCTAATTTAAAATTAAAGCTAAAATACACTATCTTTAGAAATAATAGAAAATATTCTGAAACAACGTGTTTCAGTGCAACTGTTATATCACGTCGGCATAGAGGTATGTACACAGCATCCCCTGTCACCCACCCTCGTATCGAGATGAGGTTGGCAAAAAATCGGATTCGGATTAGGCATTAAATTGCGGTTCGGATTGGGTTGTAAAACGCTGAATAAAAAACCGAACTCAACAATGTTTGACAATATGTGTTTACATTTTTAAACAATTAAAATTTTAAATAACTTGTACTATAAATCAATATTTTTTGTTTGAACACAAATCTCAGAACTGAGGTTCCAAAACCAAACGTTATGTGGCCGGCTGGCAATGCATTACTATCGTGAAACAAATTATCGATATATAGAAAGTTAAGAAATGCAAGGTTTGGTTTCGTATTCGGTCAAATCGTGGTTTCGACGCCACCCTCATTCAGATCATGTTTTCCAAAAACATGGAAAATTTAATCGGTTAGGATATAACGCTGGTCTGGCATGCAGATGCGATAAACGTGGGGATAGAAGCACTTGCGTCCACAATACTCAGATTGGAAATTCTCAGCGCTCCCGATAGTTTCCGTTAGAATGAGTCTTTTTAACCGTCTGTCAAAATTCTTAATTTTTACTAGGTTTGTGAACATATATCGAAAATACACCAATTTTCTGCTCTAGTACGTTGGTCAAAATAGATCGAACTCAGTGGCAACTATTTTGCAACACAACTATATCGGGAGTTCGGCACCCTTCGACTTAGTGGAAAAAGTCGGAGACCTTGATTTTTCCAAAAATTATGCTATATTCGTGCTCACCTGGACACGGGGATTACACACATAATTTGACCATACTCCGAAAGAAATTTTCGACTTTTTTCAAATTTTTACAGGGAATCAAGACACCCCTGAGTCGTAAAATCAAAAGATCTTTCCTGAACTTTAAGAGATAGGTATCGTTAGAGTCGTCTTGACGATATAATTTCATATTTGCAAATTTCAGCCACTTTTGACCAATACCTGCCGACATATAGTCGACGATAAAAGCAGTTGCATAGGCGGGCTGCATGGCGCAGTGGTAGAGTGTGCGCTTAAGGATCCGTAGACAGAGAGTTCGATCCCCGCTCTGGAGGTCCGCTTTTCCAGCTGCTTAGTTAAAGTCTAGTCCCGGTTCCTACCTAGACTGACATTTACTGTCTTTTTGTTAAGAAATGCTTTTGAGTAAAAAATCGAAAAAAATGCCGGAATATACTCAAATTATATATGTTTAAAGTTCTCAGGTAAACTTGAGTACCAAGATATCAAAATGTTTGCAAAAACAATATTCCCTGATTTTTTCCAAAAACCGATAATGTTGCGCTAAATCAAACACTAGCTACGTATCTTTAATATATGACTTTCACCTACCACGAGACACCTAACTCACAAATGATAAAACAAGTTTTAACTTACTGAAATGGTTAGGGCAGAATGATAACGTTTTCAAGGTTATAAAAGCAGACATTTCCGTTGGTGCGGCAAGTATCACTGACCTTAGTTTATATAAAAAATCTTTAATCGTTTTAATGGCCGATTTACAAAAACACGACTTAATAACTCGAACTACAACTGAATTCATGAACTTACTTAAGTTTCGTAGTTTTGACTTAAGTCGAGGTTTTCCACAGGCAATATTCTATCTATAAAACTGTCTCTTTCTCGAGTTTTAAAAGTCCAAAGTCGACTGTGAGGGGAGGACTATTATAACTAGGTAAAAGTGCCCCTAGAAGGGACAGATTGTGATATGTTTCGCTTGAAGCATGTAAAAGAGTGTAAACAAGGGTTAGGTAGACCATAGATCAGTAGATAATGCTTATAATATTAGCTCCATAACTTCTATGAAAATAGTTGTCATCTATATCTTTGACGGCTGTCTTTCAGTGTTAACACGCTTGGTAGTCAGTTAAACAAGAAACATGGTCCCAGAGGACATCACCTATCAGCTTAATTTTAGCGTTTGTTGGGTTTTACAATGTTCAGTTTATAAGTGATCTAATCTAGCATTCTTCATTGGAAGAGGATATTTTTTGAGTTTTAAAATTTTTATGTTTCTAAAACTTGAATAGTAAATATTTCACTTATCGAATAAAAATGTCAAGCATACGTGCTCGACTATTTTAACTATCTTTACCATAACAATTTGATGATGTGAAGTCGAGAAACTGTTCCAAATTGTGTTCTGAGTCGTGACATATTTAACTTAACCCTTTCTCACATGAATATTTTCTACTTCCCCTGAGACCTACTTTTATGCTAGGATTCGAACTCGGGTGACTTGCGTGGGAGGCGTATACCATCACCACTCAGCTATAGGAGCTTGACGCTCGAGCCCGAGGGGGCTCTCACGTCTTGTGGTGATTTAGTACTATGTATACGTGTTGCAATTGTTAAACACAGTGCGATATACCTTATTTAACGTATATACACTGCGCTTAGTTGCCTATAGGCAACTCAATGTGAGAAGGGGTTAAGCCATTCATCTAGAAAATACAATACAAACGTTGCAAAATATTTCAAAGATCATGATCTGCTGGCGCTCAATTGAGATAACTTTTAAAAAGCAACTGACTGTTATAGGAAAGGCATGTTGAGAGTTGTACTTTAGAACTCCTTGAAAACCCAGTGTCAATTTATATCTTAACAGATGAAAGTTCGTTGGGCCCATATGTTTCTTGTTTCACTGACCGCAAGTGTGTTAACAGTAAAAGACAGCCGTCAAAGATATAGATGACAACTATTTTCATAGGAGTTATGGAGCTAATATTATAAGCATTACCTACTGATCTATTGTCTAACTACCCTTGTTTAATCTCTTTTACATGCTTCAAGCGAAACATATCACAATCTGTCCCTTTTAGGGGCACTTTTACCTAGTTTCTTTCTTTTACATGGGATACGGTGAGGTTTTATGCTGAGTCTACTCCTAAGCGTACGCCTAAGTCTAAACAAAATATAAGTCTAAAGCGTACACTTGCTCCATTGCAATCCACCAAAAAGCAGCCTGTTCTAAGCTATAATGCATGGGAGGTTATTACAAAATATTACTGTCTTAGTTAGCAATTTCAGTAGAACAAACACCGCAGGGACACGTAATCTATTGCACGGTGTCATTAGCATCACACAATAATATAGACTAGCTATGGTAATTACATACTTGTAATACAATTTTTTCGAAAAAATACAAAAATCAAACTTTTAATAACAACTTAAATAAGACGTTTAGTTGTCCAATTTGTGTATGGTCTCGAAGAGGCTAATTAGGATATTCCATACGAAAGTTACCTCATTCCAGCTCTGCTTTCCTGCAGAGAACATTCTGCAACTTTCAAAAAGCGTGCATTCTCGATGCTTGAAACATATATTGAAAACACTAGCGTGTTTCAATGATTCCATGTCTCTACAAAGCAGCCAATACCTGTAATCATGGCAGTGCTTATTCAGCGACACGTTTACTTCTAAAAAGTGTGTGGGGTAATGAGGGGGTCACCACTTTGAGTCCCAATCAATAGGAATCCTTACCCCTAATAAGAGTCCGTAAGCGGATAGAGTCCCTAAATCCAAATTGGAGTACATGAAGGTCAGTAATTCCTAGTTGTAGTGCATAAATGACTCCACAATCAAATACAATCGAGTTCGAATCTTTAAAGCCTACTTAAGTTTTTAAAATAAATCAATCAGTATAACCTTGCATGATCGCTCAAGCTATCGACGCAAGATAAATAAACGTTTAATTCAACGGATAGTTGCAGTATCGTATATATCAGTAACGAAGGATGGCGGAGCGTGAGCTAAAAATAAATAATAGATCGTAACTGAATAACAAGGGGGGTACCTTCTGCAGAGGCCAAATAAATATCAGTCCCTCCTCTTGTATTCGGGTCACTACAGTATGCACTTGTTTTATCACTAGAGAGCTCATTAACGGAACAATGTTAAATTTTTACTTCCGATGATAAAATGTTATCACAAAGCTTCTATCAAGATGGGTTGCATACAAAAATAAATACGATAAAATGTAAGTGAAAAATAGCGAATGTTCAAAATGAAAAAAAAAACAATGTGATATTCTACGATATCATAACTTTACACTGAATCTAACATCATCGAAATCAAATCTCTTCATTAATGGTGTGATATGAATTGCTACCAATCAAACACGCGTACCATTCCACAGTTTTAGCTTGTGAATAAACTATGACAAATATTTTCTTACCTATTTCTGGTTCACAAATAACAAATGACTCCTTAAAACTTTGATCACATCTCTGCACACAACTTCAAAGTACAGGAGGTAAAAAACTGGAAGGTGAACAAATTCTGCCGCAGGCAGTACTGAAACAAATTAGGTCAAAATGATAAGAAATTTAATTTTAACAAAAATCTGTTGTTTAAAAGGTTTTTAAGCCTTTTTTGATAAACATCGACAATTAAATTACCTCTAAGTTACAAACAAACTCATTACAGGTCATCAATTTTATACGAAAAAACTCAATTCCAATATTGCAGGCACGTCCGGCAAAAGTTCTACTGTAGAAAGAGCCAAAGGCTGATTTTCTGCGGGTCGCGGAGGTAGACTTTCGCTTACACCCTCACAAGCACATATATTATTCACGATCTATGTAATACTTATATACATAACAAGTTTCGAACAAAATCAAGATCAAGCATATATCAATTAAGCCAAATATCGTACTTCAATGGTGCACAATACGCCATGCTCACTATTTACGCTTATATACACACACTGAAATACTTCCCTTAGAATAAAAGCATTATTCCTCTATAGAAATCGTGGGCTCAAATCCTAGCTTGAAATTAGATCTCAGATGCAACCAAAAATGGCCCATGTATAGAACAGGGCCGGATCGTTTCCCGGAGGGGCTATAATAGAGTCAGTTTAAGCTTTAGACTGATTTTTTGCTTAGGCTTAGGCTTAGGAATAAGCTCATCCATACGCGTAGGCTTAGGCTTACGAATATGCTTATACTACTGTTCCGGCTCTGTTCTATACATGGGCCCCAAAAATTATACTGGACAGGTTCACACCTAAAAATTAAATGCAATGGCAGCCAAACCTAAGCGAAACACGGTTACTTGCGTCGGAAAATGTTCCATATACGCTGATCTTACTACTTACCCAAACCGCCAATTGAGATATTGGTTGCCACCAAATTTTACCTTCGTGCCTTTTTGTTTAATAACCAAAGATAAGCGTACTTACTTACTCAGCCAGTAAAACATTTTTCACAAATACACTAGCAAAATACTGAAAAATATTATGGCGTTTCCAATAATATCAAAAACACAGCTACCAAAACGATATATAAGAAGCCCATGATACTTTTAGAACAGTACCGTTTTCTGGTGAAACTGCAAACGACTATGTTTAGCCTTCAGTCTATTAGGCTTACACTTTTTTCAAAGCTTAGATTTAGGTTTAGCGAATATGCTCAGTTGCGGCCACGGATCGACCAGATGTCTCATTAGGCAAAATTTAACACCGTTCGACTCGTTCTCCAACCTGCGTAGAATGAAATATAAAACGTCTAACTTTCTGGCAAACATTTTCCGGCTTTCAATGGAGGATTTATAAACCTTACAAATCGAATTTTTTAAAAAATATAAATTTTGGGTCTGAAATGATCAGTGGAGGTGTGAATGAGAAGCTGAAATATGCAAAATATTTTAAAATCCGACCGTTGTCGGCTATCGCCGACTGCGAGCGGAGATAACGGAAAAGACCATAAAAAATATGGTTAGTTTCAATTTAGTTTAGCTAGCAAACTCAGCACTGCAGATAAGAAAAACTATTCAGAGGGGAGGGTATGTAACATCTATAATATTTGTCTCTAGGATAAATCAGAAACCAACGCTTAGCTAAAACGTTTAATGTTTATACAATTGAACTAACAACTAGTAACTACGTATTTGCTGATGCTCCCAAAATTTTGTTACTTAAAGTCCGTATCTACACCTAGCATTATCAGAAATAGAAATATATATACAAGAATTTTAAACAATCTCAGATCTTATGATTCACACAACGCAAAAATAACATACTTAATTTCACGACTACACCAGATATTCTTGAACGCTATCACCCCTCTATTAGAATTCACAAAATTATCTCACCCACTGGTACCCCCGTCAATCGCAGGAGACACAACACGCCTTACAACGGCGGATTTTGTTTCCAAATTTCTATAATACGGATTGGTTACAATTCGCTTCACAGGTACCGCCCTACTTCTTTGAGAGTCGCCGCCAGGACTTTGGGGAACGTTTTGCTCCATCTGTTCCAGACACGAAACAGCGTCTGTAAACGTTGGCAGCCCGTGTGTGGATGGCGTGGGTCCATAGCCCGTTGCCGCTGAATTTTGCCGGTCATAATTGAATCTTGCACAACTGTGATCCCGAGATGGGTTACTACAGTGTTCTCTACAAGACAATAGACGAGTACTCGCGTTATCTATGTATGGAGCACAATTTACTCCTGATTCCAGATGGTTGCACTGGTCTGCCGTGTAGACACCTCCAAATCCCACGGGTAGCGAAGCTCTCGAACTTGGCGTATTCATCTGAGTAGCGGCACTATGGCAATGACTCGCTCGTTCATGCTGTAACGGAAAAATCTTTTGATCACCAGAACAATCGTTACATTTGGACACAACTGGTGAAATATTTCTATTTCTTTGGTTTCCTAATACTAAAATCGAACGTTGCTCCATCTCGTATGCGGTTTGTGACAACTTAGCATCATTCGAAAATCGACATGAAGGCAAGAAGTTAGTCGCTGCAAGAATATGAGTTGCACCTCCTCTAAGAGATCGCCGCTGGTGTTGTAGCCGTTCAAATTGAGTCAAATTAGCACTAGCTAAGTTATTATCTATATTCGTTGCGTACCATCGTCCTGAATCTTTGCTTTTGCTCCGAGCCGGTCTCGAATTTGAAGGTGTCGACAATTGATGGTTGCATTTTGCAAGCCGGCGAGTGTTTTCAAAGTTTTCGCGATATGAATCGTGAAAACTGGTTACATTATGAGGTCCTACACAGAGTCCTGGCTTATGTTGTTTACTGTCTCTCGTAAACCCAGCAGAATTAACCATATCAACTTCCGCCAAATTATCGTTCTTGTATTCAGGCCTAAAATATGACTGAGGCTCACAAAACCGCAAATTATCACAATCGCTATGTTTTTCATGGCTAGTGACACCAAATTCGTGCTCCCCATGTCGACTCTGAGGTATAACTGGGTCCACCTTATGCTGTTCAGATATCTTATCTGCCTGTATCCAAGCAAAACCCCCGTTAATGCTACTACAAGGCTCTAACGGGCAACGCTCACAACCGGCGGATACCGAAACCGGACACGGCAGTGCGACACTAAGCGCATGCAGAGAGCGCCTTCTACGCTGAGCAGACGCCGTAGACCTTTGAGTAATTGCATTTTTGAAAGCACAATCTAACTGAATATTATTATTTTTATTATTGTTGTTATGGTTTTTATTATTATTGCTATTATTATTATTTTCTATTTTATTGCATAAAGACGACATTTCCGCCCTGTGTCGAGTTAAATTTGTTGAAGATTCATTTTGGAACGATGCTCCCTCATCGCCTGACCCGGACAGTATTTCGGTTTCTTTACATCGATCTAAATTGTCAAACGCCGCTAACTGAATACAGTTTTCATCCTGGCGATGGGTGACAGGAACAAATCGTGGGCCGAACCCGTGCCTAAACTTAGAACGGCCATCACAATTTTGTACGTTAGCATATTTTGGCGAAGTCAATGCTACCCGAAAACTTTGTGCCCTTCGCGCTATCCGTTCTTCGTTCGGGGGCTTACTTTGACACCGAGTATACAGCGCATCCTCTTTGTTGCCCCGTTCGCAAAATTCAGTTTTTCCTTGCTCCCGTTCTTGCATTTCCTGACGGCTCATGAGGCTTCCGTTCGTATCGACACCGACCTGCAACCTTCCAATCCGTTCAAGTTCAGCAGATAGCTTCGCGCACCGACCATTGAAATCAGGTGCTTGCTTTTCAACATCATGATCAATCTTGGTATCCAAATTATTGATTACGTCATCGCTTTCGGCATCACGATCCATTTTTGTTGCTCCAACACGATTGCTAGACTGCCGGTACCTACCAGCAGAGCTAAACGGTGACTCAAGCGAAGAATAATCACCTCGAGCGGCAGGTTCACCCAAAACAGCATCACCCATACGTCCAGTTCCACCTACCCCTGAATCTGACACTGTCGCTAGGGTATCTTCTGCAAACCCGCTACTCATTGTATTCGCTGTGTCGGCGCCGCCGGCCAGATTTCGCTGTTGCTCGCTATCACATCTAGATTTGTTTTGCGGCCCGGAACTCTGATGCCAGCTATCGTTACTCTGGGATTTTTCTGCAGTATTGCCAGCTAGTAGCTTCGCTACGATTGAATAAAATCCAGATTTGCGTGCAATATCAACAGGTCGTCTACAAGATACGTCCAGCGTTTCTGGATTTGCTCCAGCTGCGAGTAAAATACGTACCAGAGTATCGGCGCCCAGATGTGCAGCAATATGTAATGGAGTCGCGCCTGAAATTAAAAAACATGATCACATATCTTAGATTGACATTTTAGTTAAATCACTGGACGAACCATGAAGACAACCACTGCGAAATAATTTTTCAAAATGCAAAATTTTTCGTGCTTAAATAATAACCAATGACTACACACAAATCCGCAAAAATTCTGTTCGCTGCGTAATGCAATGCTGGAACAGGAATCAAAATTTTCTGGAATTCCGACCATGACAGGAACTCATTTAGAACCCTGCTTGGTTCGCATCCCAGAAACAGCATGGCCGGATAACGAAATGAAGTTAAATTTTCAAAAGCCCAAACAAGGAGACTGAGGGACGTCGTACGATTCCACACTTACCATGGGAACTATCAGGCGCGTGAACATCCGCTCCTGCAGCAATCAACAATCGTACCGCTTCAGTATGCCGTTGCCACGCCGATACAGCCAACGGGGTCCTTCCACAGGCATCGGGCAAATCTACATCAACATCATACGTCGCCTGATCCTGTAACCTACTGTCCCATGCCGAAAAATTTTCCTTCAGCCCAGATATAATGCACTGTCCCTTGCGGTCGGACCCAGACGCTTCCAAATTCCCAGCAAGGCGCAATCGATCTCTCAGCAATGCTGACATAGCTACCGTATCGCCCAAATAAGCCGCTATAAACAACGGCGTTCGCCCGGCTGCGTCCCTCAGATTAGCATCTGCACCAAACGAAAGCAACATTTCAATTATTAGTTGAGTAATAGTTTTTTGTGTTTCGATTCGGCTAAGACAAGGCTCTAAATGCTCACTATATTCCAGGAGCCCCTCATTGGCTCCTGATCCATGTAATTCTGTGGTGACTACATTTACGTTACTCACTACAGAAGTATCGTTTAGCTCCTTCCCTAAGGGCCCTTTCAATTGCTGCATGGCCAGATCCGGCCCAGAACCGGCGGTATTTGCCGTAGAAGTCTGCATCATTGCATGAGTTTCAAGTATCACTGCATGTAGTGGGCTTCGGCGATCCAAATCAAGCGTATTTAGATCGGCACCAGCTTCCAATAGTTTTAGCAAAATACACTGTATATTTCGTTGGAGTTCACCGGAACGTGTATGATGTTGTTGTTGTTGTTGTTGTAATAAAATAATATTTGGATTTATAAGCGATAACCGAAGTGGTGTTCGACCGAGTAGGTCCGGCTGATTGACAGGTGATTTGTAGTCGACGAGAATGCAAACACACTCGTAGTGACCTGAAACATAAAAAAGAACAATGTTTGGAAAATGCACAAACAACGTACATAGCGATTTGGCACACGTACTCAAATCTAGTTACACCTGACAGGCAAACGTCATAACCTACGTGATCTGCTTTACAACAAGAAATTTGTGAATCAAAAACACTGGCTTTTGATTAATGAATACATTCATGGCGAATGCTTTATGAGGTGTACATGTTATGACGATCCAAGATACGGATTAGTTTTAAAAACGCTTCCTTTCAGGCATAAATTGATATTTTTAAACTTGACAGTCCCACTGAAACCAGAATTTTAATTGCACCCAAAATACAGTGTATGGCTATGCACATGAATGTAAAAGTCAAATGTACCATCCAAGACAAAACAAAATATCAAATCTGTCCCTTCCTGCCGGCCTAGAAACTATAGCCGCAACCGCTACCCATAATTTCAAAAACCCACTGCCCCTTTCGGGTCAAGACATCGAAATATCCCTTACCTTCGTGACACGCAAGGGCCAAAGGAGTGCGACCATCCGCATCAGTTTCTTTTACGGTTCCTGGATTATGAGAACACAACCAACGGCAAGCATCCGCGTGTCCACAAATCGCCGCATGGTGCAACGGAATCCATCGGTGATTGTCGCGGTGAAGCTAAAATCAAGCAGAGACCTTCGTTAGAAATTAATAACACAAAGTCCTTATTCCACAATTCAGGGCACTAAAACCGTCGCGTTTTAAAGTTTTCAAGCCAGGAATCTAAGCAAGCAGATGCGAAAGCGATACTTCAAGCGAAAATCATTGCGACCGTACGAAATCCATAGATATATATTTGTTCTTGATATTCCCAAGTGCACACTGCAAAAATGATTACAACGAACAATCGACAGCTGTAAACTGTCTAGTAACAACTTTCGTACCATTACACTTCCTAATAAAGTGTCATACGACCACTCTAAGCCCTACAATATCAAATAGCGTATCCAGAAATGTCTGAAAAAGGGCGCACGATATTGTTGCGGAGAAAACATGCGTGCGAAGCAAACGAGAAGGCAAACACAATTTTAGTTCTAAACCTTAATGCAAAATAATGGTTTTGATACCTGTTGGGTGAACCTACATCTTGGTGCTCCTCTCCGTCAATGTACTTACCTCATCCAATCCTCGATCAAGCAACATCTTCACCAACGAGCTATCATCTGACTTCGAAATACCATCCGAACCCTTTCCAGGACTCACATCCGCAGCACCCGCTGCAATCGATAACACCGTTCGCCCCTCGGCGTCAATAGCGTCTATATCAGCTCCTGCATCCAACAATGCATCAACAGTTTGCTTATGATTTCCATACGCCGCTGCAAGTAACGGAGACTGTGTCGCGCTTAGCTTCGCCGGCCCAGATTTTGCGTCGTTCTGTAGGGTGGAATATTGTTCTTCGGGCAGCGTTTGCGAACTAATACATCCATCAATATCAGCACCCCAGCCAAGCAACAACCGGCATACAGGGGTATTACCTTCGGACGCAGCCAAAAGCAAATACGGACTTAGATATTCGGCGTCTAAAATACGTAATAATAATAATATGCAGGTTAGCGTGAAATACAATAAATAATCATAACTTCAAGATTAAATGAACTGTTTAACGACACATTACAATGAAATTAGGACTGAACGCTTGTAAAATAAAAATAGAAGCATTTTTAGAAGTATGTAAACGCTTACCTGTAGCAACGTCATTTGACTGTTTATTCTTGCCCAAAATCGACTTAAGCAGCGAATCAACAATTTGCAAATGTTCATGTTCGATAAAATCTTCTGTCGCAAACGTTGTCGCAGACACCGAACAGGTAACACTAGATTGATTGGTTAAAAGATTCTGAGGTGTAGTACAATTACTTCTACATGCACTAGAAGCTGCCGGAGTACTGCTTCTTGTATTCGCAAGCTGGGTTGCTTTCGTTTGAGCGTTAGTCGTTGCACTGCTGCCCAAAATTGCAAGGCTGAGCGCAGTTCGACCGTCGGCATCGCATAAATGCGGTTGCGCACCTGCATCGAGCAGCAAACTAACAATGCCTAAGTGTCCCATATAAGCAGCGGCCATTAATGCAGTACGTCCTTGAGCATCAGTCGCATTTGTATTAGCGTTGTGTCGGATTAGCCTAAAGTAATAATGAAATCTTCCACAATAACTTGCGTACACCGTATCAAAATTATCACATAATATTCGTCATAATCAATCTCTTAAACATTTTGTATCCTATTTACATCAGTGTTTCAGTAAATTTGTATTATTTGACCTCTAAGGTAAATTGCTTTAATAGATTACAATTTTGATGCACATGTCTAATACAGGTCAGAAAAATAGCGTGACTTTCACATCACAGGTGTAAACCTGCCACGGTTAAACGAAATCAAAATTTTACGTAGTAGGTTGCATTTGCAACTTAATAGCCTCTATCAACTGCATTGCCGGCTGGGCGGGCCTACCCCTCGTAGACCGTGTCACATGTTCGAAGTAGACAAATGCATTCGGCGCTCATAACTGGGCAAACTAATTCTCACACAGTTGTCCAGAAGATTTAAAAATAGTTTTCAAATTTCCACAAAACCTGCAAAACGTACTACAGCAACTGTTGTTAGTAAGTGCGGCGGGTGGTATAGCCGGATCCCCGTGTAATCAAGGAGGCGGCCTCTTTATATTCATTTAGGAAATTTTTAGTGAAATCTAAACAAATATTTGTTATAATGCCAACTTCTAACAGTTTTAATACAGGCGATTTTGTCTAGTGGGTAGTAATCAAACATAAAACTTGGCCCATCTAAGGCGATCAAACGCCGTAAAAAGCCAACTGAATAGCGTCGTGAATCGGAAGTAAAAGACATGTTAGACGAGCGTGTGGAAGCACTACAAGTAAGTTATTTGGTTTACATCACTCAAACGTGATTGTTGCTAGGTTTCCGATTACACTTTGCCTATTTGGGTTAAATGGCAAATACAGAGCGCGCTATTAGAACGCCTTTTATGTATATACAATATGCTAAAAAGTAACAATAACAGCGGTTGCAATTGTTGACACTGATACTGTAAACATTCCTGTTCAGAATTGTTCTGGATGATGAAAACGTGCAAAAACCGGCGCCGACTGAAAGCGGTGATTATAACACCGCCCCATCTGGTTTTCACGTCTATGTTTGGCCGACCACCCAGTTTGGAAATAGAACAAAGTATTCAAAGCCCCGTAAGTGATCAAGAATATGCACGTCTTCCAGCTCGTCAAGTTCAAGCAACGCTGAAGTTCGTGATCCAAGTTCCAACCTCGAACAGTGGTTTAGCTCAGACATGACCGAGCAATCCGAAACCGTTGAAGAAACCTTTGCAAGCTTTCTTGTCGCAATCGAGATACCGACAGCAGACGAAGGTAATGCATCAACTGGCCGGGAAACGCTATCTGCAGAGTTACTATGGCATGAAACCAGAAAAAGAAACCAGATACATTGATATGTTTTATTGGACACCCCGACCAAATGAAATATCGGAACCCAAACTCATTGAATAAGGTTTGAGGTTTAGAACCGTAAGTGCCAAAAGTGTTCGAACAATGGTTCAATCTTTTCTAACTTTATTTAAAAACACAAACACGTGTTCGTAAATGTTGCAGAATTCGAATTACGTCCTATTTTTGCCAGATTTGAAACCAAATCCGAACTTTTGTTGCCACCCAGATTGTTACGTCTAATACTGACATTTGTCGGTTGAATTTTATAGCGAATGGGTTGGAATGTGGAATAAGTAATTACGTCGATGCGGACAAGTTTACGTCAATCGTTGTAGAAAGCAAGTGCCCGCTCGATCCGTCAAGCAGGGCTGTTCCAAGAATTGCAGCCGCCACTGCCGCGAAAATATCACGCCACCTCAACGCGAATGTATTCTGGCAGCCTTCTTACCTCCCATCAACAACCAATACGACCACCAAACAACGGCAGTTGGCCCCGTCACGGCGTAGCAAAACAAATCGCTTCTATTTGATGGTTGATGATCGAGCAAATCGAGAAATAGTTTGTCAAAAAAATTTTAGATACGCTTAACGTTTCGGAAAAATTCGTGCGGAACTGTTTGCGAAAACGGTCAACCGGTGGTACCGGTATAGCAGAAGTCAGACCTAACGTTAGACATCGGCACGTGCTCTGAGATGATCAAATAGCTACTGTACGTTGTCATACTGATCAGTTCCAAAGAGAGTTCCTAGCCGTCACTGCAGAAAATCTGCCAAGAAGGAATACTACGAAACTGTAGTTCACAGCAACGCAAATATGCACGTAACTGTAAACCTATTTCACTTGCACGCTATAAACGTGCGCTAAAATTTATTATAACTTATAAAATCATAAACCAAGGAAAGATCAGTGTTCAACCTGCGTAAAGCATCAAAATTTACGGGGTGACGCAAGATCGGAGTACGAGCCACAGTACCTCGCGCATATTGACTTAAAAATCAAACTCGACTTGCTGTTTTATAACTATTTCAAACCCAACCTGCAACAGGGTCATTGCTGAGAAGGACCAGGAGGTTGTACACCACAAATCCGGATTGATCTATTTCAAGTATAGACACTGCTTCATTGCATAATCGTTTGGTCACAAATTTTAATGTTAAAAACCAGCACGTTAGTCGCTGTTTACACGCAGCCCCCACATATTCCACCATCACAGTGGCGGCTGGATAAATTTGTAATTGGTGGCTGCGAGAGATATACTAGCTGAAAAATCTGTACGTTATTTTAGTGCTAAAATTTATATTTAATGCAAAATATTGGTTTTGATCCCTTTTGAGGTGGCTCAGACTGGAGTACAACCCACTGGATTCGGCACCGCTAAATCGCTACGCTTACATAGCTACCACTTCGTCGTGTCCCGCCCAGGCTGCAGCACGCAACGCCGTGCGTCCACTAGCATCACACCAGTCAACCTTGGCACGTCCATGATTGAGCAAAGTATCAACAATATCAACATGACCAGCCATCGCAGCACCACGCAGTGGACTCCATCCTAAAATAGGACAAAAGAAAACATTTAATTCGAAGTTTAAACATATTATTTTCTGGAAAATTGTACAGGTTAAAAAGTTTCAAGGTCTATTACCAACTACTAGACGTCCGACGTCACCAACCACGTTAAAACTATCGGTCGCAGCGTCAATATAAAATTACTTGAATTCAGAAATTTAATTTAAAACTATTTACTTATTCGCTGCCGTCACAATAATGCCATGACAAATATTGGAAGATTTACATTACTCCTCGTTGCATCCATCATGCCTTTTGGCTTAATAATTTTTCAGCGTTTAAAGCATGGTCGTAGACAGGATACTGGAACGGGGGGGAGCGATCACGCCGTATGGAAAACTTTAAACGGGAGTGCTTGTGTTACCACCTAAAACATGTCTGAAAACCCGTGGACAAAAACTCCAATGGGAGGTTTTTGCCGCAAGAAACCCCCACTGACAACGCCTTTAGTTCAAGGCAGTGATTTTTTTGCGTTTTTATGCGTTATCAAGCACTCATTTTTAAAAAAGCATAAAAAATGCACTAAAAACGTATATACCACCTCTCGAAATAATGTTAAGTATAATTTGTTCAGAAAATCTTGTAATTTAAATAAGTTTTATACTGCACAGCTATTTTAAACTGTGAGTGTAGGTGTTTTCAGTAGCCAGAAAAACACATGCGATCCGAAATCTCGCGCTTGAATTTAAAAATCACACTAAAAACACAGCGAAATTGTTAAAAAAATCCTGGTTAAAAGTGAACTTACCTTCCTCATCAGCCTGATCAGGTACTACCCCAATGTCTAACAGCTTGACAACATCCTTCGCTCGGCCTTCGCGCGCTGCTGCCAACAACGCTGTCAGCCCATCTTCGTATTTTGGAACTTCGGTAATATCGGTTCCGGCTCGATTAGCAGCATCGGCTACGCGAGATCCACTAGCTAAGTCAGCATTAGCGCCGTGTTTCGCTACTGACAACGGTGTTGACGCTCCGGAACCATGGAACCGGGACGCCAGGGTCGATGTAGCACTGGTTTTATCATCAGCACTTGACCGTTCGTTCGAAATATAATCTGGACCAAGAGTGGATGATTCTTTAGAGAAATTTGAGTCTAATGTACCGTCACCGACACCACCCAATAACCGTTCTGACTGACGTATAGGGCTATCGAAGGTAGCTTTATCGCAGGCATTTGAGCAAAATCGATTATTCTGAGAATAAATACCTACCATTGAAGCAACCTGATATTTCTCAGAGCAACTGGCGCCTTCCCCAAGATGACTAGTTGAAGGACGTTGCTCTTCTAGCTGTTCAACAATGTCGGTTAAGCTCACTGGGTTTCCATTCTCGCCAGCGTTCGATTTATTACCAACAACCTCAGTCCTTTCAAAACAAGAATACCCTTTGTGAGGACTTAAATCCTTCGATCCGCGGTATGAACTAAACTGTGAGCCGCCACTTTCAAACTCAACAATATCCACCTGATTACAATTATTCCGCCTTTCAGGTTTCCCATTATTTTGAGCCGACGCTGGCATTTCCGTCCTGTTTCGTGCCAATTCCGAGCTTAGACCCACCCGACGTTGATCTTCGAAATCTTCGAAATAATCTTTACCATCCACACCTCGGCAAAACGGTCCCCGTTGACTAATTCCTGTTTTCTTATCATCACAACCTACTCTGTCCCATACATGGCCTTTAATATCTTTGCCCGCTGACCACGAGTTATCCGAATTTTTCAACAGGAACCCAGGAAAACCCCAATCTTTACCCTCTTCACCTTCCGTGCTGTCCAGCTTTCCTTTTCCATCTACGTCATTTTTGCAACCAAACTTAGCGTCAATCACCTGTGCGACATCGCTATCAAAGCTTTTCCTTTCAGGTTTCCCATTATTCTGACCCGGCGCCGGCATTTCCGCCCTGTTCCGTGCCAATTCCGAGCTTAGACCCACCCGACGTTGATCTTCGAAATAATCTTTACCATCCACACCTCGGCAAAACGGTCCCCGTTGACTAATTCCTGTTTTCTTATCATCACAACCTACTCTGTCCCATACATGGCCTTTAATATCTTTGCCCGCTGACCACGAGTTATCCGAATTTTTCAACAGGAACCCAGGAAAACCCCAATCTTTACCCTCTTCACCTTCCGTGCTGTCCAGCTTTCCTTTTCCATCTACGTCATTTTTGGAACCAAACTTAGCGTCAATCACCTGTGCGACATCGCTATCAAAGCTTTTACTTGAAATAACCCCTGATAATCGTTGTTGCTCATCAGATTGGCTAAACTCGCACATACCTTGCTCAAATTGTTGTTTTTCGCAATTCCGCAAACGCTCAAACGGCTGTAGAACAACATCAGCACCAGCTTCAATCAACAACTTCACTGCGCTATGCTCAACGGGACCGGTACAAGGTAACGGAGGCATCCCGATGTTGGCGACATCAACCCCGGAATACAGCAACCACGAAGCTAGTTTCCAGCACTCTGAGCTACGATCAATCCTACTGCTTGGCTCACACTCCTTTTCATCTTGATTTTCAGAATCTACAAATTTAAACCCGGTCTCGAACTGAACTTGAGCAAGATGCTGAGCGTATTCTAGCACAAAATCAGGACTACTGGCTAGCTGTCTTGTACGCAAGCTACACCACATCGCAAGCATAGCATGTCCTGCGCTTATATCACACAGGAATCGTGCAGTGCAATACTTGACATCAAGCAACCATTCGGCAAACGAACCATGAAACAGCGTAACATATACTTCCTCTTTCCTTCTCAAATCACCAGCTATTAAATTCTTACCTTCACTGGAGCCTATTTTCCCATTTTCCACCTCATAATCACTCCCAGACGTTGTTACCCCTGAACATTTCTTACCTCCTTCGTTCAGACACCCATTGTTCTCGGTCGGCTGTACCTTACTTCCGATCACCGGTATTTGTATCACTAAATGTTCCAGCAAATTGATTTGTCGAATAAACGCTTTTGTCGACAATTTCATATTTGAAGCCCAGAGGATTTGAAATATTTGTACTTTGGTAAGCGGACGAGGTGTAGCGAGAAGCACATTAAGTAACGGTGTGACGATAGAAAATTGTTTACGCGGAAGTAACCGTTGACATAACCAAAAATAAAGTCCAGACAGTGTACTCGGGATATCTGGAATTTCGCTCATTCGAACGTAATTGTTCAGTATGCCATCTAGGACCTAAAATAGATATTAAAACATTAAATAGTTTACAATCATTACCAGCGATTCAAAGCTACAACTACGACACACGACAGTGGACAGTGGTGTACAGCATCCAGAAACAACAAATACTTATTTTCCTGTAATTTCAAATTAAAAAAAATTAAACCGAGACTCGCCGAGACCGAAACTCCCATCCCTGGTATCTGACGCCATAAAATACACCTTAAAAACTGTACCCAGCAAAACCCAGTCTCCCGACTTTTAAATAGTTTCAACTATGTCCAAACCGAAACACAGTCATTAAACAAATTAAACATTTTCATCAGAACCTTTTTCAAACAACAAACATTCATTCGGCTTCACATGCAACAAACCTCAGCATTCGGCCGTCACACACACACGCTCACACTCACAGTTACTCACACACTCACACACATACATACATACATACATACACCGCATTTCAGTGACTATCATCATCATTTTCTAGCGTTTACGTAACAGTTAGCGAAATACAACCGTCTCAAAATCAATATTTAAAAAAATCATAAAAATTTTATCGTCACCTTTTCCAAGTACAGCAAACATCCGTTCGATTTGACATGCAACAGACTCAACATTTCCGGTGCATCCGGACCGCCGCATAGCGCATTTCTCAGCGAATCGCCATCATCCAACCGAGCCAAAATATAATTCTGAGTATCTCTCAGCACACACGAACGGCGTAAATCATCCAGTGTCACTTTACGAAATCCAGCCAATAAGCGTGCGAGGCAAGCATAGCCGGGCCAAGAGCGTCGCGTAGTGCAAACAAGCAACAACCATGGCGGAAATGAACGATAGTGAGCGCCTGAAACATGCCTCAACAATGATCATTACAAGATTTTCATACACAAGGGTTTGAAATCGGATGATACCCACAAAGAGACTGCTTAGGACCGCTAAATAAATTCCACTACCCTGGAAAGATGGCGCGCAACCCACCTAAAATTTTAGTCCACTCCAATTTATACGATTAAATCGATCCCGTAGTGACATACCAACCCATGCAACAATTTTGTCTTCTAACACGGAATAATCTTGGACCAACCGGTAACTCATGAGAAATCACCACAGATATGCTCCCTGGAAATTGTCGGCGACAAGCGTTCCACTGGAATTTGAGAACACTGGAACCCGGAAACGAATAGTAATTGCTACGTCTAACGAGAAGTTAACATTTAAAGGCTATCGAGGTTTCACAATCTCATTGATCGGGTCTCATACCGTGTTTACAAATAATATGATTGAACAATTAATATTAAGCAATCGAGTTGCGGTTACGGTCGCGATCACCACAAACAGTTCAAATCGCTTCAGCGAGCGATTGCGTCCATAAAGCAATCGAGTTGCGGTTACGGTCGCGATCACCACGAACAGTTCAAATCGCTTCAGCGAGCGAATGCGTCCATAAAAAGACAACTTAATATCACATCCTCAGCTTGAAAAAATTGCGAATGCAACTATTTTTGTAAGTTAATCAAAATTTGATTTTCAAAACAATTTCTATTAAAACGTTGTCACTTAAACAACCTGTTTTTTGTTCAAAATTTATTATTAAAAAATATATTTAATCTCCGACTCCACTGGATTACGTTTGCTATTCAGCTGCGGTAATTCGGAGCTACGATGATTTTTAGCATCCAATCACGCACTAGCCGTTTCTGGATCCTACTAATCTCTAAAACAATCCAAACCCAACCTGCGGTAAACGTACATAACAACTCCAAAATCGACACATCGCCAGCAACATCTAAGTCAGTGGTACACGACGCTGACCTGGTCCCACGATCTTTACAGGGATGAGATGCAGACTCGCGTTTTCTACGCCGAGATCTACGCAACCGATGAAGTGATGTTCGTGAAACACCTTCGTGTAACGAATCAACTACGATAAACAGCGCATCTGACGGAGAAGGCAAAATGTTGAGCGCCTGAAATAAGTACGTACACTATTAGGCAACATAGCTACGCTTCAGGAAATGTTTGTTTAAATGAAGGATGCAGTCCAAACGTCAGTCCGGCGATTGGAACAGCATCGGTGAAATCCAGCGCTGACATTTCGGGACCCTCTTTATGCGTGGTTCAAAATACCTTGCGTACACTTTGTCACAATTTTCACACGCCTATCTTGCATAGATCCAAAATAGGCGATTGGAATAGCATCGGTGAAATCCAGCACTGACATTTGGGGACCCTCTTTATGCGTGGTTCAAAATACCTTGCGTACACTTTGTCACAATTTTCACACGCCTGTCATGCATAGATCCGAAATATTTTTCTACCTGTGAATACTTGACAAATTTACACTTACCGGGGATCAGTACACGACAGGCATCTGAAAACTGTGACAAGCTGTACGCAAGTTATTATAGATGCATTAAGTATTGCTCTGAAATATTAGGGTAGCCCGAAATTTTGAACAGTACTAAAAACCAAACAAACACTCAATCTAACGCCGAGATTTTAGCTAAGTTAACAATCAGGGAGCGATCGAATATTGATATACCGGATAACTAGGGGGGTTCGTTGGGCGGATTCTGCATTTTAGATCAGAAGAGGAAACCTAATATACCCAAATGTCTTGATTACTTGGCTCTTCCGAGTAAATGAAAACCCGTTATACCCAAATGTCCTGAATTGCCGTATTACCAATGAATAATGCGAATAAACGTGGATAACGAATTTTTTTTGCAGGAACTGGATGTTAGGCGGATATATAACATCGTGCTAAAGCACATGTTTGCTGAAATAAAATTAATTGTTGCTTGCACTTCCAGTACTATGGTAAAAAATCTTTACGCTTTTCGACTTGTCAGGAAATGAAATTACAGTGTTAAAGATTTAATATCTACACTTCAAGCCGTTTTTATGATATCCTGGCACAACGACCGTAAATATCCGGTATCCGGCAGACAGGCTGCCAATCAATGTTCGGATTCAGATTCGGCAAAAATTGGCGGTTCGAATTCGGATTCGGTTGTAAAAAAAGCCGAATGCAACAATGCTCGGTTAATATAGGCTCACATTTTTATTTTTAATCGAAAAAAATTAAACAACTTCTTGTTGTATATATAGATAAATAGTTTTTTGTTTCAAGTCACAAATCTCATTTACTGATGTCCAGCACGAAATAGTTCAACGTTTAAAACTAATGCGGCTGGCATTGCATTGATACGTATTCTGAAACAAATTATGGATATATCGGAAATTTGTAAAAGTCAAGCCCCGGCTTCGAATTCGGCAAATTAGCAATAGATTCGAATTAGGCGCCACGCAGCCGGTGTCGTTTATACCAATTACCGTAACCGGATATGGTTTTTTTGCCGGATATTAAATTGATAATAACAATATATGTCTTCCAATTTCAAAATACGTACCTTGACTAAACCCGAAAATGCCGCATTCGGATTCCGCGTACAATTCTTGACATCCATGCAAGCAGCCAGCAACCGTTTGACCTCAGTATCAACAAACGGGTCCTCATCAGTGCCTGAAGGTACATCCAAGCCGTTTGCCAATCCACCACCCCTGGTGAACAATGGCGATTTCGCTATTTGTTCCGCTAATGACACTACAAATCGAGCTACACTACACGACTCCTTTGATGTTGCCGATACAAAATATGACGCAAGCAAGCGTGAATTAAGCTCTGCTTGCGCTGAAATTACTATCGTTGGGCATGTAATTTCAGCGCACAGCGCAGTTTTACCTGATCCAGGTGCGCCCACTACCAACACGCCAGGAATGGCACCAGGCGGCAGTATATCTTGATGCCCAGCATTTTCCACACCACTAATATCATCCGACCGCTGTTCAGGTGTAGATCCAAAAGTTGCAGCGCGCCGTAAACCGTCCTTTGCTGATCCTTGTTTGTGGCGTGACCGGATCAAATTATCGCCAGCCTCATTCCGTTCCGCTACGCCTGAGCAACTGTGATCCACTTGTAAACAATAATAATCATGTTCGTCTGCTTTCACCATACAAGACCCATCCACAACTCCATCATTACTCTCACACCTACAACTCGACTCTTTCATATTGCACCGACGTCCGTTATCCCGTTCGTTATCCTCAACGGCTTCCATATCCCTAACTCCTGGCGACTGAATAACCTTCCGCATAAGCTCCGGGGTATCACCCCACCTTACATCCGCACATCCAGACAGCTCATCTGTATCCAGTGTTCCAACCCCTGACGTCTCAGGTGTCGCTTCACTCCTTCGACACCCAACCTTCGACACACACAGCCTCCTCGACACATCGCTTCGAACATCGTCCGGACTGTACCTACTCGGTGAACAGTTTCCATCCACAGGTCTGTGTCCACCGTCGTGCTGTCCCACAGCATCGCCAACACTCGCGACAAACGCAGTTTTATGATCAAGATAATGTAGCAGTTTAGCGAACAGCCAGTCTCGGCCGTAAAACGTTTTACCTTGTAAATCAAGCCCGGGCAGCATTTTCGTTGGAGACAAGTCGGATTGACTGGTTGATTGCAATTCGGAAAAATTACACTTCATTGAATCTTCGGTTTTTGATTCCATAACTTTAGCTGCCACGGCATTCAAATTCAGATCGAACGAGATTATGCTCTTTATATCGGCCCAATTAGTATTATTTTATAATAACATTAGCAATAATTTTGTATACGTTATACTGCTTTATCCCTGACATTATTATTATTTGCGTTGAGTTAAATAGATGTTAGAAGACCTACAATTGAACGAACAAATTATGTTAATGACAACGCCACTGGCGATGTTCAATATGAAATTGGTCAGGTGCAGAAACTTTCAGCGATTATGATACTCAAGGCAAGCTGGCAACAGAGATCTGGATTCGGATTCAGCAAAAATTTGTGATTCGGATTCGAATTCAGTTGTGAAAAAGCCGAATTCAACAATATTCGGCAATATTTTTTCAGTTATAAACAATAGAACGTTTAAATAACTTGTAATATTAATAAAAAAATTTTGTTTCAGGTCACAAATCTCAATTGGGGTCAGACACGATATATATTAACGTTTAAAAGTAACTCAGCCGGCATTGCGTTGATATTCTGAACCCAGTTATAGATATAACTGAAATTTACAACATGCAAGATTCAGATTCGGATTCGGCAAATTAGCAATCGATTCGGATTCGGTCAAGTCGTGGATTCGGAGCCACCCTGACTTATGGTGTACTCTACTAAATCAAATAAGTTAAATATACAATATATGCAATTAGGCCTTACGTTTCGTAAGTCTACATGTAACTCCTTTTACAGTAGATGTAGGGTGCAACCGAAATTATAAAATATCGGGACCTGAACCGGAACCGGAAAGTTAAGACATACCGAAACCGGAACCGGAAAATAAAAAATGTTTGTTACCGAAAAATTGATTTTTAAGCGCTATTTTATCACTTTTAATGCTGTAAACATACCATTTAGGATGCCAAAATCCTGAAACGAACACAGTAGGTGGAAACATGATAAATTATGGAGTATGGCACAAATTGAAAATTTTGGCAATACACGCTCGGGCAATTTTTGATAAATAAGTAAGAAAAATACGCCAATTTTTCTTAAATTTTCCAATGAGAAAAAATGTTCAATACCGAAAATACAGGAAAATTCCGGTGAAAAAATACCGGCAGGATCGTTGCAAGAATTTGAAATGAGCATATGTCTGCTAGCTAATGCAACTTTCACAATATCATGTGTACACCAGGTAACTTTTGAGAGGGCCGTGTTATGCACACTAAATCCAAAGAAGCTTTAGTGTCCAGCACACTTAAGCCAAAAAGCTTCAGTGTCTAAGACACTACCACCTCAAAAGTCTCCTGGTGTAAGCGTGATGTTATGGAAGTGCATGCTACACAGAGCTGCACGCTACCCGCGGTCAAACGCGGCCGGGTAAGAAATTTTTGACGCGAGTATACCCGCGGGTACAAAATTTCAAAGCGCAGGTAAAAACTTGTGATTCTTTACCCGCCTAAAATTTTCATACACAACTTGAAACCAGATAATGTAGAAAAACTTGAATTTTTAAACTGTTTTACCGTACGAGTGAAGAATAAATAGCGTGTATCATCAAAGCACTGTAAAATTTCACAATTATTGTACTGAACGCAAAAGAAAAAATAACGGCGAGTAAACGCCGGTAACGATAAAGGACTTTTGAGCGGGTAAAGGCGGCTAACGGGTAAAGAAATTTTGCGCACGTATACCCGCTTGTAAAAAGTAAAATTTCCGCAGATAAAACGCGGAGCGGGTACAAAAATCTTTGCCCACTTCATTTACACCTCTGATGATACCACAAAACCATATTTTCGGTACATGGATAATGTGCGTTCTAGACTATACACATACTCTTCCACCGGCTACCCGCGTCGTAACTGTTACGTTAAAAAAATTAAACCAAACAGAAACAGCCAGTTTTTCAAAAAATCACAATTATTATATATATGCCCCATTTATACATGAGCGATAGCAATTAGCGCATATCGCAGTATCAAGTTCAACTGTGTCAAATCAAATACAAAAACGCGTTCATTTACTCGTTAATAGTCCGTCAAAAACCGAACTCTGCAGTTTGAGACTAACAAATAACAAACGATGACGCTGTCATAAACATAATTTGAATTTTACAATCGGCATTTTCGAGTCGATACGTGTATATAACTGATATATGACCCACACACTCTTACGTATTTTTTAACCATACAACTAACGCTAGTTTATACGTATTGAAGTCTGGCATAGACTCATCACGGCCGGAGCAGCCACCGACCATTTGGGGGCCCCACCCCTAAAGGGACCCCCACCCTAACCGGTTGACACAAAAACCGCTTAACTTTTACCTACCCTGGAATTTGGGCGGATCCCACATCCCTGCCTGCTCCGGCACTATAGACAATATTTGCCAACTCTCATATGGCGTATACACCCACAGGTGGCGTATTTCAAGCTTAGGTGAAAGTAAACAAAACAGCTATTGTTTACATTTTTACAAGTACATCACATTAGATCCGGTCCTGTATCCAAGGAGGGGCCAGAGTGGTCTCCGCCCCCTGTGAAAAAAGTTTGGCCTTTCCTACAAAATTTTCAATCTTGCTTGTAAGCCAACGAAAACCCTTGTATGCCCTCGTGGAAAAAATTTAGCCCCCCCTTGCAACGTGAGCTGGCTACGGGCCTGCTTAGATCGCATAATTGCGCGTGAAACTGCTTATTTACAAGCAAAAATTTATATACGTATTTATAATTTTACTCTCATTAAAGTTACATTCACTCACACGTGCAAGTTTATGTTGCGAGAACTTGCATTTTTTCATCAGCCAATGAGAAAGCGGCTGCAATAAATTCAGTGCACTAGCATGGTTACTCACACCTGTGAACTAAATTCCTAGCTATGATTTTTTAATGAAATATTAGTAGCGGCAAGTTTTTCGAACGGGATTTTGGACAAAATTTGCAAGTGCAAGTCGCAGCTGCAAGTTGTCGCAGCAAAAACTTTCAAGTGTGAATGAATAAGGCCTAAAACGAAAATTATAAGCTAAAATTGAAATTATAAGCTAAAATTGAAATTCCCATTGTAAAATTTGTTTCAACGTTTCATATCGTAAGGTTAACTTGTCGAAAATTTTTCAACAAAATGTTTCATTTTTCAGTCTCCTTTAAGTAGGAAACACAGAAAAAATGCTTTGTATAATTATTGTTCACGAACTGGTCCAATCATAATGAACTTAATAACACAAAGATGAAACGATTCAATTTGAATAAATACCACAACTTTGCCATAAATTTGGCCAAAATCGCAATTGTATTGAAACCGTGTGCGCTAGTAATTAACAACAAATAAAGTAAGACAACAAACTGTAAGGGTATGTTCCAATAATAAAATTTAAAATATATATTCCGACACGTACTTTTATATATATACATATATACATATATATACATATATATATTGCAGTTGCCTCGGGCCTAGAATTTTTACCGGTGCCGGCTCCAGTACCACCCGGGGCCAAGATAGAACACGTAAAGATAACTATCAACATAAGTTACGATATAGCTAACGCGTATGTGGTGGCTAACAGTGGGAAAATAAACATTCTATATATTGTGTAGTGTGTACAGCAAACCGTGGGAAAATAAAAAAATACCGTGTACAGTAATTTCTTGTGATTTTCATATTTTTGAACCGAGAACCGCGCGCGTGATACAATTGTTTTTCATACAAGTCAATTAAGACTTTATACTGGCAACTGAATTCGAATATTGACGCAAAATAATTTTCAACCAACACATCTACTAACAGCGAATAGGCCTTCTTTGCAAGCTGAAATTAATTCGTCAATTCGCGATCACGAATTGAAACTCCAAATTTGAAATTCAGTTTACAAACTGAAATAAAATATTTTATAAATTTATTATTTATTTGTCGGAATGATTGGAAATTTTCCACCACAGTGTCACTCCTTATTGTGAAGCATGCATCAAGCGAACCAAACGCTGTGCGCCTCGAACTCGGCTCGCAACTGAGCCATTCAAATACGAAAAATATGCTCAATTTCAAGGCTCATTTGAACGCTATCAAAAAATCTTCGGCTGAACTCAGGAATAAACACACCCATCATTCAATAAACCGTACCCGTAATCGTATTAAACTTTTCACATCATTACTTAAACCGCACTCTGAACGTCGACATAGTAAACCCATAGCCTTCACAGACATTGTCGTTTATTATCACAACCCTCCCCTCACACAGCCGATTAATTTCAAATCGATAATAAACCGCATAAAACACGCAAATTTAAAAATCAAACAAACAAAAACTTACAAATGAAAAAAATTAAATTTTTTTTTGAAATTTTGAACAAACACACGTTATTTCACTATTTTGCCCAAAAACAATCTGCCGATCACGAGAGCAAACGCGACGCGAAATCTATAATCGGTCATCGTAAATGACGCCGCAAAATGCAATGTTTTTCAATCACGAAAATTTTTGAAATCCGTTAAATGTATCTTAAATTCGTTTCTGAAATCAATTATAATTTTTTTCGGTTACATTTAAGCAGAGAAGTTGCGACAAACAAACAAACAAACAAACAAACAAACAAACAAAACAAACAAACAAACAAAAGTTCTCGTATTTTAAACTGTAAATGCAATTCCAAAATTACGAAAATCTTTACTATTTCTAGCCAAACATTGAAAATTTAAAAATAATCGAAAAAAATAATTTCAACCATTTTCATTATTCACATCACAGTGGTGATGTTGGTAAGAATTTTTAGCCCAACCCGCGCTTTACCCAGACAGATATGACTTTTTTACCTGCAGGTATACCCACGCTAAACAAATCTGTTCGCGTCCCACGGCCCACTACTTACCCGCGCCTGAAGTTATACTTTAAAGATCGCTGGTGATTTGTACTTTAACGAACTTTTGCGTTTATAGCTTCAATGAATTTTACACACATCAAAGCTTACTAGAAGAAACAACAGAATTTCAAACTTGTTTACCCCCGGGTGAAGCCCCACTCTCAGCCACACAGTCCTAAAATAAAGTACCATTCGATTTCAAAAATTTTAAGCATATTTCTGCTTCTCATAATCTTTGAGACTCTCAAATTCATTCAAACGAAAGAACGACTCAATAACTGCAAAAAAAATCGCGAACAATCAACATATGTATTACATCGCTCTGGAATTGCGGCGAAGAATAATTGTCATATCGCCCGTGGACATACCAACAAACATCCAAACCGACTTCACTATACACGGAAGCAACAACAGGGCGAGGATGCTTGTAAGAAGCATACACCTGCACCTGGCTCCAGTTGTTGCGCTCCTGTATACTAAAATCAGTTCGCACGTTGCTTGTTTACGTTTTCCCTGGTCAGTTGCTCATTGATATTTACACAGTGACCAAATGGAAATCGGGATCAGAATTCCGGTTGCACCCTACTTTCCACTATAATTCTCCACCCTAACCTCTCAACGCACAATTGCTAGTTGTCTATCACTATTTGCTATCGAAAGCCTCCAAGCCACAATATTAATAACCACACAACGTCGTAGGTTATGGCTTAAACAATATGACAGGAGTATTTTTTACCAGCTCACGGTAGCATTTTTAATTTCCCCAAACAACCCCATTACGAATCGATTTGTCAGTGTCAAAGCACTCCATATTGCTGCTAACTGCTTGCTTGCTTGCTGGTATGTACCTGTGCTCGCATACATTAAGCTAATAAAATTGATATATCACTTTAAAATATTGCGATCTAAAATTTTGGGATCAACTAAAAAACTAAATATTGCTATACTTACATTAATTATTATACTACAATGTCAAGAAGTAAATATCAACAAATTACGTACAGTAGGATGTACCATCATCAGCGGGTAATTTGTATACCCGCTGGCAAAAATAACAGAATTTGCGCAGATAAAGCGCAGGCCGATTAACAAACGCGTTTTACACATCTGCTACAATCAGTACGCATGTACTTTCAGCAGGGTGCTAAGCGGAACTGGATTATACCGGAATCGTAACAGCAAATTTATACCGGAATCGGAAGCGGAACTACAAATTTTGTGACTATACGGATAATTTGTATCAACAAGTAGTATAATATTGATGCTCAGTTAACTCATTCAAAACAATTTAACCGATAAATGATGCAGAATTTTTAAACAACATATCACAACAGGTAGGCCTAAAATTTAAACGTAGAAATTCCGATTCCGATTGGCAATCGGAATCAGAACTCGTTTTGAATCGGACTCTATCTTTAAATGTATCATAAATATACATGAGCTTCAATTAAATCTACACAAAACATCATTCATCTTAATATCCGTACATAACAATAGCACGTAGTTACCGGTCATTGTTTGCAGCTACAAAACATACTGCCTCTCCCGTCTACTTCCGGCCCTTTGTCTTATGTCCACTATTCTGATTTACACCCCTCTCAAGCAACGCACACGGAACTCAATCGAGCGCAACACATTAAAAGAGACCAACAACACATCAATCTTACTTCAAATCGGACATTATCATATTCGAGACTAAACTCAAACGGTCATTCATAAAATTGAATAAACAAGCAAACACTCGTTGTGTGTGCTTTATAGTTCGGCTAGACTTTCACTGAATATTAAACGGCTACTGCTAGCTAGCAACTACATAAACACCATCATCATCATCAACAACAACAACAACAACAGCAACAACAACAACAGCCGCAGCATCAACAACAACGACGACGACGACGACAACAACAACAAAAACAACAACAGCAACAACAACAACCACGACAACAACAACGACAACAACAACAACAACAAAAACAAAAATAACCAATAACAAAAACAACAACCACCACCACCAACATCAACAACAACAACAACAACGACGACGACGACAACGACGATAACAACAACAACAACAACAACAACCAACAACAATAACAACAACGACAACGGCGACGACAACAACGACCAACCAACAACAACAACAACCAACAACAACAACAACACCAACGACTGCGACGACAACAACAACGACGACAACAACAACGACGACGACAACAACAGCAACAACGATGACGGCATCAACAACATCCAACAACAACAACAAGAACAACAACAACAAACAACAACCAACAACACGACAACCAACAACAAGCAACAACCAACCACAACAACAACACCAACGACTGCGGACGGCAACAACAACAACATCCAACAACAACACCAACAACAACAGCAACAACATCCAACAACAACAACAAGAACAACAACAACAAACAACAACCAACAACACGACAACCAACAACAAGCAACAACCAACCACAACAACAACACCAACGACTGCGGACGGCAACAACAACAACATCCAACAACAACACCAACAACAACAGCAACAACATCCAACAACAACAACAAGAACAACAACAACAAACAACAACCAACAACACGACAACCAACAACAAGCAACAACCAACCACAACAACAACACCAACGACTGCGACGACAACAACGACGACGACAACAACAACGATGACGGCAACAACAACAACATCCAACAACAACACCAACAACAACAGCAACAACAACCAACAACACGACAACCAACAACAAGCAACAACAACAACAACAACAACAACAACGTATTGATTCGAATTCAATCTGGAATACGAGCCGTCGTAAAGGTATTCTAAAACCTATAAAAGTATATATTGTCTCGTCAGTCGTCGCTCCAAAAATTTCAGGCAAGCATACATCGCTCTATCCGCCTTGTTTCCTCTACGCCCGACCCAGAAACCATAGTAAACAAACAAAAATAACTGCTCATAACCGTTCACAACCCTTCCTTCCAATCAGCGTACAATCTACTTTTTACATCTAAACTTCAAGCCAACACACAAGCTTAAGCTTATATATTAAGCATAAACCCTGCTATTAAAACCCCCGTTTTATTTTCAAGACATATTGCAATTTTAACAAAAACCATGCCATTTGTATCGTTTTGACCCTTTTAGCGCTGCTATTTTATCGTTTATATATTAACAACTTATTGATGAATAATATATTGACGACAGAAATTAAAATAAACACAAGCTACTCTTCTTACTTAAATTTTACGAAGCCTCACTCGATTTTAAAACTGATTCTCAATTGACTCATTCGGCACTTGACGCAATCTGCGATCATCTAGAACAATCTACGACAACTAGTTGCTCAGCATCACATGTCGCCGGCAGACAGTTTCCCAATCGTAAGCATAAACGTGTACGCCTAAGCGTAAAGATACGCCATAAATTGTCAGACCGACGAAATTTCGCATTACAAGTTGTTGGACGATGAGTTTGTCTATCGACGAATTACTCCGATAGCCATCTAGAAGCTACATCGGCCGCTGCTTAATACGCGTTCATTCAACAACTAACCTTCAAACCGGGCATAACTCAATATGGCACACAACGCAAGACGGTATCGAGCCCAAGATGCAGGATGCGGTCATTAGTTGACCCGAACCAAGGTCAACATTCCCTTCCTGCTGTGGCCCATGTAAAGATCATGGGTGGAACGTTTTTCTGTGGGACTAGAAAAAAGTAGGGTTAAGCTTTAGACTAATTTTTTCGCTTGGCTTAGGCATAGGCATAGGAATACGCTCGTTCTTACGCTTAGGAATACGCTCATTCTTACGCTTAGGAATACGCTCATTCCTACGCTTAGGAATACGCTCATTCTTACGCTTAGGAATACGCTCATTCCTACGCTTAGGAATACGCTCATTCCTACGCTTAGGAATACGCTCATTCTTACGCTTAGGAATACGCTCATTCTTACGCTTAGGAATACGCTCATTCTTACGCTTAGGAATACGCTTATTCTTACGCTTAGGCTAAGCTTAGGTTTAGACTTAATAATATGCTTGTAATACTTTTCCGCCCCTGTTCTTTACATTGGCCCGTGCTCTTATAACCGTTCGAACTAAAAACATCTACTACACAACTCACTGAACCCGCCGTCACACCCGTCCCAACAACTTTAAAATGGCAAATAAGTCCTACAATCTCGTTTCCGCCTATACGGATCAGCAATCCTACAACTAATCCCACTCCCCTAGTCAATCATATACCTATTGCCAAGCCCCACTTAAATTCTATCCAGCGCTTCAGCTTTCCCCTCCCACGCGTCCAGGACAGAACAGCCCCCCGATAGAGTAATAAATCACTGTAATCAAATTCAAAAAATTCCCGTCTACAAACCGCAAAAGGCACACACACCACTGATTAGGGGCATAAATAAAAACAACAACAACAACACAACCTCCGCAGGTAAATGTCAACCTACAACCAACTGTCTTTTACCATACACAACATTATAACCAGCCAACCTGAAAAGAAGCACGGAAACATCCATAGGGGACACGTTGTATGTCCCCCGAATTTTCTGGAATCTCTACAAATCCCGGCTTTATGATAACCTACTGAATCCTACAGGTCAAATAATTTTTTAGCTCGAAAACACCTTTTAAACAAAGCTATGCCCTCCGGCCCCATGCTACAACACTCTTACCTTACACGATAATATATCCAAGCCAAAGCAACAGCTAGGATGCGCTCCCAAAAGGGGGATCAGAAGATGCAATCCCCCAAAATTTGCGAGAGACTCCTTAAAAAAGGCCGATATATACAGGATTACAGGCACTAGAATAACCTACTAAATTTTCAGGTTAGAAAATTTGTTCTCACTCGTTTACCTTCACACGCAAAGAACTTTTAAATGAAGCGGTCAATGTTACTTTAAGGGGCAGAACAGTAGATTAAGCGCATTGCTAAGCGTGAGCCTAAGCCTAAGCCTAAAGCGTTCCAAAAATGTGTTCCTAAGCCTAAGCCTAAAGCGTTCCAAAAATGTGTTCCTAAGCCTAAGCCTAAAGCGTTCCAAAAATGTGTTCCTAAGCCTAAGCCTAAAGCGTTCCAAAAATGTGTTCCTAAGCCTAAGCCTAAAGCGTTCCAGAAATGTGTTCCTAAGCATAAGCCTAAAGCGTTCCAAAAATGTGTTCCTAAGCCTAAGCCTAAAGCGTTCCAAAAATGTGTTCCTAAGCCTAAGCCTAAATAAAAAATGTAATCTAGAATCTAAACCTACTCTTTTATGGACCCACCAGAAACCTGGACGACCGTTAAAGTAACATGGGCCACTGAAGCTATAGCCTCTCGAAATGAAATCCTTCCTACGACGCTCCTGTACACAACCAGCGTTGTTTTCACGTTTCAACGCACGACTTTTACCCTTGAATGTGTCGTAAAACAGACGACAAACATTTCACTCAAACTTCGGCCTATGTTACTTTAAGGGGCGTCCACCAGGTTTCTGGTGGGTCCATAAAAGAGTAGGTTTAGATTATACAGTACATTTTTTTGCTTAGACTTAAGCTTAGGCTTACGAATACATTTTTTCCAACGCGTAGGCGTAGGCGTAGGCTTAAGAATACGCTTAATCTACTGTTACGCCCCTTAAAGTAACATTGGCCCAAACTTCCGACTGGAAATCAGATGTTTTGATGGCTTTGTGTATTTATTATGACACTTTATATACAAACAATGCCGAATAAAGCTTTGACATAACCAAACTTATTAGTTGATTTACCTGACAGACCGCAAACAACGACATAGTAACACAACGTCATATAATTCAAATAGCAGTTGCTCAAAGCTACGCACCGCCTACTTAAACCAAATTAGAAACAGATTACCGATTTTGCATAACATGGACTATATATAATTCCCTTGGCATAGGCTTTAGCGCTTAGTTTCAGACTTACACTTACACTGAGGCTTAAGCTTATTCATCGGACCAGGGTACAACCGGAATTCCGATTTCGATAAGAATCCCGATTCAAAACGAGTTCCGATTCCGATTCCACAGTCAATCGGAATCAGAATTTGACATTTTCATCGTAGTCCTATTTGTTGGTATATGTTGCACGGTCTCAACATCTCTAAACACACGCAACTACACAACAATAACTGATTATAGTTTAGCTTCACAGAACCGAAAAATCATCGCCAATTTGTTCATTCGACGTGTTTAAAAATTGTTACCAGCCAAGAAACACCCTAAATCAATATTCTACTTGTTAGTACAAATTATCCATATAATCACAAAATTTGTAACTTCCGATTCCGGTATAAATTTACTGTTGCAATTCCACACATAATCCAGTTCCGCCTTACACCCTGCTCAACCATCCATATCAATCTACAAAACGATATCAATTCCATCCATTACCCCCCCCCAGTTCTAAACCTTGACTATTGCGCAACATCATCAAGAGTTCATCGCAAACCCTCACAACCGAGACCCTGCATCAATACAGCCTTATTAAACGGACACAAAACTCCACCAAACTCCTTCCAAAACTGCTTCGAAGACACAGTTACGACTCTCAGTCGTACTACACAAAGACAGGAAACCACTTGAATATATCATTTTTGTTTTCACTGTCATTCTTTTCTATTTGCAATATTTAACTTTGAATTGCAGTGGTCAAACTAGAAAACTACAACACAGACTTTAAATGGCGGAACACGAGAGGTAACAAATATACATATGTATACCTTACATGAATATGCCTTAGGGTTGCGCTATACAAAAACAACCAAATTTAAGCTTTATTGCTATTTCTAATTTTCCTGAGCCTAAACATCGGAATCGGTTTCGAAACGAGTATATCATAACCGTCTAAAGCGTTGCGTTAGATTAATTTTTTACTTCAAGTACAACCTTTAGCTTTGGCCTAAATTTAAACTTAGTTTTAGAGCTATCACTAAACAAGCAAAACAACCGTAGTAACAAAATAGGCTTAGAACTACGCTATGAAAAAGGCCAAATTTACGTCGCATTGCAATTTCTTATTTTCCACAGCCTAAAAATAGGATTCGTGGCAAGTATAGGACAACCCTGATACGTCGCGTTAGACTAATTTTTAAGCTCAGGTATACCTTTAAGTTTGGCTGAAATGTAGCCTTAGTTTCACAGATGTATCGTTTAACGCTGAGACTTGCAACTAAGCTAACGTCACACCCCAAATAACAACATTGGCCAGCACTCTGTATTACTTGTTTTCATACACGGATATTCGCAGAATACAACCGGAATTCCGTTTCCGGTAATTTTTTCAAATTCCAGTTCCAATAAATTGTACTTCCGGTTGCACTGTGGATATTTATATTAAAACCATTACTAAAACCGAATGGCACACCTCCCTCCGTTTAGCAAGCCCATACCAACCTTGAAACGCTCATTGCTAAAAACTTCCGTCTCACAACTTATACTCGTAAATTTCAATAAATCATTCAACTTTCCTATTCTACTTATACCATGAAATAAAATTTCACAAAATACAAATTTTCCACCATCAACTAACAACAGCACAAAAATTCACAAAACGTCTTAGAAAATAACTTCTTCTAATCATAACAATCCAGTAGTGACACAGACACAGAGTCTCGCTCCAGTGAATGGCAGGCGACAGTTGCGGCAAAAAAAACGCAATTTCTGGTTTAAAATTTAACTGGCAAACTCTACTCTATTCTAAAGTTAATGTTTCCGCCGGCCAAATATTCCGTACTCAGGGACCAGGTCGTCTAACGCGTGTCCCCTTTTCGGTACGCACTTGTAAGAATCATCGCGTCATGTTCGCAGTTGCACTACTACACAGTCTGATGTGCATGGAAAATTACCACAATTGCACAACCGCTTTACAGCAACTGCAAATTATATATAGACTAAATATTAACGTATACATTATGAATATCATATATCTATATATGTATATATTATACATAAATATTAAATACTTGAAAAAGTCTGTAAGTCTACACCAATCCGTCTATTTGTAATAGATAGAAAACGCACACTGGCTAATCTAAGCAGATGGGGTACCCAGACTCACCCCCACGACAAAACCCAAAATATAGCGTTATAATCTAGTACGTATATCATAGTAAAAGGGCATTTGGCTCCACGCCCGCGAATCTGTTCCACTGTTGTGTATAACGCAGCCTCACTCGTCAGAAACTTTTGGATCCGCCGCTGCTGCAAATACTAAACAAGCTTAAATTTGTCAACAATTTTATAGGAAATAGAGTATCGCTGTAAATTGGCTAATTCGTGCCCTAAATTGAAGACTGTGGGGCGAAAATGTATAACGAACAAAAGCCGATATTTCTGCCCAAATGATTCAATTCAAAGTCTGTCGACTCATATCATGATGTGGTGTAAAAAATTAGTCAGCGACGTGTTGACTACGACACCTTTCTGTATAAAACAAACTCGTAAACTTTTTAGTTGCATCGCGATTATCAAAAAACTATAAACTTTGCAACAATTTTCAAAAAATTAATTACTTAAACATATGTACATACTTCAGCACATGTAATAAAAATTCGAATGTTGATATATATACATATACATATATATACATATACATATATATACATATATATACATCATTATAAATATATATATATATAATAAATGCTACCATCATTTCAGTGAACTCAGATTCATCCATCGTTTTTGGGCCTATTTCAAACCGAACAAGTACTATAAAAAATAAATCGACCAAAGATTTATAATACTCTCTAGTTTGGCATTTCAATGATAAATTATCACTACCAGTGCATAAGCGCTTATATATTGTGTACGACGCTTTTACTAAAATATTCAAACTCAGTTTTAAAAATTGCCTATAAATAATATTAAAAGCAT
>JASANG010000235.1:0-201314 GCA_030248215.1 Enoplolaimus lenunculus | reverse complement strand
TGTTACGGGAATTGCATTCCCTACACACGTATTTAAAATCAGAATAAAGCTGGTTAAGGAAAATCTAACGACTTGTATATATATATCTTGAACAGTGATTAAAAATTAAGCTTTACTAATCGAACCGGCTCGCCGTCGATGCAACGGTTACGATGTCACTATCATCATCGGTAGAGCCGGACCTTTCTTTGGATGGTCAATCCTTGGGGATTGACTCAAATAACAACCAGGAACACCCCAATATTTGATCTTGGCACGAATATAAAGTATTACTTACACCAGTGGTGTACCAGTAGGAGATTGTTATCTTAACCAGCTAGGATCGATTAAACTTAAAGTACCCCGTTTCACATGGATAATTGTGTTGTTTTCGTTAGATTTTGTTATTATTATTGTGTTGTCATTATTATTTTTGCTTTTAGTGACGTTTTTATGTTTATTTCTATTGTGTTCATATTCCTTTATATGTATATGTATATATGTATCCTTTATTTTTTTTTATGAGTTCGCTTAGATATTGGGTAAGATCACATAAGTACGTATATAGTCGAGCTTCTTGAGCCTTGGGATGACGCCCCGGGTTGAAAGTGCTCGGTTGAGTGATTTAGTGTACGTATACTTTTAGCTGAAACGTACGTAATAGTATCCGCATGGCTCCGGGTTTTAGTCCGGGGCTTTCAGGCGCATTAAAGGTTCTCACGCGCGACATATATAACGAAAATGCACTCAAAACCCCTCTCTCGAGTGGTCAGCACGACCGGAGATTGTCCAGGGATAGGGTTACAGGTTTCGGAGGATTTGCCATGCGTTCCTATTTCCTTTCCGGAGTCTAAACAGCTTTACCGGACCTGGAAACGGCAGGATTCTCCCTAACCGGCGGAAACGGAAAGTTTTTTCGAAACTTGTTTTTTAAAATATCTCGCCGACCAGTGTTATTCTTAACACTGGGCTGTGTTGAAGATACCATATATATAAGCTGAAGCGTAGATTTAGACTGTTATATAAGGCTCGGAGCCCTCGAGAGGGGGTTGTTGGTGGTTCTTCCCCCTCTATGGAGGCCGGCAAGCCCCGTGTGGAGATTGTCTAATGACTACTGGTCACCATAGTGGATTAATTCTCAGACTAAATAGTTAAATTTTATTCTTGAATATCGCCTCCGAGTGTTTTTGATCCAGCGAACTTTGACCTAGTTTTTAGCTCCTATTTACATAAACCATCTGCTCCGCCTGTTATGCTATTTTCTAACGGATTTTAAAGTTGTTTTCGATCTTGTTCGGTATCGGTCTCATGAAAGGCTGTCTGAAGAAATTTCAACGACTAGGATAAGTATCACCTTTCTTTTTCATGACTAGAGTTAATATCATGGATGACTAGAACGCTGACTACTTATCGGATAGACTGTCAAAGCTAAATAACAGGATTTTATTTTTAATTTTCTTCTCTGAGGGTTCTTGAGCCGTCGAACTTTGACCTACTTTTACGGAAAACTCACCATTACTGTCTACCGTTCGGATTAGCCACCTGCCTTACGCCACTGAACAAATATTTTCCAGACTGAGGCACAAAAATATTCTAAATTATTATGGAAATAGTCGGTGGCTCTCAAAGACTAGACCGACTCTAAATATCACCTATTGACTAGATCATAAATTCACTGCATCTTGAGACTTTAAGTCTTAATCTCTGTCTGACTAGTAAAATATCAAAAATATCACAGACAATATGACTAGGTAGTTGTGAAATTTTAAATACACCGGGCAAAAGTTGACTTGGATATCACCTTCCGCCTGAGCACCTGCAGTGCTGAGATTCAAAGATAGAAAGACAAATAGAGTACGCGGGCATCGCTTGGATTGCACATGTCAAGCACACGTTGCATAGCTCGAGATACACATATACATAGTAACAACATGCACTTGAGACACACAAAAATGTTGGGATAAATGGTTGAACTAGCGCCTTATATAGAACCTTCGGGGAGGCCGTCGGTGGCGGCTACTTTCAAAATCAGCTAGACCATGGAGTTCTATGGATCACCGCGATTGAAACGAACCCCAACATTCCCCTAGCGTGTGCAAATAGGACAATACAAGGATTTTTGTGATTATGGTAATTCACGTACATATCCTTAAAAAAGAGAACTTACAAGGTTAGGCCGTTGCATGGTTAGGCAACTTAACATCAGACCAGCTAATTAGGAACTTAGTGGCGCGATGGGCTAAATTGAGACGCCTATAGTTGTGTGTACTACTAGAAGCCTTGTTGACTAAATTCAACTATATTTCCTTAGCCGTTTTCCGAGACTAATATCTGTATGCGTATATGAGTATATATAGGTGTATATATATTCAACACAGACACGACGACTAGAAACTGACTAGATATATATAGTATTGCACATGTAGAATGGCAATTGTGCAATTTCTGTAGATATTGCAAACGTCGGATTGAAATTTCACTCAAGCTGGACGTCGGTGGATATTGAAATTGCTCGAGTGTAGAACGGTGAACACACATAAAACACACGTGAATCTTAGCCACACCCAAATTAGACACACACGCCAAGATAACGGAACGGACTTTGAGTTGACGCCGACCAAGTTAGGGCTTAGAAGAGCCGCTGTTAGAGGCTAGGGTTATAATGGATCGGATTATCTTGCCCTGTGGGTCAAGACGAGTAAAATGAACCCTCGCACTCCCTGGTTCACCCGGTTTTGGAATTTGGGCCGTAGAGGCCATAACTTTGCGCAAGTGGTTGCTCTAACGTAGCAGCAACCTAAAAAGTTTAAGTCTGGAATCAAAAATATAAGCCACACCATGTTTATTCCTTAACATGTAAATGCGCCTAAAACTAGGAATTCCTAAAACTACGTATCTAAGCCGGATGAGACCTAGCGACTATAAATCATAATGGCCAGGCCGGGTAGATGCTCGCTAAAGGATTGGCATTGCTGTCTCTGGGGTCCCTGCCCACTGAACAGAGGCCGTGAACGATAGCCCGCAGTGTATTTTAACACATTTATTGAGATGTCAAAATGTGAGTATATAAACAAAAATATGGAATCATGTCATGTCAGTCGGAGGAACCCCTAATCGCGGTTAAGGACCGGAGCCGATTAGGCGACTTTATTCCATAGATCAGGAGGCGTAGGAGGAACTCCCGCACTCCTTGACTCGAATTATTTTTATATGCGCCTGAGCACTTAAGGCTCTATATAAGCGAATACATGAGCTCAGAGACAAGTAGGCCGCTCGGTTTGGCTAGTTAGGATTCTTGGCGTTAGTTGAGATTGCATTGTTAGGGGCTTTTACTGGCTAAAGTCCTACTTGTCACTAGGATATGTAGGCGTATGTAGGTATCTAGGTGTACGTATATGATTAGAAGCTGAGTAGTATGTTCCGCTTCCCGATTAGTACTTTTTAGCAATCTATCCTTGAAACTATAGATTAGGAATTCGTATATATAAGAAATTTTTGGTGGTAACTGTCCAGGGATTGAAATTGTCGATCAACATTGGTTTTATTGATCTGTTAGTAATACAACCTGTAAGGGAATCGTATATTTTCCTTCTATTACTTCATTTTGGGGTGACAGTGGTACGTATTAGTTTTGCGTCAAAAGGTTTGCGATATTCATAGAAGTTCTAGAGTGTGTATGTATTCTATTTTGGGCGTGGGAGTATTGACTTTAATTGATTTGTCGAGTGCACTGGGATATTTTTTTGTGAGAAATATAGCGCTTTCCCTGCTTTGGTAACCACGAACTTAGGAAGGTGTTCCCCAGAGTGCCGACCGAATTGAATTGCAATTAAGTTCGCTGTGTTACAAAAGGGTTAAGCAAAAAATTTTCAGTTTACTATCTCTAACCCCTTCTCACATTGAGTTGCCTGTAGGCAACTCAACGCAGTGTATATACGTTAAATAGTATATATCGCACCGTGTTTAACAATTGCAACACGTATACATAGTACTAAATCACCACAAGACGTGAGAGCCCCCTCGGGCTTGAGCGTCAAGCCCCTATAGCTGAGTGGTGATGGTATACGCCACATCTCCAATCACTGGAGTTCGAATCCTAGCATAAATGTAGGTCTCAAGGGAAATAGAAAATATTCAAGTGAGAAAGGGTTAAGCAAAAAATTTTCAGTTTACTATCTATAACCCCTTCTCACATTGAGTTGCCTGTAGGCAACTCAACGCAGTGTATATACGTTAAATAGTATATATCGCACCGTGTTTAACAATTGCAACACGTATACATTGTACTAAATCACCACAAGACGTGAGAGCCCCCTCGGACTCGAGCGTCAAGCTCCTATAGCTGAGTGGTGATGGTATACGCCTCCCACTCCAATCACTGGAGTTCGAATCCTAGCATAAAAGTAGGTCTCAGGGGAAATAGAAAATATTCATGTGAGAAAGGGTTAAATTTCAACATATAACATTGTTTAACCCTCAATGGCCCGACAGTCTACATATGTAGACATAACCAGTTCGACAATTGATTGTTCGGCAGGTGCTATAGTTAAGAATCTATTGTTTAATTTCCATCGATAATTATTCTGTTATAGTAGTATAAAAAACTTATAGCATTGTGGGAACAAAAGTTTGATGTACAGTGAGTCATATACCTATATAACCCGACCGTCTACATATGTAGACAGATGTTGATTTGATCATAGTTTGAGTTTTGACAAGAATTGGAACGTTTTGTTCTTACACATTGTTTTGTATGGTGAGGTAAAGTCAGGGAAATGTCAGGTTTGCATAAATTATCTTTGACTGAGGTCGTACGACGTGTATTAGAACCAAGTGATTCAGAGACAGAAGATGACAAACCGGACGACAATAGTTCAAATGACGACTCAGAATCAGTTGAGTTAGGTCAATGCAGTAGTGAAGAGGCTGCTATTTATGAGCAAGATAGTGATGGTGAATTACAAAAACAATCGGACGCATCTAGTAGTGAGTTGAGCGATATGGACGAGACTTCTAGTGGAAGTAATGTGTTTTTGTCAGCGACGGGTGTTGAGTGGCATTCTACAACACCGCCTGTCCGTGTGTTAGCTAGAAATATAATTCGCTTTCGCGAAGGCACTGCAGTAAACCCTACAACAGAGTCACAAGCATTTTATCTTTATATAAACGAGCCCATTTTACATACAATTCAGCGACTCACTAGTAGGCGACTGCGGGCGCGCAATTTTTCAACGCTACCAATGTGCGAGCTGAAAGCTTGGCTTGGGGTGGTAATCAGAGCTGGTGCAGATCGCGATAACATGTCTCCAGTGGCTTCACTATTCACCAAAAACGACAGCAGGCCCTTTTACCGCTGCGCGCTGTCAAAAAACAGAATGAAACAGTTGCTGGAAAATGTAACATTCGACAACAAACTGACTCGCCGGGAGCGTCAAAAAAGTGACAAAATGGCTGCTATACGAGAATGTGGGACCTATTTCAGTCCAACTTACGTCTTCATTATATACCGTCCGAATCACTTACAGTAGATGAACAGCTCTACGGGTATAGAGGATATGCACCGGGGCGAGCGTACATGCCGGCGAAACCTGCTAAGTACCGTTGCACAACGCATTCATTATCATGAAACTGAACGGATATCAAAAGTCACGCAATGTTTTCATTAAAAAAGTAGCCGAACAACTAGCGCAAGACAATATGACCAAACGTTACAGTAGTGAAAAAATTTACGCAAAATCAAAGGATTCATTTATGGCTTACGGGCTGCCTCAAAAGCGAAACGAACCTTCTACATCTGGTAAACCGACCAAATGTCAGGTCACAAGTTGTCGCAAATCTACGAGATTGAGCTGTTCGTCATGTGGAAAACGAGTGTGCAAGGACCACATGAATCGCACCATAACGTGCAACGACTGTGCTTAACTGGACAACGCGCCCGCAGTGGGAGGCTGGACGGGGAGCGGGTGGAACTCCGCCAGAACACTAGTTCTGACTGTCTCAAGCCAGTTAAAGGAGGAGAGCACCCTGAGATAAGCCAAAACTAACGCTAGTTGTGTTGTCTACATATGTAGACCGTTGGGCTGATTAAGGTGAAAATTTTGCCGGGCCGTTGAGGGTTAATCTCAAAATCGAACCAGAGAGCCAGGAAGTAGCGGTTGGGAGACTGAACGTTGAGCGCTAGGGTCTGTAACGTCTGATGAAGCATTCATCCTACGCATGCGCAATGTTACTCACCAATTTCTTTCGCCAGACTTAAACCGGACGACTTCGGCACTTGGCCTTCTTGACTTCGTAAATCTGATTTAGTTCCAACCAACACTAGGCTAGCATCTGGGCAAAAATGATGCACTTCAGGGTGCCACTGAAACAGAAAATCTAAATCTCACTATGAGTAGAATACGGCTACGAGAGGATCCGAACGCCCACCAAAGGCCCTCTTGTAATTGCTTTAATTTTTACCAAAAGACATCAAAACTGGAAATTTGGCTTTCTCACTCTTTTTGTCGACAAACCATCTTATGTTGGCAGTTTCGGCCCATATATAGATCAGAAGCTTCCAGTTTTCTATGGTGGAAAACTTATGACCAGGAGTGCAGCGCAGCCACTCCTGTACGACGGCCTGATTTTCCACTGGATATTCCCTGGTTCGGTAGGGAAAATCTGTAGCGTAAAGTTTGTTTGGAAAACAGGAAAAGTGAAGAATTTAAACGTTTAGATAATTCCTGGGTAGGTAAGGAAAATCTGAAGCATATAGGTTTTTTTGGAAACTGGGAAAAATACAAAATTCCAACGCCCGGACTTTCTCTGGCTTGGTAGGGAATTCAAACGCATAAATATTCCCAGGTTGGGTAGGGAAAATCTGAAGCGTAAAATATGTTTGGAAAACTGGAAAAGTGGGAAATTTAAACGCTTAGATTTTCGTGGTTTGGTTAACCGCCCGGACTTTTTCTGGTTTGGTTTTAGTAGAGAAAATCGTACGATTTGTTGGAAAACGGGAAAACTAAAAAATTTTAACCCTTAGACATCCCTTATTTTGGTGCTGAAAATCTGAAACGTGACTCACGAGGTACGTATTTATTCGTTCTATAGCTAAAATCTAAATGAAAATTAATTCCGGTTACAAATCGTATACTGAAAGTTAGTTTAACATACCGCAGATCTTTTACGCATCATTACGAACAACTATAAAATTAAAATGCATAAATCATGTAGTAATCTTTCTAAAACAAGACCGACAATTAGAAAATCAGCCTTCGGCTCAGGTATAATTTTTCCCGGAGGTTTCTGCAATTTCGGTAGTGAAATTTTGCAAAGTTTTACAAAATTTATCTATTTGGCACGTTTAGTATTATCCACTTTCCCCATGTTCCAAACAAAACCTATGCCTCTACTTCTGATATTTCCTAGCAACTGAGCGAAAATCTAAGTGTTTAAATATTCAATTTTTTCGTTTTCCATCCAAAACCTATGCTTCAGATTTTTCCTGCCAACCAAGGGAAAATCTACGCATTTTAATCTTGCACTTTTCCCCTTTTCCAAACAAAACCTATGCTTCATATTTTTTACCAACCAATTGAAAATCTAGGTATTTTAATTTTCCACTTTTTCCTTTTTCCAAACAAAGCCTACGGTTCTGATTTTGCTATTAACCCAGGGTAAATCTACGCGTTTAAATTTCCCGTTTGCAATCAAAACCTATGCTTCAGATTTTTGCTACCAACCAAGGGAAAATCTAGGCCTTCAAATTCTCCCGTTTTCCAACCAAAACCTATATGCTTCAGATTTTTTTGCCAACCAAAGGAAAATCTGGGCATTACAATTTTCCCGTTTTCCGAACCTCGCCTACACCTCTAACTTTCCCTACCAGTCAAAACAAATCATATACCTACGTTTGAATTTTCCACTTTTCCGCTCTTTGTTTTTCCAACCAAACCAAAAATAGTGTTCCTTCCCTATCAGACCTAGAGAAACTTATACGTTTAACTTTTCCACTTTTCCCGGTTTCCGCACTTCGCCTACATCTCTATTAAGTTTCCTTACCAACCGAAAGGAATTTTATACCTTTGCTTGAATTTTCCACTTTTCCACTTTTCCCGTTTTCCGAACCGAACCACGCTTCCAATGTTCCAGCCAATCCAACCAAAGTGTTCCTTTCCAACCAGACCTAGAGATACCCTATATGTTTAAGTTTTCCAGTTTTCCGAACCTCGCCTGCACCTCTAACTTTTCCTACCAAACATGGGAATGTCAAGTCGTGTATATTTTCCAGTTTTCTCAGCCATACTTATGCTTGTTATTTTTCCTACCAAAACAGCGGAAAATCAGTTCATCATACAGGAGTGGCTGCGCTGCACTCCTGGTAAAAAGTTTTCCACCGTGGAAAACCGGAAGCCCCTGTTCAATATATACAGTGACCGCAGACTCTATTTTATCTGCTGATTCAATATTAAACATTGAAAATTCCACCGACGGAGCGTATTGAACACATATCGCGGATCGGTTTTGTACGGACTCAGCGTATGTGAAAGGTAGCGAATATCCAGACACTCCTCAACCTCCTTGCTCCACCCAACTCGTTGCGCAATGTACATTTTTATAAAACACAAATTTATTCCACGGCTACAACATACGGCAAACTTACGACACTTGTGATATTTCGATAAGATGTTTCACTGTTCACAGCGAAACAAAGTAGAAATACATCCTGAAATAAACGATTACGTAAAATTGATTGCGCTCAAGCATTTATTTACCATGCCTTAAGTGTGCCGAATAGTTATACTTCAATGGTACAACAGTGGTTGTAGCATGGCTCTTAACTACGCAAATCATGTTATAATAACCCTACCAAAATTATTGGACTACATCAAAGAAAAATGAATATGTTAACTAAAGCGGAGCATTTTATGCCGGAAACATTATTTGTCATGGTTCGCACGAGTAGTACCCTCTATAAATATTAAGAGGATGGTCAAAAACGTACCGCGTGCCATGTATATTTTGTACCATGCTGACCCTAAAAGTTGCATACTCTTGCATCATGCACTCTAAGATTTAATTAGACAGCGGCGAATCCTGAAACTTCTGATTGGAGTGTCACGCGACATATAAGAAGAAGCTGGAGAACGAAGCGAGCGAGATGCTAGACACAGTTTTAGCGCCGAATGTTAACACCAAATTGGTATTCTGATCCCTGTTTGGGGCTGTGGTCAGGCGCGATTCCCGATCTTGAATCTGTCAGTGGGTTAAGGCGCTTTAATATACACTGAAAAGCACGGTTAAAAGTTTGCTTGCGAGTTGTGGTTGGAATGCAATCCGTAATGTCGTTTTCTTGGTCAAAATTGGCCAGTAATAGGCAATGAGGGATTCAAAGGTGCTGAGAAAAGCTTGAGGAAGGCATACTCAATCCTGAGTGCTCAAGCTTAATGCAAAATTTTGGTTTTGTTTGCTGTTGTAATCCTAAGCCAGGGCGAACCCCTTTGGCTCCACCGGTGCTAAATACATCGTACCGTTTGTGGATAAGATAAACTTCTCAATCTTCCGTATCCTTCCTGTCCTGCGGTATCGTGTAAATTAAAATTGACCATTTCAGTGCCGTAATGCACATCAGCGGAATAGTTGTCAAATCTGAAAAATAACCAGAAGAACACTGTCATCTCACTTACCTGGCAAATTCTCAATGAGCCGGATAAAATTTGGGCGACTCAGCAAAATAAGAAAACTCTTGGTTATAAATGATTTTTTCCAAATAGTCAGTTGTAAACCAGTTTATATCAACATGTCATAGTCGATTTTTAGTACCAGTCCAACTGTGGTAATAACTCTTGTATAGCGTACGAGTCGGCATTTAAGATTGAAGTATGGCTGCCGCATCTTGAACAATTTAAGGCAAGTTTTCTGGATAATGACGGAAAATTTGCAAACTGAAAGAACTTTTGCGGTACGTTTGGTTTTTGAAACATAACTTGAACCAAGTTGAGTTGAACTAAATATATATACCTACGATATATATATAAATATATATATATATAAATATATATATGTGTGTGTTGTGTCGCGTACATTTATGTATATGTACAACCGGAATCTTCGTCTATAGGACAGAGCGCATCCAGCTCCAGCTTCTATAGCATTTCAGCTAAAGGTTAATAGCAATTTTGGCTGTGAAATTTTTGGTATTTTGATACAAATTGTGCACTTGTCCTGCAGTAAATTTGTTAGTATAAATTTTGAGACAATTTCGGAACATTAAATGTTTTTGACAACACTTTTCAGATTGCTTATTGTTAAAAAGCAAAATTAACACAATTTTGGTTCCCCTAATTTTGACTAGAATATGGTTGTAACAATTTTTTTACTTCAGGTTCAGGGTTGTTCCATCTGCGGTTGCGCCGTGTATTGCTATTGCGCACTCAAGTAAATAAACTTACACTGTCGGGATGTATTCGCTTTCAAATTTGTCTTCTGCATACTTTATTAGTAGACATGTTTTTCCCACAGCGCTGAAATTTATAAAATACGACGTTAAACATAAATTATAAGTTAATTATGCAACTATGCAACATACGCGGCCGAAGCAGCCACCACCATACCCCCCATTTGGGGGCCCCATCCGTAAAGAGGCCCCTCACCCTAATCGGTTGAAACAAAAACAGCAGAAGTTTGTTTAAAATTCTTCTGCTTCTCGCTCGCTTCGCTCACCAGTTTGGGGGCAGCCACCACCACTGTCTGCTCCGGCACTGGTAACATAACGCGCACAATATGTTCATGCAAGCTTTATTTTTACGTTAAGGATTAGTTTTGGTTCTCGTTCAAGTCTATTGACTATGCTATAGTTCGAACTGCCTTTGCATGGGGTGGAAAATCATATCCAGTCACAGCGACCATCTGCCAGTGAATGTCATTTATTCTGCGCACGCCCGTTTGTGCCCCCACTTTTCGAATCAGATCCTGCGCGCCTGGATGGGTCTCTATCTCACAGGTATGACCGGTAGTGTTCGGATACCTTGCCACGATAGGAAGGGGTGAATTGTATTACTATGTACCAAAGGAAAAACCTCAAGGCAAAGAAGCCGGATTAAGGTGGCGGACGGCCGGCGGCCTATACGACCGATTTTTGCCTTAAATGTCCAATTTAACTGCACAATAGGTGTGGAATATCATATATGGATAGTTTGCTTATAAAATTATCCCGCTTACATGTTAAATTTCCAGCCAAAATTTGAATTTTACCGCCAAAATTTGAAATCACTGGTAAAATTTAAATTTCCCTGAAACTTTTAATTGCCGAACCTAGCCTTGAAGCACCGCCTAAGTTTGATCTCACTAAAATTTAAATTTTCCGCCAAAATTTAAGTTTTCCCGCAAACACTTTGATTTTTTCAGCCAAAATTTATATTTCTAGCCAAAATTTGAAATTTGCCGCTAAAATCTAACTGTTACCGCCAATATTTCAATTTGAAATCAGAAGTTAAACATCCAGCCAAAATTTAAATTTCCCGAGTTTGAATTTAATACTAAAATTTAAATTTATCGTCAAAATTTAAATTTTTCAGCCAAAATGTATATTTTTGCGCCAAATTATGAATTTACCGCCGAAATTTAAATTCCATCTAAAACCTAAATTTTCGCTCAAAAATTTACATTTGCCTCCAAAATTTGAATTTTCCGCAAATTTGTTACTTTCCGCCAAAATTGTTATTTCCCGCAAGAATTGTCTGTATTTTCCGCAAAATTTAAATTACCCTAATAAAGTTTGAATTTCCCGCAAAATCAGAGAAGTTCACACATTGTTCGAAAATGTTTAATTTGTCTCCTAAACTATTGCCGAAAACGCCTAAGTGTCCACCAATTTGTGGCGCATGTGATACGACGAAAATTACGTTTTGTAAATGCTAGGAAACAAGTATTGGATATATATCGTGTATGCAAAACGGTCCAAAAGTGTCAGTGGCCGTTTAAAACTAACCCATCTCCAACTACAACACATTTCACGTGTTTGGTCGCCATTATTCTAATTGTACATACTGTTTTTGTTTTATCTATTTAAATATAATTAAAACGAGAACAAAGAACATACGTAAATTCGGGTATACTGCCAACCTTCACCTTCAGACTAGTGAAAATCATTGTATGGAAATCAACATTTTCTAAAGGAAATGAGTTAGCGTTGCAAATATTGTAATCGTTGGCAACTCACAAATAATTTGTTTTGAAATTTCAAGACGCCTTTTCATTCTTAAATTTCATGTTTAAAATGTCCATAAGTTCAGGCAACAATAGTCTTAGAAAGCTCAGAAGTTTGAGTCTGAACTGAAATGATCAAGACGTTAAGTTCCTTAAATTTCGCCAATAACTTGCGAAATACGACTTTCTAACTCAATTTTTACTCCCAAGAAATAGTTTGGCTTATATTCAAGAATAAATTTTCTGATTTTAATGTACCTACGCGAACGACTTGCTCCGTGTATATTTTTAGGAGTGTATATAAATAATCGAATTTCAAGGATATTTGTAGTTGCGCTAGCGCTCTACTATGACATAATTATTTAACATTTCACACGATTTTCTTGAATAACAGACAGTTTGTATCGTGTGCATCTAGTTTATTATAAACTTAAAAACGTTTGAGAAACTTAACATCTTTTTTATATAGAGTAGACTATGAGCAACTTATCGCAAATTCTGTTCGCGAAATTTCACAAAAACCTCAGCGTTTATCATCTATTACGTGCATACACAGCGCAATCTTTCCTCCAGACGTGAAAGGCTCATCGAGCTCGAGTATCATCCGCTCGCTACGTTCGTCTGCGCCCTTCACTATTGGTTCAAGCCCATTACGTGTGTAACAGCCTTGTGCCTAAACTATGACCCCTAAGCCATATTGAATACAAAACGCAATAAATATTGCCCTGTTCGCGCGAACTCCAGATAAATTTTCTAGCTAAATTCACGTTCAAGTCTAATGACTGTGATGTCTTCAAAACTGAACTTAGGAAGTGGCTCTTTCTGTTCGGATGTTCCGATTGTAAAATTGTGAATCCGCTACTGTGCGTGTGCTTTCCCCTACAATTAGCAGATATACTTCACTTGCATGTTTACTACTTTGCATAATATTCATTTTCGGTTTCCGGCAGTCCTGCTATTTTCCTGATGTCTGTACAACTCAACCCGGTATCGCATAGATATTACCATATTAGAGTGTGAACGGTTAGCAATGCAAGAGTTGATAATACAGTTATAGACAAGAGTATACAACTAACTGGGGTTTCGCATGGTGCGAAATGTACGGGCACGCGTTGCGTTTTAGCCCTAACTCATTTCACATTTAGGATGAGGGGTGCCAATGTTACATGTAGAGCACGTTTAACGTCAAAAGAATATTCTAACTTTCTAAGAATTTGACTGGAGTATGTTTTGTTTAGAATAATAACTATTTTTGACATTGGCTCAAAGTTGAACCCGTCCCATAATTGGGGTGCGGTAGACCGAAACATCAACGTGCGCTGTGTACATTCTTTTCTACACAGAATGTATTGATGCACAATATTTATTAATGTGCATCGTGCATTCATGGTAAAAATCACGGAAACGGATAGTGATCTAAAAATAATAGAAATGGAAATACAATCTGATTTTTGCTGAAAACAAATAACTGGTTACACCCTGATTAATATGGCTTCATTTAGAACAAAATCTAAGCTCAAGTTGGCAATTACTCTTCGTTCTTCAGGCCACTAGTCAAAGTTTAAGGCTTAAACAACTTGGAGCTTAAAATTTGCGTTAAAAATACACAATGATGCGGCCACTGTTTTCAAACTAAAAATGCACCAGCGCTTCAAAAAAAATTTGTTGTAAGTGTTAGGTAAAGACATTCTGTTATATCAACTATCTGAAGCTCACAACCGCTATCACTAAGCAAACAGTATTTTGTTTGATACTTTTGCTTTACATACTAACATTGCTAAATTCGGTATAATTTTGCCTAAAACACGATAAGAAATCGACCTACTCGTAGTACAGTGTAGATAGTCGCATCCGTTAATGTTTTTAGATACCAAGACACTAGCCAGCAAACGTAACAGAGGTTCAGCGCTGCAACCAGAAATTGTTATCAGAGGAGTTAAGAAAGTAATAGGTTGACATATAATTGAAGAAATAGTTTAACTGACATAAAATTTCGCTCTTGTACACTTTCCACATTTAAGGTTAAAGCATAGACTCAGGTAAGGCAGAGCGGAGGCCAGGCCTCGCAATACTTTCGGAATGTTCGCCTGTAATACCTTCTTATGATCCGCTAACGGCCTCGTGACTATTTAGGGCCAGTCTTAACAGGTGTGCCCCAATGTTGACAAATGTGGGGTTACCGCAGATGACATAAGAATTTTATACAAAATCGGTTTATACCATTATGCTCAAACACCACGCTCTTTATGAGTGATCGGCAAACTTAATTTTAGGGACTCCCAAACCGTGGCTGGCTTAATTGATACCACCTCACGAGAGAAGCGAGCGAAAAACCAGATATATTTTTGTATATATTACATCACAAGGCAAATTTCCAATTTTAGAAACACCTTAAAGATTGAGGACCCAAATTGATATGTTGGGGGTTGTTAACTCCGGACCGGGAGCTGTTCAGTCCCTTAGTGGTTCACTGAGGCTCTCTGTCGATCAGCAAACTTTTAATTTTAAAAGTTCTCAGCCGCGGTTCGCTTAACTGATAAAACCTCGCGAGTGCAACGAGCAAGAAGCCAGACGTATTTTTGTAAATATTAAATCACATGGTAAATTTCAAATTTTAGTAGTATGTTGGTCGGTGGGTGGTATTGGTAAGGAGGGGCCGTTTACTATTCTGACCCTTAGTGGTTCACGGAAGCATCCTTGTTGTTCTTGTCGCTCCCAAAGCCCTCACTGTTTGCCAAGGTCAGGTTCACGATAACAATAAATTCAATCTGTATTTTAGTTGAAAATATTCGTGTACAAACAGCTACAGGTTCTATGTCTTTAAAGCGTTTGCCTGCCAGTGTCTGTGTTGAAATAACCAGGAATTGGTCAAACTTGTAAGAGTGTATTGAAACGCTCGTTAAACAGGCCAATGTTACTTTTAGGGCCGTAAGGGTAGATTAAGCGTATTTCTAAGTCTAAGCCTAAAGCGTAAGCAGAAGTGTAGTCTAGAATGTATTAGCCTACTCTTTCTAGACCCACCAGAAACTGGGACGGCCCTAAAAGTAGCATGGGCCATTAAACCTATCCTTTATAATATATATAGGTCAAGATTTAACAACATGTTAACAAGCATATGGTACATACCACGAAAGTGTCATATGTCTAAAAATACCATCCGCCAGCTAGGTGTCCACAACATGCAGGATTGGATTTAGCAAAAATCTTACAGGTTTTCAAGTATTATTGTTAAGTACATGAACTTTAATCAGAAGTTTTTAGTTCAAAATCAACGGGTTTACACAGCTGAGAATGTTAAAAGATCAAGTAATAACAATAAAATTAAAACGTACAATATACAGCAATCCTTTTGGTAATCCATAGACCTCGAATGAATCATAACAACATCGTGAGTATTAACAGGCCTGTGTATGTTTCCAATTTACAAGAGTTAATATATTTCATTTTTATAAGACATTTAAAATATACGAAAATATTTATCCGGCTATAATTAAAATTTCACAGAAAAGCAACGAATGCCCCAAATTTTAAAAATTGTGAGCGAATCTTTTGTTACATTACAACTCGAACAATTGCAACATATTTGTATTTAAAAATACATGATTTCTCACTCATTTAAAGCAATATATCGGCAAAAAATAACTTAAAATAAGGTACTTATTTCTATAACGAAAACGGACACTAGTTTTTACAGGAAACAAACCCAGATATGTAGCTACAAAATGCCGGCGTCGAAATCTGTACCTGAATTAAGTTCTCAAGTTTAAAAGCAGAAATACAAGAAAGCATGAATTCATGGTTTTCCAGCAAGTCATTCCACTGCCTCTAGCAGAAAAATTGGGAATTAAGCACAGACCGGTGTAGAAGGTCCAATACCAAAAGGTCCCCGTTATGAAAATTAGGCCAAAGATTAACCGGATAGCATCCCATTCGTTTTGGAAGGTGAATTCAGGGTTTTACGTAAATCGTACACGAAGATATAGCCGGGTAACTGTTGTCCATATTGTTTAACTTTTTATTCTAAAGTTTTGTAACAAAATGGCTAGCGAATGTTGTTCTTTACTATAAATAGAGATTCGTTTTCAATTGTGCAATACTCAACTTCAACTGGTGTATGGAAACACTGATATAGGTTTTACATATTCTTGACCTTCAGTGATTTAAAATTTAACGGCAATGATGCCATACTTTACTCGGATTCGTGAGAAATTTACAGGTATTTTAAAATTACGCAGGTGTGTATACGGACGTGGTTATTAAGCTTTTGGCACACATCGTATCATTCAGTGTAAACATTTTGGCGTTATGTTTGGCAAAGAGTTTGGTGAGTATATGTAATTGCTTCAAAACTGTGTACGTAATTGCAATATGTATTTATATCCTAAAAATATAATTTAGTTCTTTAACGCAAAAAACAACAAACAACCTATTAAACAGCGTGCAAAGGCGATTTGTATTTGGCAAACGTTTTTATTGATACTGTTAAACAGTGCGCATTGTGTATTATTTACTTAAAGATTTTGAGCTGAGTTGCCTGTGCGTTTAAACAGATTATAGTTAAAAAACTAAACTTTGATCAAATATATTAATGTACCTGATATATAGTTCAAAATCATTTGTTTACTTCGGTACACGTTTGCATAAGCTAGGTTAACCCTGTCTGGTACGGATTTTGAAAATTTTTAATTAATATTCAAACATTCGCTTTTAAAAATTTTAATCTACAAGGATCTTGGTACTTTTTTCTGTGTGATATCACTCATATAACCGGTGAATTTATTATTAAGCAGGATATGTTTAAAAACAAACGCGTATTCTTCGCAAATTAGACTTTATCTTTGGGTATTTCATCCTTTGGTTTAACGCAAATACTTTGCTTTTCTGATTTCAGGTTCGATTTAGTCAGTTTTGTTTTTACTCCGGAATTTCTTAAAGTGGCGTAAGTAATCCGAAATGCTGATTGGTAACTAGTCAGTTTGTTAACGGATATCATAACTAACGGGAACGTATAGCGATGAAAATAGCAGAAAGAGAAACGGAAAACGAATACTAGAGCATATAAAACATGCTTTATTTTTCTGCCAATACATTTGTGGCATAACAAATATCTCAATTAAATCGGCAAATAATCTTGGACTGTGGCAGTCGGTTCCTCTGCCTCATGAGCTTTCGGTTGGCTAATGCAACTTGCTACTTTTGCATATTGCAATTTGTATTTAATTAATCTCAATGCAAGGCAACAAAGACGCCAGCGAGCCTGCTGCCAGTTATGGTTTGCTATTTTTCACTTCATGTTGCACTCTGCAAGGCAAATTCACTCGCCTTGTAAGAAATCCTTGGCTATGCAGGCATAACACTATTCAAGCAGATATTAATTTTACGTCTTCATCCAAGTGCACATATTTTCAAATGTGTCTCGTATCTTCAGTGTAATTATACTTAAAATATGCACGTTTTGAGCCAATTTATTGTAAGGTTCTTACTTTACAACATATTGCGCTATTTCTGCTATTTCATAAAAGTTCAGATTGCCGAATTTCACTGTTAACATGTTTCAGAACCTGAAAATTATACCAGTTAGGAATAAGCGCTGCCAACTTTCGAAAAACTTAAACTTAAGTTGTAGCTTATATAACCAAACTTGAATATGAGCGTATGTTAAACATAAATGGCTGGATGGACTAACTAAACTAGAATTCTAAGTGTAAAGTTCAACTAACGTATTTTTAAGTTTAAGGCGAATTTAAGCTAAACTTTTTTGATTTAAGATAGTGCTGCTCAGAAACAATGTAGTTTTTATAATTCAGTAAAGTTTAGCTTAAAGTAAAACTATGCCTAATTTCCAGCGAGTTCAAGCGTAACCCACCTGTTAGGGCGTTTAATCTGGAAAGTTAGTTCAATACTGTTAGATTACCTTAAGCTTATCTCGATTGTTTAAGCTTTTAGAGAGTACAACTAAGAACACAACTAACACGTTTGTACCCGTTCTGACGTATACCACCTAACTTTACTGCAAGCTTATTCAAATGGTTGATTAAATAATATGTCTATTGTTATTATCTTTCTAGCGTTTTTTAATTTTGATAGTTTGATAGTTGTTTAAATCTACTTGTTCCGTTACAATAGGATCTGTTGTTTTCTTTCTATTTGTATAACTTTAGTGACTTTGAAAAGTTTAAAGCAGGAAACATTAAGTATGCCTGTTATTGTCCAAGTATTAGGTTGTATTCAATTTTTGGTTTGTCTTCTACCAAGCACCCAGACCCGCTAGCAGGAATCGCTAGCAAAAAGGGCAAGAAACATTTTTTCGAGGGAGGGTTTGTTATGTTCGTTGGCACGGCAGCAGCCCACTCATTCCTCAGTCGCTGCGACGTAGGCTAACAAGTACGCAGCCTGCTAAACGTGTTTGTGGGATGGCACAAAAAATTCAGATGGGTGCTGGGATTTTACATGAAATGTACGACCAAGACCATTTAACCTAGGTTTAAATTAACTTTCACAGCTTCAGTTGAAATCTAAATTCAGTATGACTATCATGAAATATATATAATTGTTATTTTGCAAGTACATATACAATCGGGCGGAAAATGGAACTTTTCCACAAAGGCGGAAGAGTCATGTGGCTTTGGCAGCCAACCTGCCACCTTTTGGATTTTTGATTCAGAAGTTTTTCGGCCCTTTTTAAGTTGGTAACATAACCATGCTGCACTTCGAAAGCTTTATACTTATTAAAGTTGTGGCTACACCTATGCCGTGGAGTACCATTTTGCTGCGAACCTTGCAAAAAGTAAGATCAGGCTTTAGATTAAGTTTTATGTACAGGCCTCGTTTTTGGCATATCCTTTTACACTGTTGCTAAAGTCTAGACTTAGGCTAACCTGATTGTGAAAATTTTAGAATACAAATGATTTACCTGCAGGTCCCAATTTATTTTCGAACCAAATAGGTGAAAACGTGGCGATGCTACAACTAATCTTAAAATTTCAATAGACTTGCAAAAACGCACCTTGAAACTAAAATTTCTGACCAATGTATAGAACAGGGCCATAACAGTAGTATAAGCATTCCCCTAAGTGTAAAGCCTAAGTCTAGGCGTAAAAATGATCTTACACATAGGCTTAAGCCTAAGCTTAAGCCTTAGCAACAAAATCAGTCTAAAGCTTAAGCTAACACTATTGCAACGTTCCCGGTTCTGATCTCTTACATGTGCCAAATAACGAAACACAAAAAATTTTCTCTCCCTCCGAAAAATCTTCGATCCTTCATTGCTAAGGACCAAAATGACACATACGCCAGTGTTTGTATTTTATACCAATTTGATGCAGTCGAAATTGAGTTATATACTAGCGTATATTATAAGCTTAAAATTGATGGTATTTTTGAATAATTCTAATATAAATTTAATATTTTTGCTTGAATTATTAAGTACAACCGGTGAATAAAAAACATATTTCTATCTGGCAAAATTACTGATCGACCTTATTTGAAGTTAATTGAGTTTTTGAGCAATGCTAGGGCTGCCTCGCAAAACGTGGACTTTTTGCGGGTGGGGTATATACGGAGCTGCACGCGGGTAAACGTGAGTTGGGTAAAAAAATTTTGACGGCGGCATACCCGCGAGTAAAGGATTTAAAAGCACGGGTAAAAAATTTGTGTTTTTCCCACCTGGAATTTTACTAACAAACGACAAACACATTATCTTTTACTACAGTAGACGACGTTTAGTAATTACGTTTTAAACAGAGTAGCGGTTTGTTTCTCTGTGTATCAGGGTACAACCGAAGCTTTGCATTTGGATCACGCTGCAAATCAACTTGCATACCCTGTAGCATTTTTGCTAGATGACTCGGTAGTTTTAGTAGTACCTTTTCGTATTTAATTTAAAACTTATATATTTTTGCGCGTTAGTAGGTTCCTTTGTAGTAATCGAGCAATTTTTAAAGTTTGAATTGTAGAGATTTTTTAGAACGCTGCTTATTAAAGCGTAACTTTGGGCAAAACAGCGAAAAAATTTTTATATTCACAATTTCTACATTGGTTTAACTGCACAATTTTGTCTGACGGCGAGCTCCGGTTTCGGCAGCGGTGTTGTTTTCGTCAAGTTGCACCAATCGCACATAAACGCTCAGTTTGGCTTTTGTGTACTTCTCGTTTACAAGAAGCATGTTAGGCTTAGGCTCAGGCTTATATTTAAGCTTAGGCTTAAGTTTATAAAACGCTATCTTTAACCTAAGCCTATTAAGCCTACGCCTTTTACAAAGCTTAAACCTGACCCTAAGCCTAAGGCTAAAGTTTGTATGTGAGGTGGAAAATTAAATTTGTTGCACTGCTCAAAAAACCGACGCTAGTCTTTAAATTGTTAGTTAGGTAACTGATCTAAGTAAGTTTATTTTGAGACATATGATAATGAGCGCTCGTTAAGAAAACAAGTGTAATGTTATTGCGTTCTAGCTCATTAAAGCACTGACAATTAGGATGTAAACGGGAAGTCAAAATAACGGAAATAGTTTAAAAAACTATTAGATTGATTCAAAGCGTAAGACGTAGCCGTAAACCTAAATCTAAAGCCTAGTTAAGACAAAGCTGTAGGACTAGCTTCTAGAATTAAAATCATGTATCCTATAATATAGCCATCTTACTGTAATAACAAGAATAAGATGGAGGGAACAAGAGGGAGTGGGGTCTCCGTTTTGAGTCCCAATCAATAGAGTCCGTATCCCTAATAATAAGAGACCGTACTTAAGTGGATAGAGTCCCTGAACTCTAATTAGAGTCCATAAATGTGACTTATCCTTGAATTGTGGTGCATAAATGAATCCAGGATCAAATAAAGTTGAGTTTATATTTTGTTCCACGTAAAAGATGAGGAGGGCAACGTTATTTCATTTGACTGAAATGGAGTAAGTAAGCTTAAGGTTTAGACCAATTGTTTTCATTGGGCGAAACTTTAAAGCATACTTAAGTTTTGAAAGTATATTACTAAGTATAACCTTGCATTATCGCTCAAGCTTTTGATACAAAAGAAATAAACGTTTTAATTCAACTGACATTTGCAATACCGGATATATATCAGTAACGAAGGCGACGGAGGGCGGATTAAAAATAAATAACAGTCAGTAGCTGAATAACATGGGGTACCCTCTGTAGAGGCAAAATAAATATCAGTCACCCTCTTATTTGGGTCACTACAACAGTATATCGTTATTTCGTATGTATCTCCGATCAGAAGCTAGAGTTTGTTCTATGAAAAATCACTTTTCTTAGATGTATATATCCATTATTGGGCCTATGTATGTAACAGGGCCGGAACAGTAGTATAAGCATATTCCTAAGCCTAAGCCTAAGCCGAAGCCTAAGCCTAAGCGTATGGATGAGCCTATTTCTAAGCCTAAGCCTAAGCCTAAGCCTAAGCAAAAAATTAGTCTAAAGGTTAAACTGACTCTATTATAGCCCCTGCGAAATACGATCTGGCCCTGTTCTATACATGGGCCCATTATTCTATAACAAGGCAATTCAAGATTGTTTACTTTTGGACCGAATCTATTTGACGGTCCCAGCAAAATTTGGGGGGCACGGGCCCCCAATGCCCCCCATAAGGACGCCCTTGCACTCTAGGACAAAACAAAGTTGAGTTCGAAGCTTTAAATGAAAGTACTTAGATTCCTAGATAGGTATAACGTTGCATATCGCTCAAGCTTTTCAAACAAAACAAACATTCAATTCAACGGATGGTTGCAATACCGGATATATAGGAAAGAAAGGCGGCGGAGGGCTCACTAAAAATGAATAGTTGACCGAAACCGAATACCGGGGGGAGGTTCTCTCTGGAGAGGCCAAATAAATATCAGTCTCTTCTCTTATTCAACTCACTACAACAGTAGGTATATCGTTATTTCACAAGGTATCTTTGAGCAGAAACTAGAGTTTGTTCTAAGAAAAAACAATTTGCTTAGATGTATCTATTACTGTAACTTTGTTTTATTTTTATAGTTTCATTTTTTATTATTATTACGAATATAGCACTGCATAAATGCAGTTGGCACTTAGTATTGGTTTGTGTTACCTTTTAGTTATGCCAGCGGCCCAGGTAAGTCAATACAGCTTTCACCCTGAATTTAGAAGAATCGTCGAACTTTTTCATCAGACAAACAACGTATCTGTATTGTCTGTCAATATAAAAAACTTGCCAATTTCGCGATACCTAGAGACGAAAAGTACGACACCAAGGCACTGCAGCCGCGGCCGAATCTGCATTTATATCTGTAGGTCTTCATTCTCTAAGGAGCTTGTAATAAATTGAAAAATACATGTTTATAATAAACAAAAATAACTTTTTTCGCTTGAACAGTCCGAATTACTGAGCGATGCATCTTTGGAATCACGCCCGTAGAAATGATACGGGAAGTCACTCTTGCCCAAAAGAGAGAATGATAGAAGATGAGCGTTAGGACCAGGGCGGCAGAGGGAGGGCCAAATATAAATCACAGTCCATCACCAAATAACAGGTGAAAGCCTCTGGAGGGGTCAAACAAATATCAGTCTCCACCTCTTATTCGGGTAACTACAGTGCATACAGAGTATTACATGATTTAACAAACGAAAGCTAAACACTTTTCAAAGATTTGTCATGACTTTTAATCGCGAGTAAAATCATCCTGGCTTCCGGATCTGGATCCCTAAGAAAAATTGTCATATTTTCAGGAACCAGCAAATGCTAGCAGAAAAATTAAAAATGAAATAGCTCCTTGTGAACAGATTCCATTCCTATGTGGTGTATTCAACTCACAATTGGGGCGAAAACGTGCTGGTGGCTTAAATCGTATGATGTCAAGGTGGACGCAGAAGCATCACGTTAATGGTGGTCACGGTCAAATCAGTTATACGAGATAAATTGCCTGGGAAAATCATTCACTTCAATGATGAATCGTGAGAAAGTTTGGTCCGCTTGATTATAAGCGTGAGAAAATCGCGTTGATGTGTGAAAAATATATTTAACCCAGAATTAAGAGTTAATGGCAGGGTTTTCCAAACCCTACTTATATACGATTTCATACCATTCTACACACTAAGCACATACTTTCAGTTCATCGTTTATGACAGTGTACTTCATTCAGTTAAGCAAATACTTAGGTAAGCCAGATACCAAATTGGCTTCCTTGCGATGACACTAGTTCAAATACGACAACCATTTGTTTTTGTCAAAAAGTTAAGTATTTACTTAAGTCACCGATCAAAGTATATTTATACATAACTTAAGCAAATGCTTAAGTAGGACGTCAAAAAACCGACCAATAAGTATCTAAAATGGACAAGCACCTTGCTGTACCGCAGTCAACCAAACATGTTGGCCACAAGTTGTAACGTGAAAGCAATTTTCGCTGTAATCTTGTATTGACAGGACCGATCCAATTTCGGAAGGGAGGGTCAAAGTTTTTTGTAAAAGGAGCACAGCCTAATCCGTTTTTGCACCTTTTAGGCTACGGACCAATAGGATACATGTCTGATGCCATTTTTCACTAGCGCCAAGTAACTTATACCAAAGGCAAGAAATGAGATAACGGGGAATATATTCCCTCTCGATAATTCTGGAGACAAACAGAAACATTTCAACAGGAATTACTCTGGTCCGCCTAAGTCCGGAAATATTTTTTTACATGAAGTATTACCATCCCTAACTGAAATTCTAGACACGCACCCATGACTTCTACCCATACTCTATAATTCTGCAAAACGTAAAGGGGTGTTGACGCTATGGGCTTAATATTTTAATCGAAACGTTATGCTTGTTGATTCAATAAGACCTCATATTGAACGACAGCTTGACAAATGGACCGATATTGAATGCTGAAAGTAAGCGTCTAGCTTTCCCCAGCTCGGCAGATCCTTGATGATAGATCAATACATTCGCTTTTATGATTCCACCTCCTAATGCGTGAAAAACAACACAATTCTTGTGTTTATTGTTTTTATTATTGTATAAAAAATGAAAACAATACTGTTTTAAGTATATATGATAAATTGTGCAGTATATCCGTTAAAGAGAAAGTTAATAAACTACAAGTACTATGGTTTCAGCATTCAGGTTACCAAAATTTGAGTGAGAATCGAAGGTGGCATATTAATATCTAGACATGGTATAAATTATTTATAGCCATTCGCTTCTGCCCGGCGGCAACATGACGGTGTACCTCTCAAAAGTGTGGCAAATGCCTACTCAGTGAGGGTGTAGACACTTCTGAAATGGGGGGGGAGGGTGTGAGATAAAATTGTGTAAAAAAATCGCGACCCGCAAATGGTTTAACCGAACATTGTATTGTGTAACAATTTTCAGCAAATAAAATCACGCAAGTCTCGCTACCGGTGCAAGCGAGAACCAGACGTAATTGCCGAAAATGTAAAATTAGGAAAACGTTTCATTTCCAAAAAATAGAAACACCACGATCAGCTTTTTGTAAAAATGGCGGGTTCTTGTCATCTAGGTTTCCTGTCTCGCCCATGCTTACTTCTTGCACAGTTTAAAAACAGCATTTAACTTATAAAATTCAAGCCATTTAGTCTTATTGATCCCAGGTATACACTTTAGATATAGCAAAATATACTAATATATACATTTATACAACGTAAATAAGTGATTTATATCCTGACACAGCCAATGAGTTACAAATATTTACATAGAAATAAAGCACTTGGTTGAAATGAAATATATTTTACCCATCATAGCCTCAAAGTTTTATCATTGGCATTTAAATATTGCCTAATATCAAAATGGTCTAAAGGTTTAATTGCTTATCCAGTTATCGGTATTAACAAACCTTATCTAACTGTCGTTTTTCAGAATTTTAAAAACTAAAATGGAAATTTTTTTATAAACTGAATTACTTAATTTTTCAGTTTACGCACGTGGAAATTCTTAGGTTGCAAACAAAGTAATGCTGGTATGTGGGGCATTCCAACTTTAATTATACAGATGAGAGACCTTGATAGAAGTTTACTCTGGTGCATTTCAAGTATTGGAAATTCAACTCAGAAATTCGTTTCCATGTATCCAACTAAAAAAATGCCTTTACAATCGATCGGCATTTAAATTTTATGTCCAACCTAAGTTTTTAGCCAATACAGTTGTCGTAGAACTTAAACCCAGACTGCAAATTCACGGCTAATGTATAGAACAGGGCCGTAACAGTAGTATAAGAAATTTTCTGAGCCTAAGCGTAACCGTACGCATAAGCCTATTACTAAGCCAAAGCCTAAGCCTAAGCCAAAGCCTAAGCCAAAGCCTAAACCTATGCAAATAATCAGTCTAAAGCTTAAAATTACTCTATTGCTGTTCCGTGAAAAAACGTTCCGCCCCTGATCTTTACAAAGATGGATTTGTTTTGAAATGAACATTAATAGAATATTATGTAGCTCAATATACACATTCACAGAAAGCCTTTGGCATGAAATTATCACAAACGGACAAATGTACGAATTTGCTTTATTACACGCTTCGGATGGCGCTATTCTTTTCAACAATTTTTATGACTGCCGGCGTTGCTCGGTGCCGTCCGGTCTACTATTCCAAAAGTACGGTACGGCACGGCACCGTACAACAAGGATAGCGCTACCCTTGCGCGTCAGTGGAACCATGATGTGCTGTTGTGAAATTGTGCGACAACAAAACGATTGGAAACGTTTGACAAATGTGATGTCTCATTATACCAACTAAAGTAAAAAATCAGCAGAAATTTTTTAAACTTTAATTTTCAAAACGAAATATTTTAATACAAAATTTTCGAGTGTTAACCTGAGGTTATAACATTTCCTGCGGTACCTCGTCAAATTTTATTGTGAAATAGGCGTAAGCAGAGCATCGCGTGCCTTAAGAGTGTCCGATCCCGGGCCTCCTGGTTCCACTACTATTTGTTATATTACTCACAAAACCAAATCATCACAGGTAAAATGATATCATTAGCATTAAAGTAGGTATTATTAAGCATCAGTTATAGGCATCGCAAATACAATGTATATAAAACGCAGTTTAAAATTAAACACAATTGGTTTCATTTCGCTAAACCTTGATCCAAGCAAAAAGGCCCTTGGACCCCATACAATCAGAAAAACCGAGCAGTATTTAAAAATGCAATAAATGTCTATACAGTTATGTTTCAAATTTCGTCCATACTTGTGGTTGAAGTTTTCAAATTCGCTCTGGTAGCAATAAGGCAGCATGGTATTTTATTTGGAGGAAAACGTTGCAGAAACTTGCACTTGATGTATAGTTCCTCGGAAATAGGTCAATTTTAATGATTATTTTAATCGTAACGACCACCAAACAGAAAATTTATGCGCAACAAATATTATACAATAAGCACTACTATAATGCAGTTTTCACGCAGTTATATGTCACAATATCAGGCTTTCAATGTACTTGTCTAAAATTGTCAAATGTGTGTAGCACCTATCATCTGTTACTGTTAGCGACAGAAATTTCTGTTGAAAATTTTCCAAGTCTTAAACTTTGGGAACAAAATTGAGATGCTGAAAATAAATGCTACACTTGCATTTAAATCTACTAGTGTCAAAAATACAAAACGCCCTTTGTTGATTTATTTTAGAGTTTTTCGGTTATAATTTTTTGAAATATTCAGTTTGGAACTCGAAGAGCGTTTAAAATAGCGTTTTATTTTTGACACGATTCTTCAGCATTTAACAACTGACTGTAATGCTGCTGAGATGGAATTAGGCACAGAAGTGACAGTTTCGTCAGTAGCAGGTGTTGTTTTGATTGAATCAGACGCGTTTAAATTTGGTAATTTTGAGCCGTTGATTTTGTTCCCTAAGACAGGCCCCCTGAGCTCATTCAGGGTGGATTGTGGGAACCCGGTTCTTGAAAGTGAATTGAACCCAAGGAGCGGGCCTAAAGGTAGTGAAGGAAAGCCACTGGGAGGAAACGATGGTGTAAGATTGTCTGGAGATTTTAGACTCGCGAGAATAGGATGGTTAACAGCTAAATTTGGGCCACTGCCGCTCGCGATGTAGCTTGTCCAGTACGGGTTCGATTGAATCAAGCGTTGAACTGCGGCCATATTGTTCGCTTCGTTCAGCAAATCGAGTCCAACGGCGGTTTGACGTTTCCATTTTGTCCTGAAAGTAACAAAAAACAAAGTCACAAAATCGAATTATAGAACATTAAAATTATTTATACTTTAACCATTTTAACAATCCTTTATTTCATTATTTTCAATTTCTATGTGAAACGATGAAAATATCCAGCTATAAATTTCTTGACTTGAAACGCGTTCAAACCCTAGAATATCTAGTTTGTGATTGGAAATATAAAAAAATTTCAGTCACCATTGTCGTAGGCTGTGAGAGAGCAAACAAATTTAGTGTTTGAAGTGACTCATACTTCTTGAATAAACTCTAAAAGTCTGACTTAATTTAGGAACGCTCTACAACACAAATTAAATTTAATGGCACACATTCCTTTGAATAATTTACAGTTGCAAGAACTTCAAAGCTATTTTGTGACCGAACTTGCGTACACGCAAGTTGAAAGCACCAGTTTCTGCTGCAAAAGCTTGAATGTGTGAATAGAGCTTAAGTTTGGAACATGTAATTTTTTTGGAGTTTCATTTCGAAATAATATAACTTCATGTTTAAAATTTTTTGCTGCAAAATTCATTCGCTCAATGATCCACCAGGATATTGTAAAACTTACAAAGTGCCATTTCTCGTTTTCTTATCTCCGAAAATTGCAGTGGAATACGTTAGCAAAAGCTGAGTGGAATGCATAAGCAAAATTGTACTAACTTTTTCAAGAAACAAATTTGACTAAAAACAGCCAATTCCGCTAATTTACATAATTTATAGCCCTTATTTGAATTTATCAGGGCTCAGTTTATTTGACTGAACGGCCGTCAAAATTAACACCAATCGCTGGAATTGCAGCCCATTAAAGTCATTGTAAATTTTTTGTAAGGCTGGCTTACGCATAGAGTTTCACTTACCGTCGATTTTGGTACCACGTTTTCACTTGTGTATCGGACAGCCCCAGCCGATGCGCTAAATCCATACGATCAGTGACGCTCAAATATTTTTGATGTTCAAAGCTTTCTTCCAATGCCGCCAGCTGTTTGTCTGTGAAAATTGTTCTCGCTTTTCGTTGGGATCGTTTGCACGCAAGAAGCGCACGCCCTCTAGAGATACTGGAAGATACACGCTCAACGCAAGGGGTACTAGGGCTAATAGCGCCATCAGCCCCTGATATAGTTTTCTCTTCGTCCGACTGGCAATATTCTTCGGTTTCAATTTCAACTAAACTTTCAACTGGACTACAACTTTTGGTCAGAGCATTTCGTTGAGTTGAGTTCAAAACTCCAGGTTGGTTGGTGAGGTTCAAAATTGTAGGCTGTGGTAGAAACTTAGCTGATGCTGGGGAAATGCGTAATGCAGTTTGTTTTGGTGAATGAACTAAAAACAAATTTTTTACATTTTATATTTAAAGGATTTTGAATTTATATAAATTATAATAAATTTGTATAAAGGATCTCTCAACTTTGTTTTAGTGGTTGTCGATGTACGCTACAGCAAGTGTATGTAAACCAAAAGAATTGCTATTCATGTCCAAATATATCGGTGTACGATTGACCACATGGTTTAGTTGTAGCATGCTTGGCTCGAGCTCAAGAGGACCGAGGTTCGAATCCCGGCGTGGTGCTTTGCTGACCTTGTGTTGAACAGGGATCGTGCAGACTGTGTAGTTCCGCCAGCCACTATAGCATGTCACTCACACTTTACCATACGTGCACTCGGCACACAAAATGTCCCCTCACGAAAACTCTCTATTTCCCAATGGTATCACCGCCAGTCGCGGTCATTATAGTATCCGGACATGACTGATTTGCAGTAACACTGTCTAAGACATTGAAACATTTGGAAAAACAGTATAGTGGACAATATTATTATATGATAGACACACTAGGGACACCTTAACTGGAAAATTCAAATTTTGGCAGGAAATTCAAAATTTGGTGGGGAAATTTATATTTTGGCGGGAAAACTTAAAATTTTGCGGGAAATTCAAAATTGGCGGGAAACTTAAAGTTTGGCGGGAACTCAAATTTTGGCGGAAAATTCAAATTTTGGCGGGAAAATGTAAATTTTGGTGGGAAATTCAAATTTCGGCGGGAAAACTCAAAAGGCGGGAAAATTTAATTTCGGCAGGAGAATCAATTTTTTTCGGTAAATTCTAAGTTTAGCGGGTGAAAAAACATATTGCCAAAATACTTTGCCATTTTTCATACGTGTCCTAAAAACATGCAAAAAAACAACAAAATAACGCGGTGAATTAATTATCTTATTTAACGCATTCCGGCGACAATTTTGACTGTAACGATAAAACCCGGCATTTCGCGCAACTCTATATTTAATAATAACATAATGCGCTAACTGCATATAAAATTCGCAGTAACAGTAATAGCTAGTTTTTTTAAAAGAGCATAGGGGGACGATGGATGTGCGGAGTCCACGTATGGTAACGTGTGAATGACACGATGAAATTTAGTTTTTTGGCGGGAATTTAATTTCAATAAAAAATGCTTGATTGCAGCAACTGCCTATAGAAATACAGCAATGAAGAGCAATTTCGTTTTCGTGAACCCTTAAACTCTGATGTTGAAACTTCTTTCTCAAGATTTAAACATGATTTCTGGTCGCAAACCTGGTTCGGTTTGAAACTTTTTGCATGCAATTGCTTGGTGTTCACATTCCTGGTGATGGCCATACACTGTGTAGGCTATTATTTTCATTCAAACACAGTTAATGTTTATGCATCAAAACAACAGCTTACTTGTAGGCGAAATGTCTTCAGCGTTCAAATGAAAGCTTCCATTCAAATCACCACTGCTAACACCGCTCGAGCTACAATTTCCATCAGGACTCGTTGAGCTAATTGAGCTTCTTTGCCTCAAAAGTAGCTGTTGTTGTTGTTGTTGTTGTTGTTGTTGTTGTTGTTGTTGTTGTTGTTGTTGTTGTTGTTTTTGTTGTTGTTGTTGTTGTTGTTGTGGTTGTTGTTGTGGTTGTTGTTGTTGTTGTTGTTGTAGTTGTTGCTGATGATATGAATTTAAAAACGAACTGCTCCCAGCAGACAGGGTCTGATCGATTGAGGTGAGACGGTTGTGGTGAACAATTTGAGCTAAAAGTTGAGGAGTAAAGCCTAAAGTTAGCAGGGGTGGGGTTGGAGCGGTTTGCCTCGTAGGAGTGTGCTCTAAAATATCGCTAATACGAAACGATGAACTCAATGATTTCGGTGAGGTTAACGAATCAGGCTTATTGCTGGGTTCGGTTGTCTGATCGGACGTTGGAAGGAGAATACCATACTGAGGTATTGAGACAGAAGTGGTGGTATCCTGAGGTGAAGGCATTGTTCCGAGTTATTGGTTAAGTGAGCCAGATTTAGACAATTGTTCGTATTTCGTAATTTCTAGCTAAAAATATAAATTAGCTGAGTGGAAAATAGTTAGTTTTAGTAGCTAAAAATACACATTTCCAACAATTAGTTTATAAAAAATATTCAAAAAACAACATTATACGTTTATGCTACAATCGAAACAGAAAAGCTTGCAAAAGTTAATAACTTATTGCAACTTAAAAGCTGGCAAAATCTTAACTTAATATATTTTTAAAACTGACGTTTGGAGCCCCCAAGATTACGAGGTGGGGGTCCCTGGTGATGATCAAAATGTATTTATCAAATTTTTTGTTTGAAACCTTGTTATGGGGGGCCTTTCAAATGGAGTATGGGGGATAACGGCTGCGGCTATGATTTCATTAACAAAATGAAAGTTCGTGGCCTTCAAAAGCAAAACCAATATTCGTATAATTTTCAGACCAAAATTTTTTAATTACAATTCATTATTAAAGCTATATTTGTACAACGATAAAATTATATATTGGAAATCAGCTCGAAAAAACTTGTATGCTCATAAAACTATTAATTTTACGCCCGCAAAACCAAACTCAAACTACAACTTGAGACGACTAAAACTATTGATTGTTCAAACCCGACAGTGATACACGCTCGTTATTTTCTAAACTTGAATTAAAAAAACTTCCCCAATTTAAAATTTAAAATATTTCTCAAATAGTATTCCGATACGACAAAATAACTTTAAAAATCCGGAATATGACAACAAAAGCTGCCACATTTATCGCATTAACATGCGAATTGTGCAATTTTTTCGCCTGCCCCTTACGATCCACCTATGATTCTCTTATTCAATCAATAAAAATTGGTAAAGGTCATTCACTATCCGTCAAATTATAAAGGGCGGGGCGTGCAAGGGCTACTCCTTAGAGACAGGAGTACTTGCTTTGCTGTCATGTGTGAAAGTTTTTCGCGTTTATACCTTTATACTGCAAGTTGTATTTTGTGACGATAAATAAAGGCGGATAGCCAGGATTTCGTTTCGGCCGGGTACATCCTTATGTAAAATGAGTTTTACGAGAGAACGTAGCCCGCGACAAAATGTTTCCACGCTCGTAGAATAAAGCAGGATATCTAAAATCTTGGAAAACTGTATTTTATCGTTTTTCCAGAAATTTTGAAGAAAATATATCCCCCCGGAAGGTAATGTATAATTGACAATAAAACATGACTCGATGAGAGATAAATCAAAACATTAATTTCACATTTAAAAATAATTATACTATTATTTATTTATATTTCTCAAGAAAAAGAAATTCAAAAGCTTTTTTGAACTTAAATCAACTCAAAGTACAGCTTTGGTGTTAGAAGATGGACAGTAAGATAATTTCGCAAATATATAGCGATTATGATTTGAAATCAATCATGGAAATAACCTTAATACACCTGTACGTCCTTTCCAATTTATAACTTTAGCGATTAAACATTATATATTGTTTTGGCTTTGTTTCTCTTGAGCCGCTTTTGCAACCGCATCTCACCACAAAAATTTCGAGCCGTAGTCTAAGATCTGACCCCGTCCAAACTACCGGAAGCAAATGTCTTAAATTCGTATTCGAATGATCGAGAAAAGTGAAAAACATTACCTTTTCGGCAATTTAAAAATGTGGAAATTGAATTTTCTTTTCTCAATTCGGTTTTTGAACAAATTTATGACGATCAGAAAAACGGAATTGTGACCGCTTGTGGTGGTGGATTTGAGATCGCAACACTCTTTTCTATTAAAGAAGTTCGGGCGAAATTCAGACAACACAAAGGTAAAAATGTTGATTTTGAGCAAATTTTGTCAGATTTCAAATCATAAGATAAAATTTGTTGCGTTTTTGAATGAAAGGAGTAAATTTTTAAAAATACAAAAAGTTGAAGAACAGATGAACACCGAAAATACGCTTAAATTTGGTTGATAATTACTGTAGTTTTACAAAACGAAGGTAAAATTGTTTCACCTAAACAATGTATGCGATCTGATTTTTCTGAAAATATCGGATAATTTCGGCCAAAGCGTATCCTAGGCCAAAATTTTTGAATGAGTATACACCGCATAAAATGGGGAGTCAAAATTACTCTCTCCGAAATTAGCTCTTAGAGACTACACAAACTGAGTCAAATTCGACTACGCCAGGATCAAAGACTCACTAAGTGACACGTCTGTCTGGCGGAGTCGAATTTGATTCAGTTTGTGTTGTCCCGTGATCCTATTTCGGAGAGAGCCAATTTGACGCACAATTTATTGCAGTGTAGCAACTGTTATCAGCTAGTAAAACGTTTTCAAACTCAATAACTGTTGCAGTTTTTGAACACAAAATTGGTACTTACAAAAGTAGAACAAATCATGTGCAAAAAATGTGCTAAAGTATCAGCCTCGGTGCTACACAAATATGAGACTACAGTCCCTAATTTTCAAAGTTAAGTTACATGCCTAAATGGCTATATATACGTAACACTGTTAGTAATATACAAACTGTTGCAAAACTTGTCATAAAGTATTAAATACCATAGCAGTGAATTGCTGGCTAATGTTTTTGTTACACAAATGAATTTTTTAAAAATTCAAATTTTAAAGTTGGTGATATAACAATAAGATATTTACAATTTTCAAAATCAAACCAGTTTTGGCATCCACAAGCATGGGCGCAATCGAACACCTATTTTGATTTAAAATTTCGATAAAATTAAGTCTGCCGATCTGTGTTAAAATGCATGAGAAAGACCAATTTTGTTGCGAAAACATTTCGCACATTTCTTACTGTAGACGGATGTTCTGTCAATTTATATTGTAAAATATTCACACTTTGAAATTTTACTTAAAATATTGAAAAACTAGCAAATTTTGTAGCATTAAAATATAATTTTAACGACAAACGGAATATTTAAGTTTGATTTTGTAAAATTTTGACTCAACTCAACCAAAGCAATTATTTGTGCGTTGTTTCTTGCGTAGATTTTCTCTTTGAAAAGGGTGTGTTTCCTTCAATGGGTGATCCAAAGTGGTCCACCCATGCTTATCTCGCCCCAAAAGCAATCAGAAGCAAAGATTTGTATTAAGATTTAATATACTAAAATTGCGCTTGGCTTTTCGCTCGCTTGGTTCAAGGGCTTTTTTCACTATTCAACCGACACCCCCGTTAAAAATTTCTGTATCCGCTACTGTCACCTCCCTAATAGTAATAATTTGAAAGCAATCATCTGTTCACATTACCAACATTATTAAATAAAGTGACATTAATGTTGCAGATTTTTTGAAAATTGCTTTTAAATACATGTGTGTTCCCCGACACAAGTTGAGAACATTGTCAGCAAAAGACTAACATTTTGTTGCTTGTTTGCGGTAGCAATCATTTTGGTTGTCAAATTCTCTTTACATGCCTTTAGTACATATACCTGTAACATCTGTACTGTCTGATCAAGTAGACAGGGTTTTTCGAAACAATTTTTTGGTATTAAACTCACAAGATGACATGTCTTGGTAGGAGTGCACACGTCTTGCAGCAACAAGATGTAATCAAAATAGAATATTCATATCGGGAGATTATCTTCGCATACCCTCCATCTGCTACTTTCTGACTAAAGAGGCGTGCCACGCTAAAGATGGAGTTACACGTTTGAAATATACAGTAAGGCGGCATAAATTTTGTAGCCGAAGAAAATTACTAAACATTAAAACCCTGTGAAACGTTTTCTAAAATTTTCAAATGAACCAACTTTTATGTACAAGTAGTTGCACACATGTGCAACTGAATTAAGGCTTCTCCGGCCCTAGGCAGATTGTTGCCTGTGTAGGCCTCTCATATTAAGTGAGTATATAAAAACACATTCGTAATGATAGTTATTGTCAATGCATGCAGTCTTAATTTGCATACGTAACGTAAACAAAAATTTGTTGAACACTGCCCAAAATACGTGTATATGTGGTGCGTTCCAGCTTTAATATATAGATTAATAAAAGTCCAATGCACAAAAAGAGGGGATAAGAGGGCTACTGTAACCCAATTTGTAAATATTGCTGCCAAGGGAAACGCTGCATTTATTGAGCAATCACCTTACCTACAGTATATTCAAATTCTAGCGTAAGCGCATACAAATTTTGCTTTAAAAGTTAAGTTTAAAAATGACAATTCGTGAAAAAACTTATGTTCTACCTATTCACGCAAGCAATTTGAGTACTTTATCATCAAAACGTAATTATTTTTGCTTGCTGGTCGCGCAACAAAAATCAACAAAATGGTGTGACAAGACTTCGATAATAGGTTGTAACAAAATTGACTTTTAATGTGATAGTTAAATTATTTAAAGTGCAAAAATTTTGAGTGAAATAATATTTTGAAAAAATATTGTGAAAATAGCTGCTATCTCGTCGGATGACGGTACATGTAAGTACACGGTGGGTGACAAGTTTTAAGTTAAGCAGTGTCATATAGCGCCTGTAAGCATGTGAAACGTGCTTGTCCGGGTGCGTGTGTAATAAATGCAATGCACATTGTGTTGTACAGTCGACACATATAGTCGACTAGAAATGCAGCTGGAGAGGCGGGCTACGTGGCGCAGTGGTAGAGTGTTCGCTCAAGTCCATAGGCTGGGACTTCGATCCCCGCTCTAGCCCACTTTTCCAGCGGCTTAGCAGAAAGGTCTGATGTCCCGGTTCCTACATAGACTGACATGGGGGCTACGCCGTGAGCGCAATGGTAAATTGCCGCGCTATGAACACGGTATCAAGTCGAAAATAGGATGGACGGTCAAGGGACGACCTTGTTGAAAATAAGGGCATGTAAGCATGTGAAACATGCTTGTCCTGGTGCGTATGTAATAAATGCAATGCACATTGTGTTGTACAGTCGACACATATAGTCGAGGAGAAATGTAGTTGGAGAGGCGGGCTACGTGGCGCATGGTTGAGTGTTCGCTCAAGGATCCATAGGCTGAGGTTTCGATCCCCGCTCTAGCCCGCTTTTCCAGCTGCTTAGAAGAGAGGTCTGATTTTCCGGTTCCTACCTAGACTGACAGCGCCCTTCACGAATGTTTTGCTGCGGCTGATGTGCGGTCTAATTCGTGCTGTATGGATTACCCATTCGCTGCTATAGCCAATGAGCTATGCAGATGTGCAAATTTGTAAGCATGGCACTAGAATTAGATGTATATATAAATATATATTAAAATGTATCTTTATATCCAACTATATAAATACATATATATGAGCCACCATACCATGAGCTAGATGTTCTAGCAAAAAAGGCTTCAAATATAAATTAAAAATTTTGTTTACGTTTGAATACTAAAATGATTAGCTCTCAAAAAATGAATTACTTCTGACTAAAATTAAAAGCTATAATCATTTATGGTTAACTATTGTCGGCTGACTTATAAATAGGGTGAGTGCACGCAGATTTGCTTGTGTAGAAAACTTACTTTTTCGAATTGAATTTTAAAATGTACGCAACAAATTATTTGTTAAAATGAAGCATTTTTGCGATATTTCGGCTCATGTAATGTTCATGCAAATCGTGTTACTGTGGGACTGGAATAGAGTAAACTACAGTTTTAGACTGATTTTTTTGCTTAAGGCTTAGGCTTAGGCTCATCCGTACGCTTAGCTATGCAGATTTTAAAATAGTTTTTATATTGTTTAAATTTTGCTTTGTATTCCGTAGCATATCTTAAGTTTCAAAAGCCATCGCTAAGTGGCAATAATTCTTAGGCGCATTTCAGAATACGGACTTAGATTTGTGACAGCCTTGTTTTAATGCATCATTTAGGTTTGTTTTTGTGGTTATTATAAATAAAACATTATTATTGACCAGCGAACTCATTAACGACGTTCAAATGCTACAAATATCTACATCTACAACAACACTACATGTATTCTCAGCAGATGTGCGTAACTGCAGCTCCTATTACCATTTGGTGATATGCTATGTAAACTTTCGATCTTATGAATTTAACAAAATGTTTTATATTTAACCAGCCCTGATAAGTATTATGGTAAATAAAATTTAGAACTAAAACTTGAAACGTTACGCTATATTTCGATACCTTTATTACTATTATTGCAGTCTAAAAACAAACTAAAACTGTAGCTTAACTAAATTTGAATATGACTTTATAAGTAAAAATTTAAACGGCTGCACGGTCTCTAACTAAACTAAAATTGTAAGTTTAACTTAAACTGACATATTTTTACGTTTAACATTAGTTAAGTTGAACTTATTTTTGGTTTAAGTAACAAGTGCAACCCAGCAAATGTGTATCTAAGAATTTATTAAAGCTTAAACTAAAATACATAAGATTTTAAATAAGTTTAAGTGTAAACTTATCTGTAAGTTTAGTTAACCTAGAAAATTAGTTTAATGCTGCTGGAGACTTAAGCTAAAATCAAGTTAGTTTACCCTGTTAGAGAGTAGTAATAGGTACTATACGTACTTGGCAATACCGCTTCTTAACTTTGCAAATATTGTATCTATGTTGACAAATAGTTTTATCCCTCAAAAGTACTTAAAATTTGCAAAAAAACTCTAAATAAACGTATTAAAACTAGCAAAGAATATGATAGATTGGTTGAATTATGTGTGAAATAAAGCGTTAAAGGTCATATAAGTTTAAAATTTTCGAATACATTTCCGTTATAAATTCAGTAACGTTCGGCTAGTACTATATCGCGCATTATAATACTATACAATTTGTTTTGATTATGAAGTAATTTATGTTTTATATCGCTTCCAGGATTAAATGGTTTGGCGTTTTCATTAATTTGGAAATTTATCTTGAAATTAGCAGTACCTAAAGATTTCTAATTTATTTTAGTTGTTGTAAAATAGTGCTTTACGCTAATGCAAAAAATTAGCACCCATCATGAGATTGGCCGGAGCTGGATATATAATATATTCAAATCTAATACTTGTTATGTTTAGACTTAGGAATAATAGATATATGCTAAGATATATTCTGTGACGCCCGTATAACAGCACTTGTCATCTGTATCGTTAACCCAATATTGAAGACTGTGAAAATACACGGTTACATTGAAACATTAACATTACATGTGTGACAGCCAAAATATACAAAAGTAAGTCAATAATTTCGATGGCATTTGGCATAAATACGAATGATGGTAAGAATTTTTTAAGTTTTTAAATATAATATCCGGCAAGTTACAATAACTTATCTGGAGCCAGAGCCGAATGTCTATTTTGTGCCGGAGCCGGATATCCGGTGGCACCATAATATAATATATATTGCTATGATAGTGTTAAGCACTCACGGAAGTCTAGAGACTTCAAATCGATACGCATCGCATTTCGAATCTGACAATTAATCTTTATTCACGGCCTTATCTAAAGCAATAGTTAGCATAAGATGCTCAAAGCTCTAGGCAAACCTGCAACTAATGTTTTCATTTTATGCTCAACAATAAATCAAATGATAAAACAATACTGCTTTTCAGTACGGTTTTAGTCAGAAAAAATTGCCGTTAAAGACAAAATTAAATTTTTAACCGGACTTCAATAATCACAATTAAAGTTGTAAAATGTCATTTATTATTAAAGGCACGATCAGAATTTTTACAGAGACAAATAAAAACTCAAATATACGCAAAGTTGCAATAATAGACAAATTTTCAAACGAATAATGTGGAGTGTTTTTGATCAAAAAATAATAATTTTTAATTCTCTTAAATTTTTCATCCAAAAAGCATACGAAAAATTTAAATGTGTGTTTTGATAAGAAAAGTTTTCTGCATTTAAAATTTCTGACCATCATAACGTTTTTATCATTGCCCTATTACGAAGACAATGATATTAATATATTAGAGGGCACGAAAATAGACGTACGAGCCAAGAGATAAAATGGGCTCACCTCTCATCCAAAATTTTGGGCAGCTAAAAGTTGTGGCCAATACTGTACCGTTGCTAAAATAGGTTACGGTATGTTGAAACAGCGGCCGAAATAGGCAACAATATAAAATTTCATGCAAATGATTTTCTGCCCCTTCTCGAAAAATTATGCTCTGCATAGTGATTTGTTTTTAAATACGGATACCTTAAAAGACATTTGGGATGATGTATATAGTTTTGATATTTCAAGAACTGTATTTTAAAATTATTGCGGAACTTTTGTCTATATTTTACGTTTAACGGCATTTTTATGTTTAACTATTGACTCCAAGGTTAATTGGCTGAGTTGCAGAAACATGACTTAAATGGAAAAATGACTAAAATCGATGTCGATCAAAAAAGAATTAAATTTCAATTTCAAATTAGCAAATTTCTGTTAATGCATCATCCGGCGCTCTTGCGAAACTTTTGTGAGCTGAGGTTGCCTTAAGAATATAAAATTTGTTAAAAAGTCAAACTTAACTATATTAAATTAGAATATCAGCTTCACAGTTTATATTGCGTTGTTAGTCATGTCGCTGAAGCTCAGCCATAAAATGACTTACCAGTTACAGGAGAAAATGATTTATTAATTTAAACAATAAAGTCTTTGTAATGTCTATATTTAAAAAGCACAATTTTCCAACGGCAAAGGTTCAGCTTAAAAACGCCACATACTGTAGTGACCCGAATAAGAGGGGGGCTAATATATATTTGGAATCTCCAGAGGGTACCCCTTGTTATTCGGTTACGGACTGTTATTTATTTTTAACTCACGCTCCGTCGCCCTTCGTTACTGATTTATATATCCGGTAATGCAATTATCCGTTGAATTAAACGTTTATTTGACTTGTGTCATTAGCTTGAGCGATAATACAAGGTTATATTTAGGAATATACTTTCAAAATTTAAGTACGCTTTAACGTGTCTAATTCAAATTATTTGGTCCTGGAGTCATTTATGCGCTACAATTCAATTAGGGTTAATTGACATTTATGGACTTTAATTAGGATTTGGGGACTCTATCCGCTTACGGACTCTTATTAAGGATACGGACTCCAATTGATTCGGACTCAAAATGGGGACCTCCTCTTATGACCCCCTCTTATTCGGGTCACTACAGTATCTCAGTGCACTTTAAAGATTAAGAACTTCACTGATAACAAAGCACAAACGCCATTACAAAAGCTAGCGGTACACAAAGTGCAAATATTAATTACTCAACCAAATAAATTGAATTAAACTGCAATCTATTCAGTTTCCGCCAATAATTTCATTTTAAGTTCCACCTTAATCTTTATATCCCACTGAGACATATCATTAATACTTAGTTGTAATAATTCCGTATATGCCCGTAAAAGACGCAACTCTTAAAATTTCATATGCCTACATGCGCTGTTCTTTTACACATTTTTGAAAATCTATTCAAGTTTCATAATTATTTGTTCATCAAACTTTACATAATAACGTCTATAACACCGGATATAAATCGCATTATATCGCAAAAGGAACTGTGTAAACTTTAACTGTTATAAGTTCATAATTTGATTCTTCGTTTCAGACGGTGTACAGTGAAACGGGGCCGCAGGCTTTTAAGCCGGCCGAATCTAAATTTGTTAGGTACGTACATTGCCTTTTTGGAATAAAATCGTTGAAAATTTAAAACTTTTATGTTAGGCATCTTTTAGCCGTGTTTTTGGCACCGGTTCCCATTCCTATCAATAAACTTTATGGTACGTCGCTGATATATATAATGTAAAATCAAAGGATAAAGTTGAACAAAAATAATTGCGACTAATATTGACACAAAGTGATGAGACAAAATTCGATAAAATTTGTTAAATTCAAAAAAGATTTTGGTAAGAAAAAAATAAAGTCACACGCCAGTGAGCGTTGATTTGACAATTTCAGAGATATAAAAGGTCAAACAAAGGACACACCTCTTTTGGAAAGAAATACGCTTCTTATGATCACCCTCAAGGGAATGTTATATAGCGTTTATAAACGCGACGGGAAATGATTAAAAATGTTTGACTTTTGTTGAAAATTTTATAAAGTTTTCAAAATTTAAACTTTATTAATATTCGCGAAGATGAAATATGCGGTTTATTGGATAAAACAGTGCCCAAATTATTTATTGATCAACGGAAACAAGGATTTTTTCACTGCAATAGTAATATACAGTGCTGTATGTTTTTGAGATTTAATACAAACTAGCCATTTTGCCTTAAAGGCAAACTGTGGTAACCGCGGTGTTCCAGCATATACAATTATCCATATAGACATATATAATTAATAGTAGTGCAATTCAATGCACGTATGGAGAATAACAACTTTAAGGCGAAACTATCTTTAACAGTGTCTAATGCGTAAAATAGATTAGTTCGCTCGTGCGAAGGTTTCAATAGTCTTCTTAGTCTACCTTTAACCAAACATGTTAAAGATATATAATGCCAAACCACTTGCATTATGAAAGTTACACATTCGTGCAACTACGTTTTCTAGCTTATATCAGGGAAAAACAAATTTCATTTTTTGTTGAAAAAATTTAGTGATATATATATTCGCTGAACGACAACCAGAAGCAAACAATATTCTCTTAACAACCAGAAGCAAACATATTGTTTGTCCTTTATCTGTGGTAAATTTCTTTTTAAAATCACTTGTTTATCCAAAAGTCAGCGTTTTTGCTATTATTCTTAACCAGAACAAACGCGTCAACGTTATTTTTTATGTTTCCTATAGTAAATTTTATAAACTGTTAAGTTACGCCAATGAGATCGAACTTTTAATTTAGTTTTAGTTTTTATTGTTGGCGTAGGATTAACTGCATGGATGATATAGTGTTGATTCATCCTGAAAATTGTTTCTGACCACAGCGACATGTCCATCTGCAAATATTGTATTTGTATATATAGCAAAAATAAAATATCATGCGTTGTAAGGCTTGTATACTAAGTGAGACGTCAAATTTTTCCCCTCCCAGGTCTCAATACTGACCTTCGGCGTGGCCTACAGTAATTGAAGCTGCGAGTAATATGCTTCAACGGACGGCGATAGCTGCAGTCGTACTCTCGGCGCAGTGTGTAGCAAGGTGCCGTTGGGCTGAGTTACCGGAGCAGAGCTACTGACTGGCCGCACCAACGTGCTATAAAGGCACGAACACCAACATTTCATTTGTCTCAACTTAGCATCCAAACCTGTTCAATCAAAATTAATATACAATGCGGAATTTTAATCGCGTAATTAAAACCGGAGCTGTAAAAATGAAAAACAACCTTTACTGTCGATGCTTCATATTGTTAGGTTGTAAATTTTTGTTAATCATTATGTTAGATTAAATGGCAAAGCAGAAATATCGAAGCTCTATTGAATGTTTGCCATCACTTTGCATTAGAATAAGCTAACACTTGCAAATTTATAAGCTCTATCCCACATCACACGTGTGTAAAAATTCTAGTTAAGAATTTGTATCAATAATTTCACTGAAAACATTCTGCTGTATTTATAACACATAAGTCTTTGAACTATGCCGCTAGCGAATACAGGAGTCACCGCCAGAGGGCGGTGACAAAAATTAGATACGAACGTATGAAAAATGCCTCTGTATATTTGAAAAAATTTCAGAATGCCATGCAAGCGTCGATTGCCAGTTAGAAAATCCACACGGAGTCGCAAAAATATTGTGAAGCATGCACCTATATATTTAAAAATAAATAAATACCAAGAAGCCTACATATATATATACATAAATAATAGTGATGGGCATCGGATATTTTTTTCATATTCGGATATCCGGATATTCTTGCCGGATATCGGGATAACCGGAATCCAATATTTTTATTTAGGATATTCGAAACTCGATTTTGCGTATTTTTGGGTTTCCAAACCTCAATTTTCGTTTCCCAAGCACTTGTTTTAACTTGCTGCTCTAAGGGAAGTACCCTGAAAGTACCCTCAGGCGCAATCTGATTGCTATGAGCGTAAAACACACAAATCTATAAATAACATTTTATGAGGCAACTGCTTCAATAGCGCTGGGTATTTTGTTTAGAAGATAGCTACTGACTAATAAATACTTGCGTTGACCACTTGAAATATTCCACGTGGTCCTTCTATAACATACGCGGCAGGCTTATAGTAGTGCGGATTTAATATACGCAAGTTGGCCCGTAGTTGACGATTTCCTTACGCGTACCCGAATAATTTACGTGCCAAATCTGACATTCAGCGTGCGATTTAATTTTAATTCGAGTTCAAATGTTAAAATTTCTGTGGAGTTAAGCAAAATTATTTTATTCAATAGTTTCAAAATTGTATTTTAACAATATGGATTTCATCAGCTGACGTAATTGAAATAACAGTCTTAAATGATATGAATAGAGAATTCAGTACTAAAGGTATAAAATACGAAAAATTTTGTTCGAAAATTGCTTTGCGTCATTCAAATTCGAGAAGTTTCGAAGGCAAATCACTGGTAGCACCACTCTGCTTTTGACTAAAACTCCAAAAGCGTGAATGAGTTCTCAATGAAATCACCGCATTGGATCACTAACAGTTGTCCTAAGATTATAAATTGGCATCTAAAAAGTTCTACGGGATTAAAATTGTGCCTGGAAAATGCATTCACCCAGACGCAGATGAGCACTGAACCGTGAGGTTTAAACTTTAAACATGATTTCTATCCTCAAGTTTCTCATCTGCATATATTCACACGAGCGGCGGCATGTAGATAAGTAAAACCATTAGACGGAAGGTTTCAGGGGGTGGTAGAACTTCACGGGGTACTTTTTGTGATCTTATATAAACTATATAGGAGCGGAACTAAAAATGATTTTTCAACAGTTCAGAAATCTATATTTTTTCATGTGTGTAAAAGTTACGCGCTATACTATTAATTTCACGACACAAATGTAGGAGGAAACTTTTTGTGCAACAACCAAACATTTAAATAAATTTCGTGCTTTTTTTCTCAGGGGGTAGCCTGCAGCTTCCGTGAAGTTTCTCATCTTGAAACGACACAAAACAAGATGGCTTTGTCGGCCCCAACGCCTCTTTTGGACTGTGGTGTACGAGAATTAAGTCGCTTAGCGTGGGGGCTTGAATTCAAAAGGTATGTGCTCATGGGTTCTGTGTTATGGGAAATATAAATGTGCCCTTTCCAGATTGCAAGGTTTGCAAGCTAGCCTTTTATTAATTAGCATTGTACTCAGTTAGGCTTGACGTCTTGATGCCCTGTGTGTATATAATTTCGCTACGCGACTTGGTATACTGCAAAAAATGGAGGGTCAAATTGACTCTCACGGAAATATGCCCTACGGGACTACACAAACTGAGTCAAATTCGACTCCACTAGATTTAAACTCGACCCACAGTTCGCAAGCGGATAGAGTCTATAAACCCTAATTAGAGTTCTTACACAATTAGGGTTCATAAATGTCAATTCATCCTAATTGTATAGTGCGTAAATGTTACACGTACATTTTGAGTATATATATATATTTATATATAGTTTTATTTTTCAAGTTGCTACGAATATTTTCCATTGCGGAGGGGAAATTCTAGGGTCCCACTCTCCCACCGGATCAATACAAAACATAAATTCTTATTGGAATTGAATACAAAAGTAGCGTTTGGCTTTTCGCTTGCTTTGCAAACGAAATTATTTTGAGTTTAAAATTTCGTTAACCGCATACAACTATAGCGTACCATGGGTCTGGCTTTTCCCTCGCTAAATTTTAATATTTCCTGTCAGTGGCATACAACTCCGGTTTCCGGTGTATTTCTAACCCAACCGTACCGTGACATAGTAATTTTGATTGTAAAGCGTTAAATGTAAATAAGTTGTTGATATGCGCTTTCAATAAAAATGCAAACTTTCCAAATACTGGTCTTGAAACGTATGAAATCGATAAACTATTCGCAACCTAATTTGTATACAAATTCTAATAATTCTTAGAAAGTTGGCACAGTGCAGATACTTGGTGCATAGGCAACAAGTATTTCAAAATCAGCATTGATAAGAGTAGGCGGGTCTGTCTTTCGTATTGGAATTGGAGGTTCTAGCGGGGATTGGTGCCAGTGCAGATCTCCGGAAAAAAATTGAAAAATATTTTAGAATTTGTGTTGAGGCGGCTTAGAGAATTGACTTGACAGTATTATTAATTGTTTCGTAATTGTCCTGTTACCGGTGTTATATTTGGTTCAGTAAACGGTGTAAAACGACTGCACTTCAAAACCGGTGGTGTATAGCTTCATTTAGAAAAGAACTTAATAAATAATTTTTGGCGATTGGTGGAAATCAATCATATATATCAAAATCCCGAACATTTCACACTGTTTAAAGCGTTTCGTATAAAAGGTCATCCACCATATCATGCGCGCTAATGTAAAAATTTGTCCGACACTCGGTGGGGATCTGTGTTGTAATCGAAGCTGCAACTAGCGTGTAGGTACAACTTTATGCGGTACGTAGACACTATTAATTGTCTAGACACTGCCAGAAGGGAATCGCGACAAAAGGTAAAAGATTAGGCAAAATAAATAAGTATGTATATGTGTTTGTGTTGTTGTCACGTATGTTTGCGATGCTATATATGAACACAGTACAATATGTCTTTTTCGTCCTCGTCAGGGACTAATGGAGTATAATGGAATCATAATAGAGTGGGTTAAAACGACGTCGGGCCTTACCCAAACCCAGATGTTTTTTGCAGTAGCGCGTGCAGTATATTGGATGTTCCATAAACGAAAAAATCGCTATCAATATACAAAAAATCTCACCGCCGAAGTCTGGAGCTTCCGGGCAACATATAGCGGATCCGGAGAGGTACCTTTCCACCATGAAAATGGAAGTTTCATGAAATGCAATTTTCAGTGTAAAATGTTGAAATAACTGTAATTGAAACGCAAAAAGCAAACATTTTTAAAAAGGAAATATTTTTGCGCGAACGCCGATTGGTATGATAACGAAGAAGGTCAATATTATGTCTAGGCATGGACTGAAATGCTTCCGAAAATAGCAGATAAACTACAGTTATTCAAAGATCAAATATCAATTTTTTTGAATTTTATTTCAGTGGAAATTGCAGCATACAAACGTAATAAGTTTGTTAGATCAGTTTCGTGTTCGTAGCAATTATATGACTGAAATACCAGAACAACCAACTTATGATGAATGCGTAATAACGGAACCAAAAACGGATACCGATTTTCACAGGAAACAAAAATGAATCTCCGGTTTATATGCTGTTTCCCCTTATCACAGCCTTTCTTACCACTATGTACTTTTTTTACTTCAGTTCACGATTTCATTTGCAGTAACTACTGTTTGTTAAGTTTTGCCTTTAATAGCAACAAAATATAACTTTTACGCAAACTAAAAACTTGGGACCACGGTATTTTAAATTGGTTATTCAAATATAAATGCATAGCTAGTGATATGGCGCAAAACTTCGCTATGTAGTTGAAAAATATTCGCTTAGGATCCGTAGACTGAGAGTTCGATCCCCCTCTGGAGGTCCGCTTTTTCAGCTGCTTAGTTAAAGGTCTGATTTCCCGGTTTCTACCTAGTCTGACATGGGCTAAGCCGCGAGCGCAATGGAAAATTGCCGCGCTTTAAACAAGTGTTTGCTCAAGGATCCGTGGGTTCAGAGTTCGATCCCCGCTCTGGAGAATAGGATGTGCCGTCTCGGTCTTGATAAGTTTCGGGATTTGGCTGGTCTCGGTCCCACCGAGATGGGCGCTGTAAATTGCAGGCTCATGTATTCGGAGAAGTTTGGATTCGCGGTCTGGGGCGACCGCCAAAAGAAGGGAGAACGCGGGTATGGCCACGCCAAAAATCGAATCTTGGCCTTCTCGCGCGTGAGTCGCACGCGCTATCCATTACACCACGCGGCCGATATTATAATTTTATCTAACGTATATGTGCACGTTTATGTAATGGGTTTTACATTACACACACTACGACGTATGCTTAATACATGAATTGCCTCTCTAAACTTTATTCTTTAGTTTGAAACTTAGTTGTTTGTCATGGAGTTTTACCTATGGCTATGAAGTGCGACGGAATGTTAATTCGCTGGATACTGTAAACCACCCATATAATCGGGGGTAAGGGATTGTGACTAGAGGACCAGGCGAGTTCATCCCTTACTGGTCTTAGTCTGCATGCTCGATCTCTGAGTTTGTACGATGAAGCCCGTCGAACTCGCTGTTTTCAGTACTGAAGTCAAGTTAAAACTTTATTATTACTCCGTAGGACAAGAGAGTAAGCAATACGAAATCCAAGAACAAAGAATAATACGAAAACAACAAAAACAAGTAAAGAGAACACAAGTAAAGCAATGCTTAAACTGAAGCTACTCAGAATTAGACGAATACAGAGGTTGAGTCTAATTCTAGGAAATATGCTCTGAAAATTAACTGCATTCTGCACCTGATCGGAACCCAAAGTAACTGACAATTAAGAGAACACAGAGTTCAAATAAACTTTTAAAAACCAGTTATTCTGGTTTTAATATTATCAATTTCTTCATTAAAATCTGGACCAACTGGTTTAATTCCTCTTATTGAATTAATACGATTTTCCGCTAGTAACAGGAAAACCAGTTAGTTCCGGAATATCTTTATTATTGCTAGAGAATCTTGGAAAACTAGCAAATAAATCCGGATAACGGGTATGTCATTTATGTCAGAACCGTAAATGACATAGCCGACGTTGCTGTCAAACGACTAAAGATGATTCCATTTCGACCGGGGAGGGAGCAGCGGCAGGGACCGCTCACAGATACCAGAACTGGAGCCGGATGATTTTTACTAGAGCCGGTTAGCAACCGAAACTAGCTTCTGAATTTGCGTTGTCCGAAGTATTTTGAGTCACGCAAAATGAATTATTTGCTTGTTGAATGATTTGCTTGTATCTTTCTTTTGACTTAGCCAAAACTGCATTCGCAGTTATAATTTAAAGACACTTGAAAAAGCTGTTTTATGAAAATTGGAACAACCATCGCGCCCTGCCGCCTCAACTTCCATAAGTGTCCATTGTTCTACGATGTGAACTGCGCTGTATTTCAAGGCCTATTCTTAAGTATGACAGTTTTGAAATATATAATCGTTACCTAGAATGCTGCGGCGTTCAGTCAGCGAGTACTGTGCACCGTCGCCTGGTCCTTCACATTTACCACAAATTGGATCTACGCGTAGATTTACTCCAATTCGACGCCGCGCGCAAAATGGCTCAATCGGACATCTGGAACATATTCGATCTGAAATCCGAAGTAATGCCATGCCCGAAGAAGTCCGCGGTCAAGAAGGGACATCTGGTGGTATACAATCGGAACAACTGCACAGCGCGTTAGACTTACGAGAGCAAGACGACACGAGGGAGCGCAGAGAGATACGAAGGCAAATTGTAGGTTTGGTTCAATGAATGTACGTAACGAAATTTTTAATTCCCGTAAAATTTACCGGAACCGGAAGGTGAAAAAATTTCGCACGGAAATTCCGCTTGCACCATGGCACATAACCGGGTGCAAAGCGGAACTGGATTACCGGAATCGGAATTGCAACAGCAAATTTATACCGAAATTGTAAACCGAATCAGAACTAGACATTTTGTTACTGTACCGATAATTTGTATTAATAAATACAATCATTTATTGATAAGTTAAATCCTCGAAAGCAACTTAATAGATACATAAGACAGAAATTTTACCCAATGTATCACGACAAGTAAAATTATATTTATAATTTCAAAATTCCGATTCCGATTGATTGCTGAATCGGAATCGAAACTCGTTTTGAATCGGAATTCCGACTGCACCCTAGTATATAGGTATGTAAATAAAATCTGTATATATTATTTTGCACTAATTTGTGTTCATTAATGTATAAAAATTACATGTGGTTTCTCTGTGTGTGGTGGTTGTTTGTTGGCATCTCCCCAAATCTTGCCTGTGAAACGCTGATTAATTATATACGAACCCTTTATATACCGTATATAGGTTATACCTTAGCTTTTAACTAACAGGCATCGGAAAGAAGACAGGCGCATGCAGATAGTTTAGAATCCGGCGGCGCTATGTTTGTAGAAGGCACAGCTTCGTCAAATGCAAATCGCGTGATTTCTCAGACAGACACATGGACAAACGCCCAACGCGCACATCACTACAGTCAGTGTATGAAATTGTCGACTGAAAATAAAATATCATTCAAAAACGCATTCGACTTGAAGCTGATTGACATCATGCCGCAAATGTTTGCGAACCCTAATGAAACAACTAACTTCCAGGTAATAGTTTGTGTATGGTCATCAATGTTTTAACAGGAAAACCGTCCATGTATGTGTATATAATGTACACGTTTTATAGAAGTTTTCCGGAGTTGGTCTTCGCTGGAAGAACGAGGCTGGGTAAAGCCATATGACGCTGTTGACATGGTCAGGAAAAACTAGATCTACAAAAATTGAAATACGTTTACGTACTATTAAGCAGGGTGGCACCGAATCCACGATTTGACCGAATCCGAATCCATTGCAAATTTCCGAATCCGAATCCATTGCAAATTTCCGAATCCGAATCCATTGCAAATTTCCGAATCCGAATCCATTGCAAATTTCCGAATCCAAATCTTGCATGGTGCCAATTTCAGTTATATCTATAATTTGTTTCAGAATATCAACGGAATTCCAGCCGCATTCAAACGTTAATTTATTTTGTGCCCGACCTCAGTTTTGAGATTGTGACCTGAAACAAAATTTTTTTATTAACAAGTTATTTAAAATTTTTATTGTTCAAAACTTAGAAACATATTGTCGAAAATTGTTGGATTCGGCTTTTTCACAACCGAATCCGAACCTTGGTTGCCACTCTGCTATTAAGTAAGCAGGGTGCAATGCGGAATTGGTTTATACAGGAATCGAAATCGGAACAGCAAATTTATACCGGGGTTGTAATCGGAAATCGGAACCTGAAAATTGGTATCTGTTAGCTGGCAACAATTTTCAAAAATCTCACACGAACGGCGATTTTTTTGGTTCTGTAAAGCTAAACTACAATCAATGATTGATAAGTTAACTCATCGAAAGCAAATCAATTGATAAATAATGGAGAATTTTTATGCAACGTATCACAACAAGTAAGATTAAAATTAAAATTTTAAAATTCCTATTCCTATTTGATTGCGAATCGGAATCGGAACTAGTTTTGAATCGGAATTCCGGTTGCGCCCTGTAAGTGAGACTGTTTGTACTTTATAGTCTGAATCTGAGAGTGAAGTACTCGAACGGAATGAGTTAGATTAGTTAGAATCAGGGGACAGGGCGTAACCGGAATTACAATTTAATGGAATCGGAATTTGAAAAAAACTACTGGAACTTTTTGAGCGAAGTGAAACTCCGAGCAAAGCTCGGAGTTTCGCGAAGCGTTTTATGTTTTGTACTTGGGGGTCGAAAGGTGGATGTCCGTCTGTCCGTCCGAAAAGAATCTCAAGGACGGCTAAACCGATTTTGATAAACTTTTTTTTGTTTGAAAGCCAATTATCCTGGTGTGTTAACCTCGCATTGGGGTGTTAAAATTGCAAGCCGTTTAGTAGCTACAGGCTAATTTGCATAATTAACTAAGCCTAAATTAGGTCTTTCCATAATATTTCACTAATTATTACAGTTAGAAGCAATCTAAGGGTTTTTGGGTGCGAGGAATCTACGTAGACTGTTTACAAACCTCCAAACCCGATGATTGAGCAGTTAGCTAATAGATAATTTGCATATTAGTATAGGTTATAAGCCTAAATTAGGACTTTTTACAATATTTCACTAATTATTAAGGTTAAAAGCAATATAATTTCAGCACTAAAGTGTTTTTAGGTGCATGGAATTTGAATAAATAGTTTACAAACATCCAAAACCGATAATTGAATAGTTAGCTAATACCTAATTTGCATATTAGCTTAATTAACAAGGCAAAACTATGACTTTTTAAATTATTTCAATAATTTTTAGGGTTCACTGAAGGTTTTTTGGGTGCGAGGAATCTGAATAAATTGTTTAGGTGGCTGAAGGGTTTTTGGGTGCGAGGAATCTGAGGAAATTGCTTACAAACCTCCAAAACCGATAAATGAATAGTTAGCAAATAACCAATTTGCATATTACCTTAATTGCTTACGTGTGTTCGAGCTTCGCTCAATAAATGTAGTCCCACTACGACTGGTCATTTTTATCGTCACTTATTGAACACGTGGCTTTAAAAAGGCTCTTAAAAATTAGCAAATTTAAAAACGGCCAAAATTTAACGCTAACTTTTTAATTCCGGTAAAAATTTACCGGAACCAAAAGGAAAAATTCCGGAACCGGAATTCCGGTTGCACACTGGTTATCATTGAGCGAAGCGAAACTCCGAGCGAAGCTCGGAGTTTCGCGAAGCGTTTTATGTTTTGTACTTGGGGGTCGAAAGGTGGATGTCTGCCCGTCCGTCTGTCCGTCCGAAAAGAATCTCAGGAACGGTTGAACCGATTTTGATAAACTTTTTTTGTTTGAAAGCTAATTATCCTGGGGTGTTAACCTCGCATTGGGGTTGTAAAACTTTAAGCCGTTTATTAGCTACAAGCTAATTTGCATAATTAATTAAGTCTAAATTAGGACTTTCCACAGTATTTCACTAATTATTACAGTTGGAAGCAATCTAATTTTAGCATCAAAGGGTTTTTGGGTGCGAGGAATCTGAATAAATTGTATACAAACCTCCAAAACCGATAATTGAATAGTTAGCTAATAGATAATTTGCATATAAGCATAACTGATAAGCCTAAATTAGGCGTTTTTACAATGTTTCACTAATTATTAGGGTTACAAGCAATCTAATTTCAGCAATAATGGTTTTCGGGTGCGAGGAATATGAATAAATTATCTACAAATTTTTAAAAGCGATTATCGAATAGTTAGCTAATAGATAATTTGCATATTTGCTTAATTGACGACACAAAATTAGGACTTTAAATTATTCCAATAATTATTAGGGTGGCTGAAGGGTTTTTGGGTGCGAGGAATCTGAGGAAATTACTTACAAACCTCCAGAACCGATAAATGAATAGTTAGCTAATAACAACTAATTTGCATATTACCTTAATGGCTAACGTGTGTTCGAGCTTCGCTCAATAAATGTAGTCCCACTACGACTGGTGTAGTAATATTTATGACAGCGCGCCTTGCATCTCAGCTTAATACAAACTGCCATTCTGTAGGAAAATAGGAAAGCAATTGATTAATAGTGGCTTGTGAAATTTTTCAGCAAGCCGGTGGTGCCATTGATGCAAGCGCAAAAATATACTCGTATCGTGTCGATGTCGTTCATTCACGTGCATACCAAGTGGCTGGTGGTTTGGGCAAGAAAGATAAAACGAAAAGTGGGTGTGATCGGTATTTTAAAATGAGGTGGTTCGGCACATTTTTGGTCTGGTCGTGTTTGTACTTGACTAATCAAATATTAAGCCATTTATTAGTCAGCTTACTTTGAGGGATCAGTCAGTTTTGAATGATGTAGATGTAAGAATATTGGAAGATACATGTTCTCTAGGGAGGTTCGGTGGATCCAGGGTGCAACCGGAATTCCGATTCCAATTCAAAACGAGTTACGATTTCTATTGCACGATCAATCAGAATCGGAATTTAGACATTTAAATTATAGGCCTACTAAATTGTTTTCGATAAGTTAACTTATCAATTATTGATTATAGTGTTGGATTACAAAACCAAAAATGATTGCGCATATCACAAATTTTGTAGTCCATTCCTATATATATATCATTTCTTTCCGATTCTGATATTGCAATAAAATCTAACTTTTTAATTGAATGAATCCTTCACCCTGATCCACCAACCTCCCTAAAACATTATCTCCAATATCTTACATCTATCATCAAAACTGACTGATCCCTCAAAGTAAGCGACTAATAAATGGCTTAATATTTGATTAGTCAAGTAAAAACACCAGACCAAAAATGTGCCGAACCACCTCATTTTAAATACCATCACACCCACTTCTTTTATCTTTCTTGCCCAAACCACACCACTTATACTAATAACACATCACACATACATATATTTTTTCGCTTCATCAATCATCACCGGCTTCTGAAAAATTTCACAAGCCACTATTAATCAATTGCTTTCCTATTTTCCTACAGAATGGCATTTTATTAAGCTGAGATGCAAGGCGCGCTGTATAAATATTACTACACCATCGTATGGGACTACATTTATTGAGCGAAGCTCAAACACACGTTAACCATAAGGTAATATGCCAAATAGTTGTTATTAGCTCTATCATTTATCGTTCTGAGTTTAAGTAATTTCCTCAATTCCTCCACCCAAAAACCCTCACCACCCTCATAATATTGAATAATTTAAATCCTAATTTTTTCGTCAATTAAGCAAATATGCAAATTATCTATTAGCTAACTATTCGATAATCGCTTTTAAAAATTTGTAGACAATTTATTCATATTCCTCGCACCCGAAAACCATTATTGCTGAAATTAGATTGCTTGTAACCCTAATAATTAGTGAAACATTGTAAAAAACGCCTAATTTAAGCTTATCAGTTATGCTTATATGCAAATTATCTATTAGCTAACTATTCAATTATCGGTTTTGGAGGTTTGTATACAATTTATTCAGATTCCTCGCACCCAAAAACCCTTTGATGCTAAAATTAGATTGCTTCCAACTGTAATAATTAGTGAAATACTGTGGAAAGTCCTAATTTAGACTTAATTAATTATGCAAATTAGCTTGTAGCTAATAAACGGCTTAAAGTTTTACAACCCCAATGCGAGGTTAACACCCCAGGATAATTAGCTTTCAAACAAAAAAAGTTTATCAAAATCGGTTCAACCGTTCCTGAGATTCTTTTCGGACGGACAGACGGACGGGCAGACATCCACCTTTCGACCCCCAAGTACAAAACATAAAACGCTTCGCGAAACTCCGAGCTTCGCTCGGAGTTTCGCTTCGCTCAATGATAACCAGTGTGCAACCGGAATTCCGGTTCCGGAATTTTTCCTTTTGGTTCCGGTAAATTTTTACCGGAATTAAAAAGTTAGCGTTAAATTTTGGCCGTTTTTAAATTTGCTAATTTTTAAGAGCCTTTTTAAAGCCACGTGTTCAATAAGTGACGATAAAAATGACCAGTCGTAGTGGGACTACATTTATTGAGCGAAGCTCGAACACACGTAAGCAATTAAGGTAATATGCAAATTGGTTATTTGCTAACTATTCATTTATCGGTTTTGGAGGTTTGTAAGCAATTTCCTCAGATTCCTCGCACCCAAAAACCCTTCAGCCACCTAAACAATTTATTCAGATTCCTCGCACCCAAAAAACCTTCAGTGAACCCTAAAAATTATTGAAATAATTTAAAAAGTCATAGTTTTGCCTTGTTAATTAAGCTAATATGCAAATTAGGTATTAGCTAACTATTCAATTATCGGTTTTGGATGTTTGTAAACTATTTATTCATATTCCTTGCACCTAAAAACCCTTTTAGTGCTGAAATTATTATTGCTTTTAACCTTAATAATTAGTGAAATATTGTAAAATGTCCTAATTTAGTATTATAAAGTATACTAATATGCAAATTATCTTTTAGCTAACTTCTCAATCATCGGGTTTGGAGGTTTGTAAACAGTCTACGTAGATTCCTCGCACCCAAAAACCCTTAGATTGCTTCTTAACTGTAATAATTAGTGAAATATTATGGAAAGACCTAATTTAGGCTTAGTTAATTATGCAAATTAGCCTGTAGCTACTAAACGGCTTGCAATTTTAACCACCCCAATGCGAGGTTAACACACCAGGATAATTGGCTTTCAAACAAAAAAAAGTTTATCAAAATCGGTTTAGCCGTCCTTGAGATTCTTTTCGGACGGACAGACGGACATCCACCTTTCGACCCCCAAGTACAAAACATAAAACGCTTCGCGAAACTCCGAGCTTCGCTCGGAGTTTCGCTTCGCTCAAAAAGTTCCAGTAGTTTTTTTCAAATTCCGATTCCATTAAATTGTAATTTCCGGTTACGCCCTGTCCCCTGATTCTAACTAATCTACAACTCATTCCGTTCGAGTACTTCACTCTCAGATTCAGACTATAAAGTACAAACAGTCTCACTTACAGGGCGCAACCGGAATTCCGATTCAAAACTAGTTCCGATTCCGATTCGCAATCAAATAGGAATAGGAATTTTAAAATTTTAATTTTAATCTTACTTGTTTCTGTATACGTTGCATAAAAATTCTGCATTATTTATCAATTGATTTGCTTTCGATGAGTTAACTTATCAATCATTGATTGTAGTTTAGCTTTACACAACCCAAAAAAATCGCCGTTCGTGTGAGATTTTTGAAAATTGTTGCCAGCTAACAGATACCAATTTTCAGGTTCCGATTCCGATTACAACCCCGGTATAAATTTGCTGTTCCGATTTCGATTCCTGTATAAACCAATTCCGCATTGCACCCTGCTTACTTAATAGCAGAGTGGCCAACCGAGGTCGGATTCGGTTGTGAAAAAGCCGAATCCAACAATTTTCGACAATATGTTTTTTCTAAGTTTTGAACAATAAAAATTTTAAATAACTTGTTAATAAAAAAATTTTGCAGGACAATCTCAAAACTGAGGCGGGCACAAAATAATACGTGAATGCGGCTGGAATTCCGTTGATATTCTGAAACAAATTATAGATATAACTGAAATTGGACATGAAGATGACGGAATGATGACGGGGAATGAATGATTCGACGAATGATGACGCGAATGTGGACGGCGGCAATCGTGGTTCGGTGACCGTATATACGTAGTATCAATTTTTTAGATCTATTTTCCTGACCATCAACAGCGTCATTGGCTTCCCAGCTCGCAGCAAGACCAACTCCAAAATTAAAACTTACATATCTACATGACGGTTCCTGTAAACATGAGACCATCACAACTACCTGAAGTATTGTTCATGGCGCAAACATTGGGTGTGAATAGTAAGTGAATGCGTTTTTGAATGATATTTTATTTTCAGTCGACAATTCATACACTGACTGTAGTGATGTCGCGTTGGGCGTTTGTCATGTGTCTGTCTGAGAAATCACGCGATTTGCATTTGACGAAGCTGTGCCTTCTACAAACATAGCGCCGCCGGATTCTAAACTATCTGCATGCGCCTGTCTTCTTTCCGATGCCTGTTAGTTAAAAGCTAAGGTATAACCTATATACGGTATATAAAGGGTTCGTATATAATTAATCAGCGTTTCACAGGCAAGATTTGGGGAGATGCCAACAAACAACCACCACACACAGAGAAACCACATGTAATTTTTATACATTAATGAACACAAATTAGTGCAAAATAATATATACAGATTTTATTTACATACCTATATACTAGGTGCAGTCGGAATTCCGATTCAAAACGAGTTTCGTTTCTTTGAATCAATCGGAATCGGAATTTTGAAATTATAAATATAATTTTACTTGTCGTGATACATTGGGTAAAATTTCTGTCTTATGTATCTATTAAGTTGCTTTCGAGGATTTAACTTATCAATAAATGATTGTATTTATTAATACAAATTTCGGTACAGTAACAAAATGTCTAGTTCTGATTAGGTTTACAATTTCGGTATAAATTTGCTGTTGCAATTCCAATTCCGGTAATCCAGTCCGCTTTGCACCCGGTTATGTGCCATGGTGCAAGCGGAATTTCCGTCAAAATTTTTCACCTTCCGGTCCGGTAAATTTTACGGGAATTAAAAATTCGTTACGTACATTCATTGAACCAAACCTACAATTTGCCTTCGTATCTCTCTGCGCTCCCTCGGTCGTCTTGCTCTCGTAAGTCTAACGCGCTGTGCAGTTGTCCGATTGTATACCACCAGATGCCCTCTTGACCGCGGACTTCGGGCATGGATCTTCGGATTTCAGATGATATGTCCAGATGCGATTGAGATTTCGCGCGGCGGAATTGGAGTAAATCTACGCGTAGATCCATTTGTGGTAAATGTGAAGGACAGCGACGGTGCAGTACCGCTGAGAACGCGAGATTCTAGGTAACGATTATATATTTCAAAACTGATACTTAAGAATAGGCCTTGAAATACAGCGCAGTCACATCGAGAACAATGACACTTGGAAGTGAGGGGAGGGCGCGATGGTTGTTCCAATTTTCATAAAACAGCTTTTTCAAGTGTCTTTAAATTATAACTGCGAATGCAGTTTTGGCTAAGTCAAAAGAAAGATACAAGCAAATCATTCAACAAGCAAATAATTCATTTTGCGTGACTCAAAATACTTCGGACAACGCAAATTCAGAAGCTAGTTTCGGTTGCTAACCGGCTCTAGTAAAAATCATCCGGCTCCAGTTCTGGTATCTGTGAGCGGTCCCTGCCGCTGCTCCCTCCCCGGTCGAAATGGAATCATCTTTAGTCGTTGACAGCAACGTCGGCTATGTCATTTACGGTTCTGACATAAATGACATACCCGTTATCCGGATTTATTTGCTAGTTTTCCAAGATTCTCTAGCGATAATAAAGATATTCCGGAACTAACTGGTTTTCCTGTTACTAGCGGAAAATCGATTAATTCAATAAGAGGAATTAAACCAGTTGGTCCAGATTTTAATGAAGAAATTGATAATATTAAAACCAGAATAACTGGTTTTTAAAAGTTTATTTGAACTCTGTGTTCTCTTAATTGTCAGTTTCTTTGGGTTCCGATCAGGTGCAGAATGAGTTAATTTTCAGAGCATATTTCCTAGAATTAGACTCAACCTCTGTATTCGTCTAATTCTGAGTAGCTTCAGTTTAAGCATTGCTTTACTTGTGTTCTCTTTACTTGTTTTTGTTGTTTTCGTATTATTCTTTGTTCTTGGATTTCGTATTGCTTACTCTCTTGTCCTACGGAGTAATGATAAAGTTTTAACTTGACTTCAGTACTGAAAACAGCGAGTTCGACGGGCTTCATCGTACAAACTCAGAGATCGAGCATGCAGACTAAGACCAGAAGGGATGAACTCGCCTGGTCCTCTAGTCACAGTCCCTTACCCCCGATTATATGGGTGGTTTACAGTATCCAGCGAATTAACATTCCGTCGCACTTCATAGCCATAAGTAAAACTCCATGACAAACAACTAAGTTTCAAACTAAAGAATAAAGTTTAGAGAGGCAATTCATGTATTAAGCATACGTCGTAGTGTGTGTAATGTAAAACCCATTACATAAACGTGCACATATACGTTAGATAAAATTATAATATCGGCCGCGTGGTGTAATGGATAGCGCGTGCGACTCACGCGCGGAAGGCCAAGATTCGATTTTTGGCGTGGCCATACCCGCGTTCTCCCTTTCTCTTTGGCGGTCGCCCCGGACCGCGAATCCAAACTTCTCCGAATACATGAGCCTGCAATTTACAGCGCCCATCTCGGTGGGACGAGACAGCCAAATCCCGAAACTTATAAAGACCGAGCGGCACATCCTATTCTCCAGAGCGGGGATCGAACTCTGAACCCACGGATCCTTGAGCAAACACTTGTTAAAGCGCGGCAATTTTCCATTGCGCTCGCGGCTTAGCCCATGTCAGACTAGGTAGAAACCGGGAAATCAGACCTTTAACTAAGCAGCTGAAAAAGCGGACCCCAGAGGGGATCGAACTCTCAGTCTACGGATCCTAAGCGAATATTTTCACTACATAGCGAAGTTTTGCGCCATATCACTAGCTATGCATTTATATTTGAATAACCAATTTAAAATACCGTGGTCCCAAGTTTTTAGTTTGCGTGCAGTATATTGGATGTTCCATAAACGAAAAAATCGCTATCAATATACAAAAAATCTCACCGCCGAAGTCTGGAGCTTCCGGGCAACATATAGCGGATACAGGAGAGGTACCTTCCACCATGAAAATGGAAGTTTCATGAAATGCAATTTTCAGTGTAAAATGTTGAAATAACTGTAATTGAAACGCAAAAAGCGAACATTTTTAGAAAGGAAATATTTTTTGCGCGAACGCCGATTGGTATGATAACGAAGAAGGTAAATATTATGTCTAGGCATGAATTGAAATGCTTCCGAAAATAGCAGATAAACTACAGTTATTCAAAGATGAAATATCAATTTTTTTGAATTTTATTCAGTGGAAATTGCAGCATACAAACGTAATAAGTTTGTTAGATCAGTTTCGTGTCGTAGCAATTATATGACTGAGATGCCAGAACAACCAACTTATGATGAATGCGTAATAACGGAACCAAAAACAGATACCGATTTTCACAGGAAACAAAAATGAATCTCCGGTTTATATGCTGTTTCCCCCTTATCACAGCCTTTTTTACCACTATGTATTTTCTTTAGTTCGTCACGATTTCATTTGCAGTAACTACTGTTTTGTTAAGTTTTGCCTTTAATAGCAACAAAAATATAACTTTTTACGCAAACTAAAAACTTGGGACCACGGTATTTTAAATTGGTTATTCAAATATAAATGCATAGCTAGTGATATGGCGCAAAACTTCGCTATGTAGTTGAAAAATATTCGCTTAGGATCCGTAGACTGAGAGTTCGATCCCCCTCTGGAGGTCCGCTTTTTCAGCTGCTTAGTTAAAGGTCTGATTTCCCGGTTTCTACCTAGTCTGACATGGGCTAAGCCGCGAGCGCAAATGGAAAATTGCCGCGCTTAAACAAGTGTTTGCTCAAGGATCCGTGGGTTCGAGTTCGATCCCCGCTCTGGAGAATAGGATGTGCCGTCTCGGTCTTGATAAGTTTCGGGGATTTGGCTGGTCTAGGTCCCACCGAGATGGGCGCTGTAGATTGCAGGCTCATGTATTCGGAGAAGTTTGGATTAGCGGTCTGGGGCGACCGCCAAAAGAAGGGAGAACGCCGGTATGGCCACGCCAAAAATCGAATCTTGGCCTTCTCGCGCGTGAGTCGCACGCGCTATCCATTACACCACGCGGCCGATATTATAATTTTATCTAACGTATATGTGCACGTTTATGTAATGGGTTTTACATTACACGCACTACGACGTATGCTTAATAGATGAATTGCCTCTCTAAACTTTATTCTTTAGTTTGAAACTTAGTTGTTTGTCATGGAGTTTTACCTATGGCTATGAAGTGCGACGGAATGTTAATTCGCTGGATACTGTAAACCACCCATATAATCGGGGGTAAGGGATTGTGACTAGAGGACCAGGCGAGTTCATCCCTTACTGGTCTTAGTCTGCATGCTCGATCTCTGAGTTTGTACGATGAAGCCCGTCGAACTCGCTGTTTTCAGTACTGAAGTCAAGTTAAAACTTTATTATTACTCCTAGGACAAGAAAGTAAGCAATACGAAATCCAAGAACAAAGAATAATACGAAAACAACAAAAACAAGTAAAGAGAACACAAGTAAAGCAATGCTTAAACTGAAGCTACTCAGAATTAGACGAATACAGAGGTTGAGTCTAATTCTCAGAAATATGCTCTGAAAATTAACTGCATTCTGCACCTGATCGGAACCCAAAGTAACTGACAATTAAGAGAACACAGAGTTCAAATAAACTTTTAAAAACCAGTTATTCTGGTTTTAATATTATCAATTTCTTCATTAAAATCTGGACCAACTGGTTTAATTCCTCTTATTGAATTAATACGATTTTCCGCTAGTAACAGGAAAACCAGTTAGTTCCGGAATATCTTTATTATTGCTAGAGAATCTTGGAAAACTAGCAAATAAATCCGGATAACGGGTATGTCATTTATGTCAGAACCGTAAATGACATAGCCGACGTTGCTGTCAAACGACTAAAGATGATTCCATTTCGACCGGGGAGGGAGCAGCGGCAGGGACCGCTCACAGATACCAGAACTGGAGCCGGATGATTTTTACTGAGCCGGTTAGCAACCGAAACTAGCTTCTGAATTTGCGTTGTCCGAAGTATTTTGAGTCACGCAAAATGAATTATTTGCTTGTTGAATGATTTGCTTGTATCTTTCTTTTGACTTAGCCAAAACTGCATTCGCAGTTATAATTTAAAGACACTTGAAAAAGCTGTTTTATGAAAATTGGAACAACCATCGCGCCCTGCCGCCTCAACTTCCATAAGTGTCCATTGTTCTACGATGTGAACTGCGCTGTATTTCAAGGCCTATTCTTAAGTATGACAGTTTTGAAATATATAATCGTTACCTAGAATGCTGCGGCGTTCAGTCAGCGAGTACTGTGCACCGTCGCCTGGTCCTTCACATTTACCACAAATTGGATCTACGCGTAGATTTACTCCAATTCGACGCCGCGCGCAAAATGGCTCAATCGGACATCTGGAACATATTCGATCTGAAATCCGAAGTAATGCCATGCCCGAAGAAGTCCGCGGTCAAGAAGGGACATCTGGTGGTATACAATCGGAACAACTGCACAGCGCGTTAGACTTACGAGAGCAAGACGACACGAGGGAGCGCAGAGAGATACGAAGGCAAATTGTAGGTTTGGTTCAATGAATGTACGTAACGAAATTTTTAATTCCCGTAAAATTTACCGGAACCGGAAGGTGAAAAAATTTCGCACGGAAATTCCGCTTGCACCATGGCACATAACAGGGTGCAAAGCGGAACTGGATTACCGGAATCGGAATTGCAACAGCAAATTTATACCGAAATTGTAAACCGAATCAGAACTAGACATTTTGTTACTGTACCGATAATTTGTATTAATAAATACAATCATTTATTGATAAGTTAAATCCTCGAAAGCAACTTAATAGATACATAAGACAGAAATTTTACCCAATGTATCACGACAAGTAAAATTATATTTATAATTTCAAAATTCCGATTCCGATTGATTGCTGAATCGGAATCGAAACTCGTTTTGAATCGGAATTCCGACTGCACCCTAGTATATAGGTATGTAAATAAAATCTGTATATATTATTTTGCACTAATTTGTGTTCATTAATGTATAAAAATTACATGTGGTTTCTCTGTGTGTGGTGGTTGTTTGTTGGCATCTCCCCAAATCTTGCCTGTGAAACGCTGATTAATTATATACGAACCCTTTATATACCGTATATAGGTTATACCTTAGCTTTTAACTAACAGGCATCGGAAAGAAGACAGGCGCATGCAGATAGTTTAGAATCCGGCGGCGCTATGTTTGTAGAAGGCACAGCTTCGTCAAATGCAAATCGCGTGATTTCTCAGACAGACACATGGACAAACGCCCAACGCGCACATCACTACAGTCAGTGTATGAAATTGTCGACTGAAAATAAAATATCATTCAAAAACGCATTCGACTTGAAGCTGATTGACATCATGCCGCAAATGTTTGCGAACCCTAATGAAACAACTAACTTCCAGGTAATAGTTTGTGTATGGTCATCAATGTTTTAACAGGAAAACCGTCCATGTATGTGTATATAATGTACACGTTTTAAAGAAGTTTTCCGGAGTCTGGTCTTCGCTGGAAGAACGAGGCTGGGTAAAGCCATATGACGCTGTTGACATGGTCAGGAAAAACTAGATCTACAAAAATTGAAATACGTTTACGTACTATTAAGCAGGGTGGCACCGAATCCACGATTTGACCGAATCCGAATCCATTGCAAATTTCCGAATCCGAATCCATTGCAAATTTCCGAATCCGAATCCATTGCAAATTTCCGAATCCGAATCCATTGCAAATTTCCGAATCCAAATCTTGCATGGTGCCAATTTCAGTTATATCTATAATTTGTTTCAGAATATCAACGGAATTCCAGCCGCATTCAAACGTTAATTTATTTTGTGCCCGACCTCAGTTTTGAGATTGTGACCTGAAACAAAATTTTTTTATTAACAAGTTATTTAAAATTTTTATTGTTCAAAACTTAGAAACATATTGTCGAAAATTGTTGGATTCGGCTTTTTCACAACCGAATCCGAACCTTGGTTGCCACTCTGCTATTAAGTAAGCAGGGTGCAATGCGGAATTGGTTTATACAGGAATCGAAATCGGAACAGCAAATTTATACCGGGGTTGTAATCGGAATCGGAACCTGAAAATTGGTATCTGTTAGCTGGCAACAATTTTCAAAAATCTCACACGAACGGCGATTTTTTTGGTTCTGTAAAGCTAAACTACAATCAATGATTGATAAGTTAACTCATCGAAAGCAAATCAATTGATAAATAATGCAGAATTTTTATGCAACGTATCACAACAAGTAAGATTAAAATTAAAATTTTAAAATTCCTATTCCTATTTGATTGCGAATCGGAATCGGAACTAGTTTTGAATCGGAATTCCGGTTGCGCCCTGTAAGTGAGACTGTTTGTACTTTATAGTCTGAATCTGAGAGTGAAGTACTCGAACGGAATGAGTTAGATTAGTTAGAATCAGGGGACAGGGCGTAACCGGAATTACAATTTAATGGAATCGGAATTTGAAAAAAACTACTGGAACTTTTTGAGCGAAGCGAAACTCCGAGCGAAGCTCGGAGTTTCGCGAAGCGTTTTATGTTTTGTACTTGGGGGTCGAAAGGTGGATGTCCGTCTGTCCGTCCGAAAAGAATCTCAAGGACGGCTAAACCGATTTTGATAAACTTTTTTTGTTTGAAAGCCAATTATCCTGGTGTGTTAACCTCGCATTGGGGTGTTAAAATTGCAAGCCGTTTAGTAGCTACAGGCTAATTTGCATAATTAACTAAGCTTAAATTAGGTCTTTCCATAATATTTCACTAATTATTACAGTTAGAAGCAATCTAAGGGTTTTTGGGTGCGAGGAATCTACGTAGACTGTTTACAAACCTCCAAACCCGATGATTGAGCAGTTAGCTAATATATAATTTGCATATTAGTATAGGTTATAAGCCTAAATTAGGACTTTTTACAATATTTCACTAATTATTAAGGTTAAAAGCAATATAATTTCAGCACTAAAGGGTTTTTAGGTGCATGGAATTTGAATAAATAGTTTACAAACATCCAAAACCGATAATTGAATAGTTAGCTAATACCTAATTTGCATATTAGCTTAATTAACAAGGCAAAACTATGACTTTTTAAATTATTTCAATAATTTTTAGGGTTCACTGAAGGTTTTTTGGGTGCGAGGAATCTGAATAAATTGTTTAGGTGGCTGAAGGGTTTTTGGGTGCGAGGAATCTGAGGAAATTGCTTACAAACCTCCAAAACCGATAAATGAATAGTTAGCAAATAACCAATTTGCATATTACCTTAATTGCTTACGTGTGTTCGAGCTTCGCTCAATAAATGTAGTCCCACTACGACTGGTCATTTTTATCGTCACTTATTGAACACGTGGCTTTAAAAAGGCTCTTAAAAATTAGCAAATTTAAAAACGGCCAAAATTTAACGCTAACTTTTTAATTCCGGTAAAAATTTACCGGAACCAAAAGGAAAAATGCCGGAACCGGAATTCCGGTTGCACACTGGTTATCATTGAGCGAAGCGAAACTCCGAGCGAAGCTCGGAGTTTCGCGAAGCGTTTTATGTTTTGTACTTGGGGGTCGAAAGGTGGATGTCTGCCCGTCCGTCTGTCCGTCCGAAAAGAATCTCAGGAACGGTTGAACCGATTTTGATAAACTTTTTTTGTTTGAAAGCTAATTATCCTGGGGTGTTAACCTCGCATTGGGGTTGTAAAACTTTAAGCCGTTTATTAGCTACAAGCTAATTTGCATAATTAATTAAGTCTAAATTAGGACTTTCCACAGTATTTCACTAATTATTACAGTTGGAAGCAATCTAATTTTAGCATCAAAGGGTTTTTGGGTGCGAGGAATCTGAATAAATTGTATACAAACCTCCAAAACCGATAATTGAATAGTTAGCTAATAGATAATTTGCATATAAGCATAACTGATAAGCTTAAATTAGGCGTTTTTACAATGTTTCACTAATTATTAGGGTTACAAGCAATCTAATTTCAGCAATAATGGTTTTCGGGTGCGAGGAATATGAATAAATTGTCTACAAATTTTTAAAAGCGATTATCGAATAGTTAGCTAATAGATAATTTGCATATTTGCTTAATTGACGACACAAAATTAGGACTTTAAATTATTCCAATAATTATGAGGGTGGCTGAAGGGTTTTTGGGTGCGAGGAATCTGAGGAAATTACTTACAAACCTCCAGAACCGATAAATGAATAGTTAGCTAATAACAACTAATTTGCATATTACCTTAATGGCTAACGTGTGTTCGAGCTTCGCTCAATAAATGTAGTCCCACTACGACTGGTGTAGTAATATTTATGACAGCGCGCCTTGCATCTCAGCTTAATACAAACTGCCATTCTGTAGGAAAATAGGAAAGCAATTGATTAATAGTGGCTTGTGAAATTTTTCAGCAAGCCGGTGGTGCCATTGATGCAAGCGCAAAAATATACTCGTATCGTGTCGATGTCGTTCATTCACGTGCATACCAAGTGGCTGGTGGTTTGGGCAAGAAAGATAAAACGAAAAGTGGGTGTGATCGGTATTTTAAAATGAGGTGGTTCGGCACATTTTTGGTCTGGTCGTGTTTGTACTTGACTAATCAAATATTAAGCCATTTATTAGTCAGCTTACTTTGAGGGATCAGTCAGTTTTGAATGATGTAGATGTAAGAATATTGGAAGATACATGTTCTCTAGGGAGGTTCGGTGGATCCAGGGTGCAACCGGAATTCCGATTCCAATTCAAAACGAGTTACGATTTCTATTGCACGATCAATCAGAATCGGAATTTAGACATTTAAATTATAGGCCTACTAAATTGTTTTCGATAAGTTAACTTATCAATTATTGATTATAGTGTTGGATTACAAAACCAAAAATGATTGCGCATAGTCACAAATTTTGTAGTTCCGATTCCGGTATATATATATGCATTTGCTGTTCCGATTCTGATATAGTCCAGTTCCGCTTTGCGCCCTGGGTGGATCATAATAAAGCGATAGAATTTGCACAGCGGACTAATACAAAAACTCGGTGTTACAATTTTGAGCTCGAAGTTAGGTAGAAAAGTTAAAATGTCTTTCTGATTCCGGTAGAGTTATAATATTTATAATTTTCTCGTGTTTTTTCTCCATATTATACTGGATTCTTGCAGGAAGGGCCTATTTATATATTGTTAGTTGTTTAGAATCACATGACGGTGACGGCAATGACTCTGATGCAGGTGACGATGATTATGATGCCAATGAATGTAATGAAAATCGAAATTCACAAGGCCGCAAGAAAGTTAAACGGCGGGTAAAGCAATTTATAGTACGCGGGGTATTTTGCTTAAGCATATGGCTCTGGTAATTTTTTTCTATCCGGATGTATCCTGTTGCGCTGTTATCCGGGCTTTGACTTCATTTTTCCTTTGCGGCCTAGGATTACTGGTAAGAATGCGTAAGTTTAATTATTGCTTTCAGCATCACAAAAGCAAAACGATCGAAACTGTTACGGAGAAAATTTCACTTTCAGATTTGGAAACGGTGACAGAGGTATGTTTTTATTAAGCGACGTTCGTGATACCCTGGTCTATTTCTCATATAGCTCTGGGCTATGATGTGTTAGCGCCTGCATCGAAACTCGCGTTCAAACGCACGCAATGCAATTTAGCACATATTCTTCGGCTTATAAAGTTGGCGTGTTAGCCCCAAAATAAGAGAAATTTTGTGGCAACGAAGAATTTTGTGACGAAAATTCGTACAGTGTTCAAAGCTTATGCTTCCTGACAATTAGGGCTTTAGGTTTTAGGTATGCACAGCCAGCATTTCACACAAGTTATGATCAGCTGGTTTAAACTGGGAACCTTTGAAAATTTTTAGTTTTGTGTATGTCTCAAAATCGAAAGCTTCAAAGTTTTTCTAAGTTTGCTCAAAATGTAAACATTTTTGTTTCCCACAAAACTCGCCATAAAAATTCTAAAAGTTTCGTTATAGTCTCCAATGTCATAACACGCATACGTACAGGGGGTTTCAAAAGTAACTACCCACTGTTTGATGCTAACTATCGGTTCACTGGGCAGAGGTAGCTCGCCTGTTTTTTGTATAATTATAGACAAGTATTAAAAGTTTACTTACATTACGACGAGAGATCTCAAAAAAGCTCCGTCTGTGCACCGTTAAGCTGAACGCATTTCTCCAGTCGGTATGGTACAGATCGGCAAACTTTGGCGCATAAGTCCACTGGACTTTTAGAAAACGCTGATTTTATTCTGTCCATCAATTCTTGAGGGTCTTTCGCCGTACTTCCATAAACATCTTCTTTCACATCACCCCAAAGAAAGAAGTCAGACGAAGTTAAGTCTGGTGACCTAGCTGACCACTCGATGGCACCTCTGCGGCCGATCCATCGATTCGGTAACCTTTCGTCCAGCCAAGCGCGGACTTCGGTAGCGTAGTGAGCTGGGGCTCCGTCATGCATGAAAACAAGGTCCTCGGTTGCGGTTTGCGGGTAAACATTCGCAGATAAAAGTTCCAAATAGCTGGTTTTAATGACATTTCCGTCAAAAAAGAATGGACCAACGATTCCTTGTGAACAAATTCCGGCCCATACACAGACTCCAAGGGCGTTGATCTCGTTGTTAATCGTGACATGTGGATTGTCTTCAGACCAATAAACACAATTATGACGATTAACATGACCATTGAGCTTGAAAACCGCCTCGTCGGTCCACAAAATGCGATCAAGGTCCAACGCACTGCTTTCCACCACGTCCATAAATATCTGACAAAGCTGGACTCTGCGATCGAAATCATCATCAGAGAGTTCATGGATAAGACGGGGCCGAAAGGGCGTCAAGTTAAGCTAATTGTAAAGGCGCCAAACGGAAGTATGAGGAATACCCAGCTGGAGGGAAGCCCCTCGAGTTGACTTCTGGGGGCTCCTGGATACCGCAGCGCTTAATGCAGCTTTCTGGTCCCCACTTGTGGCAGACTTTGGACGACCCGGCCTCAGCCGTTCCGGTACACTGCCAGTGTCCACGAATCGGGAAATAATATCAGCCATCGTCTTGCGAGTAGGAGGTATTGAGTCGAAATGATTTTTCCACTGTGAAATATTACGCCAGAAGATATTGATGTACAAAGTGTGGGTAGTTACTTCTGAAACACCCTGTATAAGTAACTTGTGTTTATGAAAGTAAAGATGATAATGGACAATTAAGCCCAGTGTATCGCGAGTTTCGACAAAGGCTCTGATACCTGGTTGCCCTGGGCTATAAGAGAAATATTTTATTGACCAGGACTATCACGAGCTCGTTGTCAGAATGAACCTGTCATGTCCTTGGTCTATAAGTTTTTGGGGCATTGTTGACTAAATAATTATTCTGAACGGCGCATTAGTGTATCTAATCTAAGTACCAAATGAACATGAAATTGTGCTATGTATATACGCTTTATAGTTCAGCAGTAAATGAAAATGAAATTGGAGTTTTGAGTGTGTTTCTCGAAGGTGTTTGTTGTTTTAGTGTATGTGCTGATTGTATCGGCGAAGTTTTAAAACAAAAAACAGCGCCAGATTATGTCGTTCATTGCATCATTTTTCTTGGTCGATATTCAAAATTGGAGTGTTAAAATTTAGCAAATTGAGATTTAGTTCCACGTAATAATGGGCAGGGGAGAGTCTCGGTCTGGCAAGTCTCGGTATTTTGCAAGTGTCGGCTTCAGTTTTTCGTACCTCGGTAATTTGTGAACCGAGATCAAAAATCAAGGATTCAGCAAATCCTAAGGTAGTCAAAGCACGATCAAATGGTTTTTACCGATCAATTTTAGTGTTTGTTGTTTAAAACAATATATTTTTGAGCAATAATGACCTTGCTACTGTTGTTGTTGTTGTAACGCCTATGTGCTACGAGTCACCGTTGATGTCGAGCCCAAGGAGTGTGGCAGCTTCAACCGACTTCGTCCATAAAGCTTCTGGCCTCAGAGATGTGGGATTGGCAGGGCAATTGAACAAATGTATCGTGTCATGAGGAGTCGCGGAGCACAAGGGGCACGCATCCACTACATCATGGTTGATCTTGGCCAGATAATTATTTAGGATGCTTGAGTAGCCAGCACGGAGTTGGGCTAGCTTGCAACGAGTGCTCCAGGGCAGTTTCTTCTCCTCGTTTGACAGTGGCGGCGGATAGCCTCCCAGCAGGACCGGTGGTTTGTAGTTTCTGACTCCATCTTGATGTGCTTTGTCATGGATGATCTTGAGCAAAGCGCGATATTTTTTGTTGTCGAGTGGACCCATGTCATGCCAACGATTGTGATCTGGAAACGTACTGGCGAGAGTGTGACGCATGAGGCGGCTGGGGACCGCTGGATTATTGGCGATTTGATGGCTCGCTGTCTTTAGCGTTATATCAGTCTAACTGTGATTAACATATATTCTACATATTAGTCACAGCTTCAGTTTATCATAAGGCTCAGGCGGGTTGAACTTGTTGCTGCAAGGTACTTTCGAATGCTGTATGCCAAGAAACGGTCTTTATATAATTGTGCTTTTCTCAGTTCATTATTGAATTGTATTAGTTACTACGGGTATTTGTAACGCTATTAAAAATTATGAGTACTCAGCGTAATATAAAATCATTTTGCCGAATGTCCGCCTCAAAAGAAGTCCAGGTCTTTACGTTTTAACATTGAAATAGAAAAGTCCTGGGGGGGGGGGGGCCAGCAAAAAAATTTGCTGAGGGGCGGCCGAAAATTCGCCGGGGGGCCTTTCCTGGGGGCGGCAAAATTTTCGCCGGGGAAAAAATGAAAATTTCGAAAAGTGGGGGGGGCCCCCGCCCCCCCCCCCCCCCCCGCTGTGGAGAAGCCAGTTATGTGGTATTCTGCGTTCGTCCTGTGTAGTATCTACATGTTTTGTCTTAAGTGCGATCCATTGTTTCGGAAGCTTTGTATTTCGTTTGAAGACGGCACTTGCGGCGGTGATTTGTTCAGCGCTTCAGTTCAAGTGAATAACGATTTATGCCGCATGCAGTGTCATTCATACGAAATGGAAGAAGTGCAATGGATGTCAAAAAATAACTCGTCAGATTTCCAGATTTCGATTGCTGATGTTATGGGTATGTTTCTGACTTCTCGTGTTGTCGGTGATGATATTTTCAGAAGACATCACATTTTACGGTTGAGTTTGTAATGAGTAAGTTTTGCAGTTTGCAGTATTCTTAACTGCGCCGCGTATCAAAAATAAAATAAGTTATAAAAACGACGCACGGCACCGCGCGTCGCGTCGAAACAGTTTTCTCACACTCGCGCTCTGACGTAAGGCAACTCCTGGAGTAGTTCCGCGAAACGTGCAGCTTTTCAACGTGGTTTTATTTTGAAAAATGTTACTTGCATGCGCGTAAAATTTCTCGCCTTACTCACTGAGTTGCCCCAGACTGCTGGTGATTGAGGTGTCAGGCCATCCTCCACCAGGTGTAGGAGCTGGGGGAGGCAAAATGAAGGACAGCTGATAAATAAAGTTTTTGCTCTTAAAGTTCGTGTTTTCCGCCAACTAGGGAAACCATAAACCGAGTTTCTGAAATCCAGCGTAAATAATTGATTACATGCTGAAAATCACACATCAATGGAATGTTTTGGGCAAATATTCTCTCTGCATTCTGTTTTTCTTTAGATGCTACTGAAAAGGCCGTGAATGCTGAAATGCCGCCCAATTTATGCTCTGAGCTAGCTCGCATTGACGAAATTTTCGCTCCGGTAAGCAGTAAAATGCTTATTCGTGCACCATTGAGTCTTGAATACTATATACCTTTTATTTAGTGCCTGTTTGGAACCTTGTAAACAATTTCTGCTTACAGCATTTTGAGACCTCAACGCACCTGGTGTGCTAAAGTTTCAGTTTGCGATATTTAAAGTTTAGTTAACCAGTGAAATGATTGGCTGTGCAATATTTGATATCATGGTTAAAGAATTGACTAAAATATTTGTAAACTGAGATTCTCTAGCTATCGTTTGTTATTTTCTTTTCTGTCTAGTATTACTCAAGTATTGATTAATATTCAGGATGAAAATATAGATAAAACCATTTGTGTTGACGGGCAGCACGCGGCTGGTTCTGTAATGAGTCGTGACAAAGAGATTAATGCCGTGCTCGCTCCCATAGATCAAGAAATGGATCGCTTAGCTGCAACTGGTTTTGCGGATGACTTTGACGCTGCTGTTGCGTTAAACGGAAATCGAAACGATGTTGATATAAGTTGGTTCAACGACGGCCCTGGACCAAGCGCAGCAAACAACACACCAGAAGAACACGAGCAATCGGCTGAAAATCAGAGACGGTAAAATTATATCACTGTGAGCAAGCAGTGCGGCTGCTGTTGCTGTAAAATGTGGTGTAGTGCTAGGTGCAACCGGAATTCCGATTCAAAACGAGCTCCGATTCCGATAGCATAATCAATCGGGATCAGAATTTTGAAAATTTAGCTAGTTGCATAATAATTCTGTATTATCTATCTATCTATTAAATCGCGTTCGATGACTTAACTTATCGATAATAATTGATTGTCGAATAGATTTTACAGAACCAAAAATTATTGCCAACTGGTTCATGCAACCTTTTTGCAAATTGTTGTCAGCCAACAGACACTCTAAATAAACATATTTTGTCAATGCCAATTATCCCTACAGTCATAAAATTTCTAGTTTCGATTCCGATTACAATTCCGGTATAAATTTGCTATTCATATTCCGGTATAATTCAGTTCCGTTTTATATCCTGGTTTAGTGGTTGGTGAATTGTTTTTAACTTTTAGTACTTATTTAACTTTTCTTTCAGTTTTAAGCAGCTAGTTGTTTGCGAAAAACAGGTTTTTGCTAATTAAAAATTCCAGTGTAGTTTTTGATCCATAGGCTGTATTACATCATTGCGTATCTCTTGACAAATTAAAGTGTCAATGTAGTTTTAGCATTATTTTGTTACTTTAGGGACACATATGCTAAAATAATGCAACAAATCAGTGTAAATAAAAAGGATTATTCGTACTTTAACACCGTTGCAGCATCGCTAGAAACATGGGCAGGACCTGAGCACTGGAAGCTCAAAAAGCGTAAGTTACATTTACATTTATATCGACGTCTTTGATGCACTCACCTTGTTTTTTTGTTTCAGATTTTCATTTCTAAAGTTGCTATACCATTTTGGCTGGGTTTCTGAAACCCTACAAGCAACTACTTAAACAATAAATTTATCGTTTTTAAAAGTACACTTAAGTTAAGTAAATTGTTAAGTCGCCGACTAAATTTGATGTATTGCGGATTAATAGTTTGCACACTAAGTAAGGTGCTGGTTCATTGATTTGTATTAATGTGTTTTTCCAAATCTTAATTCGTTCACTAAAGTAAGTACGTATTTAAGCATTACTTAACTAAGATTTCAGAAACATAGCCATTGTTTAGTATGCTAACAGTGTGTTGTGGTCCCCATTATAAAGGATCCGCATAGTTTTAAGTATTTGGCTACGGAAGCTGGCCAGCTATTTAAATGCATGTTTCAGCAAAAAGTTAGTTAAGAACTCTAATTTTGTACCACTGATGTAAAACCTTGTGATCTTTTTGTATCTATTATCTTTGTGTCTGGTACAGCGTGAAAACAACGCATGCTTAATTTAGGTTAAAATACTTCAGAAGGCAACTTGGTTGACGGGAAGAAAGCCACTATTCGAGGTAGAAAAAAATTCAAAGAAAAGCTCGATTTTAACGAGTCAATGATCTCAGTCATCTCGCAAGCTAGCACTGTCAAGTCAACCGAACGCCAAACGTTGTTAATGCATGCCGGTATCTGCCCGTCACTATTGGTGGCATTTGAAACCTGTTTTGGGTATGCGGATAATTTTAAGGATGTTGACAATAATTATGTAGCTAATCTTAAATTGACAACTTTAACTTTCGATCAAACGTTCGCCAATGTCACAAATGCGACTGCAGATCAGGCTAGAAAACACAATCGTGGAGCTACTATGTTATCCCACGCAGCGATTGAAAAATTTAGCGCTGAAGCTACAACTGCGTGCAGCATGTCAAGATATCGGGTCGACCGGTTGTTTCGACTGTATGAAAAGGAGGGTATAAAGGTTAGTTGAGGGAAAATACTGTCTGATTGCATAGATGCGTTTACCTGATTTACAGATTGCTCAGAAAAAGGAGGAAAATTTCGATGGACTTTAAATAGCACGAACTAAACTTGTAAAAATGGATACTTTGTAGAAAAAATTTTGTTGCAGTCCACAATATTGGTAGTTACAGAGGCATTTTGATTGTTTGAAACCTTCAGGGCTTGTACAAACTTTGAAACATTAGATACGAGAATTGTGCTTAAAATGTAGTTTTGTTTTTGTTGAACAGATGGCGGAAAACGGCACTGGAATCCCGTTCCCATTGGACGCGGACGAAACTCTATTACTTGCCTATAATTACGACAATGAGCTTGACCAAACATACTGCGCTGGCTCTGCGGATATCGACGATGGAATGTGCGCAGGGGAAGAAATATGCGATAATATTTTTGGTATCGGTGGTGAAATGCCATCCCCGTGTTCTGAAGGTCATGTCCAACCGGCTCAAAGTCCTGAGCTGGGCGATCCAAACGAATCTGATTTGATGAAAAAGCATTCCCTAGTTCCTGAACCTGTACAGGTAAGCAATTGGTCAAATACTAAGAAAACACTGGGGGATACCTGTGTTGAATTCAATCGATATCCGCTTGTGCTGTGTAGTTTATATTTTTAGTCACTAAAATGTACATGCGTTGTTCTTATGAGTGCACGTTGTATTCTGTATATAACTTTATAATATCAGTTTGCACCAAACCGCATGCACTTGGTAGTACCAGTGTATTTGAAGGTCTGTATATAGTATTTCAGTCGTGTTTTATTTGTTCCAGTATCCAGTTAAATTTTGTATCATTGTTTCTTGCGTATTGTAGTTTGGTTAGTTACAGGATTGATACAGCTTTAGGATTAAAAAGTTCAGATTGTTTGAAAAACAAAACGACGGAAGTTGTTCTCCGTTTTAATAATTCATTGTTAATAAAATTTTTTAGGTGCGTGGACTCAAGATTGAATATGCTAAGAAGTCCAAAAACATCAATTACAAACGGTTGAAACTTGCGATGTGGAATATACTGACCAAAAACGCAAGGCAGGCAAGTTTGAAAATTGCCTTATATTGTGTTGATTTGCAATAAATTTAAAATTTTAGAAACTGGGTAACGATTTAGTTGGGTACACATTACAGCCAGACGTCAGTTGTAGGTAATATTGCTAACAAAATTTGGCGATTAGAACAATGTGCCCGTGTTTGAGATCTTTTGACGTCTTACGTATCCCCACAACAAGAAGAACAAAATACTTTACGACATTTGTTTTGTAGTCGAGGTATAATGGATTTAACTCCGTATCCACGTTGCACCAAAGTGGTTACAAAATATCAATTTGATATTGTTTTGCAGCAGCGAAATAAGTCTACAATCGAAGCGGACGCCACTGATACTTCCGTTAATGCTAATGATCTCGAAGTAAATCAAATGTCAGGGAACGAGTGTTTCGACTCGCTTGTTCGTCAAGTGCCTTCCCATGTTCCGGCGTATATGGCTCGCGAGCTGTCTGTGCCAATAGTGTTCGTATCACTGTTACACATGTGCAATGAACGGGTACGTTTTGCGAACCTGATCCCTGATTTGAAGATGTATTTTTGGACAGTTATGATAGCACCTATCATCTGTTAGAAACAGGTATATATGAACAAACATGCAAGTACATTTTGATCGCATAGCTAGATTGGCGGTACGGCAGCAGAACTTGCGATGTCTGTTCCAATTGTACGCGATGCAACATGACAATTTACTTAAAGTTTCGCCGGTGGCGATCCTACATAATAGCTTTTCCATTTCACGTAATTTTGTGAAAGTACTCTATCAGTTCCAGTTAAATTTATTTGGCAAGGTCTGGGACGAACTCTGGAAAAATGGGTTCGGTATACAATCGATTTTGTTATTTCTGGAAATTTTATAGGTCGCGTAAAATTCGAAGTTCAGAAACATGTTTTGGCGTGAAACCTCCGTATTGAACAACAAATAGATCTGCTGCATGTAAAGAACGACTGTTTTCAGTATCTTCTTATTTTATATGTTATGTCAGCCACACGTTACCGTACGTTCGGTCTGCGCAAAAAATGTCCAAGAGTGTCGCAAAACGCTAAGGACATCCTATAACAGTCAGCTAGCCAGTGCTTTTCGTCCGTTTAATCGTTTTTAGCTAGCTGCCGACAAAATACAGAAAGCGTATACGCGGTGTAGCTTGTTTATATACTTGTGCACATATATCACCAGAAAAATTATTGTATCGGCCGCGTGGTGTTATGGGTAGCGCGCTTGACTCGCGAGCGAGAGGTCCGAGATTTGATTTCCGGTGTGGCCATATGTTTCGGAGAAATATAGGGCAAAACCATGTATATTCGTAGTACTTCGAGATAGGGGTCGTCCCGACCATGCAGTTCTGACATACAGTGTCTCTGAAACTTTGTCCGGACTCCGAAACTATTAACTGTTAGTCAGCCCATTTTAAAAGTATGAGGATTAGTTTAGGTTAGTTTAACTGAGATTGTATTTATTTATTCTAGGTGCTGCGTCTGGACGGAGAAAACGATCTTTCAAATTTTACAATCAGTCAGGATTAAACAATGTAAATAAATGATATTGCTTTACCATTTTCACTTGGTTTCGATGAGTTTTACCATTCTGTTGGATGTTAACGTTTAGTTAAGATTAAAGTGTACAAGAGCCGCGTTGCAGATACCTGACTCAAGTTTGTAAATAGAGTTTCGGCCCTGAAAGTAGCATTGGCCGCATTAAATGTATGTATTCGCTAGTTTTACGCTTTTTGTTCTTTGTGCAGATTTAAATAAACTAAATGTGCATAACATGAGCGTTTATGTCCCTGCGTGGTCATACCACCAAATTCTGAAGAAATAACATACTTGCGAGTAACTATGGTCTTTGAGCTGCGTCGAAGCCTTAATGCGAGATTCACGTTATAACTGGTGCAGTCGGGTCACGTTTTGTCACATGTTAATTTGACATCAACATAAATTTTTGTTACCATCATGTGATACGGGCAGGCAAGTCGAATATCATGTGTACAAGTTTAGTGTTCGAATGTCACGTGACACAATCACATTTATTGTTGAATATCATGATATTCCAAATTAACAACATATATGATATGATGTTCAACAAGACGGATTTAGAGTATCGTATATTCCAATATGTAGTTTAAGACGTATCATAAGACAATCAGCCAAAATTTGAACATTCCCGCCAAAATTAGAATTTTCCTGCCAAATTTTGAATTTTCTCTAAATTTTGGATTTAGGCGCCAAAATTTAAATTTCCCGCCAAAATTTCAATTTTTCCACCAAAAATATAACTTTCCCGCCTAATTTTAAATTTCCCGCCAGAATATAAGTATTGATTTATATACATTGTTTCGTAATGTATATATGATTCTAGCGGCACATGTCTGTAAGTATCATATGATATTCCAAACCTAGTTATGTAACTGTCTTAGTAGACGTATTTAAAATGATCATATGATATTGCCAGAATGTAGGGAGTTATATAATACTGAAAGACATAACGTGACCGATACGTGATGTTAGCCGACAACCACTTTTTGGAATATCATATTGGGTACATCGCATACAAAGTGTTACACAATATATACGTGACAAAACGTGACCCAGCTGCACCATTTTTAACGTGAACCCCATATTATTTTCACACTAACAACGCGAATTGGTAGGTGTTCAATATATACAGAAGTGCGAACCAAAATTTTTGAATTCGAGGATAACCTAAAAAAACTAGCTAAGCAACACGGTGCAACCGGAGGTGAAAAATACCGGAGCCGGAGGTCAACGAAAGTTGCCGGAGCGGGAGCTCTGGCGAAATTACGTAGTAAAAATGATGGTTAATTAGTTAATTTTAGCCAATAAGTTTCGGCAATATGTTGTTAAGTTGTTTGATTTTTACGCTAATCTTGTGCGAAATTTTGGAAGTTCTTTCCTTAAAATTGTGTCAAAACTAAAACGAAACGCGCTAAACATATAAATTTTGCAAAATTATGCAAAATTTTACTGCCAAAATTCTCAGAACCGCCGGAAAAATTCTACCGGAGCCGGAGGCCGATTTTCTGCCGGAGCCGCAGGCAGACCTCCGGTTGTATCCTGCTAAGCAAGTTATGTCACTTTACACGTTACCATACGTGGATTCCGCAAATCCATCGTCTCGCTACCTACTATTTTGAAAGGCCAGCTTCGCTGTTATTGCGAAACTATGGATATTTTGGCTCTAAAATAAACACGTTCACATAGATTTTATTGCATACCGGAACAGGAAAACAAAAAATATATACTTGTTACCGGAAAATTAATATTTAACGATATTTTGTCGCTAAAAACAATATTTAGGGTTCCAAAATTTGAATCAAATGCAGCATATAGAAACGTATGATAAAAAATGTATGGCACGTGTTGAAAACTGGCAATACACGATCAGACAATTTTAGAAAAATAAGTTAGAATATAATATATATGCCAATTTTTCTTAAATTTTCGAATGAGAAAAATTTCCATTTGATAAATACCAGATTTCAAAGCGGAACCGGAATTCCGGTTGCACCCTGGTATAGCTGGTTCAACATGAGTGAAGTTTATAGTTTGGGTTTACGTTTTGTTTGTGTGTGATAGCTACGAGTTGACTAGTTTCAGAATGGGGAGAGCAGGGTACAACCGAAGGTCTGCCTCCAACTCGGGCAAAAATCGACCTCCAGCTCACCTCCCCTCCAGCTTCACCTACGGCTTCGGCAAGTGTTATTGACCTTCGACTCTGGCTCCGGTATTTTTCACCTCCGGTTGCACCCCGGTAATGAGTAATTGTCACAAAATGCCAGAAATATATACGTGTACTGTAGTGACCCGAATAAGAAGGGGGCTGATATTTATTTGGCCGCTCCAGAGGGTACCCCGTGTTGTTCGGTTACGGACTGTTATATACGTCGGTATTGCAACTAGCCGTTGAATTAAACATTTATTTACCTTGTATCAAAAACTAACGATAATGCAGCGTTAAAAATGTACTTCCAAAACTAAAGTATGCTTTAAAGTTTCGAACTCAACTTTATTTGGTCCCGGTGTCATTTATGCACTACAATTAGGGAGAATTGACATTTATGGACTATAATTAGGGCTATAGGGACTCTATCCGCTTACGGACTCTTATTAGGGATACAGACTCCTATTGATTGGGACGCAAAATGGGGACCCCCCTCTTATTCGGGTCACTACAGTACTATAATGGATCATCCACGTTATACTGTCTATGCTACGGTAAAAAATTGTACCCACATGCGAGTCCCTATTAGTCAGGGTGCAACCGGAAGTGAAAAATACCGGAGCCGGAGGTCAAGGAAACTTACCGGAGCCGGAGGTGAGGAGAAATTGGATAGCAAAAATGATGGTTAATAAGTTAATTTTCGCCAATATCTGCAATATATTAAGTTGTTTGGTTTTACGCTAATTTTTTGCTAAAATTCGGAATTATTTCCTGAAAACTGTCACAGAAGTAAAACAAAGCGCGTATAGAGATAAATTTTACAAAACTATGCAAAAGTTTACTACCGAAATTGCCGGAATCTCCGGCAAAAAATCTACCGAAGCCGGAGGCCGATTTTCTGCCGAAGCCGGACCTCCGGTTGCACCCTGCTATTAGCTCCTAATTACAGTGTTTATAAATTATATAATATCCAAGTCAACCACACTATGTGTAAACCAGGCTGACAACAGAGAGTCCCTCTGAACGGCGTATACTCTGCCACACTATCGCGCATACAGATGTCACTTTGTCAATATGTTGTAGAAAGGACAGCTGTTTTGTCCTGAGTCTGTCAGGACATTCGTGTATTGCATAACACAAAGTCTGTCCGAAGTGATTGTTAAGCGATTATACAGAGTCTGTGCGAAGGAACTTCAATTGTCAAATACTGTGTTCAAACAGTGTCCACATTGTCCCTATTCCCTCCGAAGGGACTACCGCCATAACAGACTATGTATGCCCTCTGCAAAGTCCAAATATATCAAAACAATATTGCTTTGTACCGCCCTTGCAAACAAGTGGGTGGACAATTTTTTACAATGGCGTAGACAGTATATATAACGTGGATGACCCATAATGTAAACAGAGCCGAAGGCTAAAGTTTTGGTGTAAAGTAGGAAAACCGGACACAGTATTACTTATAAAATTGCTAAGCCCAAACGGGTCGAGTTGACAAATGAAAGAAATTCCGGTCTCAAATATACATGTATTAAATATGGTGGTGTTTTGATCGCTAGTTTGGCTGCCCGTGCCCTGAAAACGTCCCTCCTACAATCCGCGGATAATATACACGGGAAATTGGGATTTTGGGAAATTGGGATATTGCCTGAGAAATTCTGATATTAACCTCGAAATTGGGATATTGAGCGCTGCCTTTTTCGCTCGTGATTTTCGCAAATTGGTATTTTCAATTTTGAGAAATTAGGATATTATATACCCGGGATATTTGGATTTTGGAAAATTCGGAAATTAGCCGGGAAATTGGGATTTCGGGCGCAGCCTTTTTAGCTCGGGATTTTGGGAAATTTAGAATAGCGGTAAATTAATATACTCGTCCTATTTCCCACGGGCAGGCGGGGAAATAGGACAAGACTGTTTCGGGCAAATGGGAAAACGGGACAGCTACCATTTTTCGCTGGGAAAATGGGACAGGTTTATTTTAGGCAAATGGGAAAACGGAACAAGTTTGTTTTGGGCAAATGGGAAAACGGAACAAGTTTGTTTTGGGCAAATGGGAAAACGAGTGTTTCGGACAAATGGGAAAACGGGACAGGATTGTTTCGGGCAAACGGGATAGCTGCGAATTATCGCATGGAAATCGGGACAACGAGACATGCCTGTTTCGGGCAAATTGGAAAACGGACAGCTCGAAGTTTTCGTTGAGAAACAGGGACAGGTTTGTTTCTGGCAAATTGGAAAACGGGACAACTCCAGTTTTTCGCTGGGAAAACGGGATACGCCTGTTACGGGCAAATAGGAAAACGGGACAGCGGCAATTGATATTGGGACATTGGGATATTCCCGGGAAATTGGGATTTTTGAAAATTCGGACATACATTATTCGGGAATGGGATTTTGGGGACAGCTTTTTCCGCTTGGGATTTTGGAAAATTGGGATATTACATGGGAAATTGGGTTTTGGAAATTCGATTATATACCCGAAAAATTACGATTTTTAGTGCAGCGTTTTTCGCTCGATATTTTAGGAAATTGGGGAGGTTTGGAGTCGTACAACCCCTTTGAGAACACAACAAAAACAACCTTCCATCCTCCACATAAACATCTTTTTAAATTAAGTTTTCAGGGGTGCTGCCGCCCCTAGAACGCCCCGCAACTTTAAGGGATCATCCACACTAAGTGGTTCTCACATTTAGGCTGCAAATAGACTGTAAAAAATTTTACTCAAACGATTTGCTTTGTGTGGTGGTTTGGGGGTCGACATCCCCCTTGAAAACGCAATTAAAGAAAATGTTTTTATGTGAGCGAATTTCTCAAGTGCTGGGGAAACAAAAGTCCCAATTTGGCTACAAAACGGCTGAGCCCCCTGCTTCCGTCTGCCCATGGATCCGTCAATCCTACCCTCGAGCCCGAACTTAAATAAACAACTTAACTTATCCCAGGATATTTGGATTTCTCAAGGAAAATTGGCATATAGCCCGCGAAACTTCAATTTTTGAACTTGGGGTATAGCTTTTTCCCAGGATATTTGGATTTCACAAGGAAAATTTGCATATAATCCGTGAAACTTCTGTTTTTGAACTTGAAATATAACTTAGGCTCAAGCTAAGCCTAAACCTGAGTGTAAACCTAAACCTCTGAATAGCGAAAGCTTAAGACTGAAACTAAGCCTAAGCCGGACCCTGAACCTAAGCCTCAGCCGACTCTGGGTTTCTCAGGATATTTGGATTTCACAAGGAAAATTGGGATAGTACCCGTGATACTGCTGTTTTGATAAATTGGAATATCACCCGGAAAACTACCGATCCGGATGCCGATCAGTCGGCACATCCCCACCGGATACTACTAGACTTGTTAGTAGTTATCATATATTTCACAATGTCGTTTCTTCTTGAATTACAGAACCTAAAACGATTGGTATATATTAGGGATGTGCGGATTCATCGGCATCGGTAATAACCGACACTTTTCGTGAGTATCGGCATCGGCACTGCAAAAAATTGCCGATTCTTTGCCGATATGTTTGCACATAGGTATAACAGTCAGTTGGAAATTGGAATGCTATCAGTTTCATTTCTGGGAACGTATCTCTGTGTCTGGTCTGGAAACCTTTCATCTCTTTTGCGTTTGTGTTTGAAAAAATTAATTGAAATGAACCGTTCTTATAAAATTCTAATCAGTTTCCTTTTCAAAATAAATTCCAACGAAAACCAAGAACGCGAAGAGACCCCAAACGCCATCAACACCTTCAACTGTAATGCTGTTAAAATTATTATTGAAAAGTATGTATGAGATGCGTAAAAATATATATTGCATTATACAGTTCAGTGTAAAAGCAAAAGTAGAGCATTAGCGGAAACAAATATAGGTTTACAACAGATTCCATTACCGTAGAGTCTTATTCGCCATGACATGCTCATGTATTACCGTACTGACCCGAATTTCGGTTTCGGATTGTTATATTTATTACTTATTCAATACAGCTCCAATTATTTGGTCAACAAAGCTTTGATTTATATCATCATTTGCTATTGGTTAGACTCCTATTGATTCGGACTCTCATTGCGGACCGGGGCCCTTATTATCCCCCTTATATTCGGGTCACTACAACTAACTAAAAAGAATAAATGTCTGTATTGTCAGTATCCTGCTGCGTTTACTTTCAGGTACGCTGAATATACCTATCCGAAAATGTACTCAATGTGTTTATCACTTCTCAGTTTCAAAACTGACTTCCGTGTGCAATGAATCATTGTATATATTATTTTCCTTCGTGTCCCCTTGATAAAACACATTGCAACACTGAATTTTCCCCAACATGCACTTTGAGACCTACCTATGCACAGTTAAAATTTAGTTGCGCAGTCACTGATCGCACACGCTCTGGCTACGGGCCTTGAGCGCTAGCCATACACTGTCTCGATCATACTGTCCGAAACCGCTACATTTGCCCTACAACACTGATAAGCTCATATTTCCAGCAAAATTTTCACCCATATCATCCCCGGCTGCCAAGTAAACAACTGCCGAAACTGTATTGCGTCTGCCTAATGATTAAAAACAATTACGATGAGACACAATGAATGATGCAAGTGTAAATTAATCGCAAACAATACAGAATTTTGACAGTATACAAACAAGAAATTTCCATACAAACACTGTCTGTTGTCACAATAAAATGTGCGCATATTTATCGCAGTTTGCAATGAGCATACTCTAGTAACTTGCATTCAAGTTTCAATCAACAATATATGTGTACGAAAATGATGGCAATATCCAGAAGAAAAATGTTTGCAAAATTTTCAGCATTTACGCCGCCGGATATATAAACATAATGCAGAAAGATTTACACAAATGTCAACTGAAGCAGTTTATAACACAATAATCGTTTTATTAAATAAATAACTAACCAATCATCTTCAGTTTGTAAATTCAATTAACGAATGAAAATTAATTTGGGTGGCACCATACTTATCGTCTGGCGCCGTACGTGACCATGCGGTACCATAGCTGAGCAATTCACATACGACACCGCACGGCATTAGAAGTATAGTGCCACCCGAACAGGTGCACCGAAAAGGTAAGGACCCCTTTGAAAATAATTTGTCGCTACGCTACACGAATCCACGATTTCCCAGTGATGGATAATAGTGATGCAGAATATTGCCGCGTTCTGAAGTTTTACAGTTTGTTGTTAATATTATCACATCATTAGCAAATAATTTAATGTTTTCAAATTTCAAACTGACCTGAAGACGCAAACATTTTGTAAGTCTGTTGAATATGCGCCATATTTTAAATCCATTTATAGTTAACGAATTTTTACTAAGCTTCCGAAAGATCTTCACAAAACGGCTTACGGTGCAAAATTGTCTTAACCATTTACAAAAAAGGGCCATTAATATTTAACTCAATATACGCAATATACACAGATGGTAATATTATATTATTCCTAGTCGGAAACCTAAATTTTCAATCTGGCAACAAAAGCGGCATAGCCTTGGGGGAGTTTAAAGTCAACCCCTTTGCGATTTTGTCCAGGAATTTTAAGAACTTTTTTCAGTTGGTAACCCAAGAATCTCCTTCCAAATTATATTTTAAACAAAACCCTCATCGCAAAATCCTGGCTACATCCCTTTGCAGTAAAACAGCAGCAACTACAAAGTACCTTATATAAACATATTATACGCTTAACCGGAAACATTACAGTCAATCATATGATATTTATCTTTTTTTTACAAAATCACTATTCGAAGTCTATTATCTAAAGACAATATTGAACAATAGCCTTAGCAACAAAAACCTTATCTAATCCCTTTTGAAGACCTATGCACACATATCAGCCTTTTTCAGACAAAACGATGCAATATGTACACACATATAAACATATCGTAGGTCACACAGATATACAAAGTAGGTTTACATTAGCGCCCTGTGTGCTTACCAGTCCCATAGATAACGCAGCTAATAAACCCTAGAAGAGTTTCGCGCCGCCTCTTGGAAAAGATGATATAAAACCAATGTCTCCACCTTGCGTCTGTCCATGACCGCACCACCTCAACCGAATAGCACCACAACCAAGCTAACGTATACTGCCAAAGACCAACAATATTTTACACGGTTCACAAGACTACAATTTTCAAAAAATAATGTGTTGTATAGCATTCAAGCTCTTAATTTTAGAATCCTGTATTGCAAACTTGGTAGAGACCACACTTATATTTCGTATCACTTAGAGTAACAGAAGTAAATACCGAGTCCAAAAACAATGTTAAAAGTAATTTTAGAAATTGAACAAAAAATTACCATAACAACATTTTGCTGAATCAGAAATACCAGCAGAAGATTAGACGGCAACAAATAACGCCAGAAACTGCGAATATAATAATACTACGTAGATAAGAGACGTATCGTTTATTTTGCTGTTATTTTATAAATTATTAAGTTTTTCTGATGACTTTCAAGTACTGAAGTCAGTCAGCTAATCACAGGATTGCCAGCTATACAGCTGCCGCTGAATCGGTACTCCAAAACCATTTAATCCACGCAGAACTAGATTTTTAGATGTACCTGTCATCCATATTATTGGAACAGCAACCACCATACATACAATTTAAACTGAAATGTCTACCGCATGAAATAAATTAAAAAGAAGTAATTGAGGGGTTGTTCCTAAATTAAAATTTTACTTTTTCCAATTTCATGCTTTTTGATCTTTCCAAAAATTTTCGCGGCTACAGCTGAGGGTGCAAGGTGGAACAGGATTATATCGTAACCGGAACAGCATACCAGAATCGGAACTACAAATTTTGTGACTATACGGATAATTTGTATTAACAAAACATCATAATAGTTTGGGGAGTCTGTTGGCTGGCAACAATTTTGAAAAACGACGCATGATTTTTTACTTCTGTAAAACTAAATTACCATCATTATTGTTATTTTCAAAATAAAACGATAGTTTTGTGTGTTTAACTGTTGAAATCAAGATCATTTCTATGCAAAATTTAACATTTCAAAATTCCGAGTCCGATTTATTATGCAATCGGAATTGTACAGAAGCTAAAATTATTCGTGGCTAATTAATACACCAGGTAAAAAAATTATATTTAAAATAACATATACGCAAATAACCCATGGCTGTATATCTCTCCTTCGAACTTGAAAGCCCTATGCAACCACGAAAGCACACTGTGGCTAATTAATTCTGCCATTGCTTCATCCATGCCTCTCTTACTCTGTCAACTTGGGACGTTCATCTGCAATCCACACCATAATATATGTTCCGAAATCACATCAAGTCAAAATGTCGGCTAACTACAATCACATTCTTGCCCAAAGCGAGCTCAAAGCCGACAGACAAACCAGTAATCGCACAGTTCAGTTTTACAAATTCCAATATGTCCGAAGCAAAGCTCAGCCCACGACCATTATGTGTCCGTTTATAATGAACACCTTCGTTTGTTAAGTCATTCCACGTGTTTTACGAGCCGTTAGAGCACAACTGGATTACCGTTTGTTTTCTCGACAACGTATTGCGTGAATCGTTTCAAGAATCGAGGATATTCTCGTTTGTACACTGTTCGTAGTATAGAAGACGGCGCCCAACCGCCAGGATTTACTGAAAACAATTTATTGCAATTATTGAATTTTGCACACTTAATATTTAACACGCGAAGTATAAACCCGTACATGATTTCTGTTTTGGTTTTTGTGAATACTTGCATAATGGAATCATATTTCATGCCGAAGCGTTTAACTCTAGCTTGAATTTTAGCTGCTCTCGTCAACAAAACACATAAATTTGCAATTGTATATAAATCAAGAAAACAATACGTATCTATCAGGGTGGTTGTAAACATTTTGACGTTTCTAGCGCGTAGGGTACCGTAAGCCAATCAATCTACTAAATATACATTTTCACGACTTGCGGTTACTAGTTACTAAACAAAGAATTTGTTTTCGAATTGTATAGAGTGTAAACGAATACACCTACCTTGTGACACATATATTATTTTGCATGAAATTGCATCTCGAGAAATGTTTTGTACCGCTGCTCTGCGTTCTTCTGGGGTGGATGTTGTACTTGTAATTCGTTCATCTGTTGAGTTTATCACGGTTTGGCAAACCATCGCAACAGTTAAACCAACTCGCAATGAACCTTTCGCGCACTAAAACGTGTATAACTATTACGCAATGTGTATTTGTTTACTAAACGTCAGCACGACTTAATAAGTGCATTAAAAATAGACACCTCATTATCGTGCCTCAGTTCTCCAAAATTAGGCCACCCGCCCACTGCGCTCCAGATATTATAGTTTTTAATCGATTCCACGTGTAACGTTTGAGAATGGGCTTAAGTTCCAAAAACCGTATAGGGTTCTTGTGCTGCCAACCGAAACCGTGTTTAAAAACCTCTGTACAAAACCCAAACGGGAAAGGGGTAGGACACCTGAAATGCAACCCCTGGCTACGCCCTTGCGCAGGTACACAAATAAACATCTAAGTAGAGACATACTCACCGGAACACTATCGCACTGTGTGTCTTGATTACACACAATCCAGCAATCAACAGCGTCCTCGTCTATAGCCTCCGACGCCGCGCGTCTCATATGCGACCAAAACAGCGACTCGCGTTGCGCAGCGGGCCACAACCTTTTATGTATTTGATGAATGATTGACGTATCGTCTGAGCAATTTTCAACTACTGATATTTCTTCGAGAGTTGCTAAAAACAAACGTCGCAATCTGTAATCTGGCTTCTCCACAGCGGGGGGGGGGGGGCGGGGGACCCCAGCACTTTTCGAAATTTTCATCCCCCCCCCCGGCGAAAATTTTGCCGCCCCCAGGAAAGGCCCCCCGGCGAATTTTCGGCCGCCCCCCAGCAAATTTTTTTGCTGGGGGCCTCCAGGACTTTTCTAAACCAAAAATTTTCAATGTTAAAACATAAAGACCTGGACTTTTTTTGAGGCGGACATTCGGCAAAATGTGATTTTATATTACGCTGAGTACTCATAATTTTTTGATAGCGTTACAAATACCGATAGTAACTAGTACAATTCAGTGATGAACTGAAAAAAGCACAATTATATAAATACCGTTTCAGGGCATACAGCATTCGAAAGTACCTTGCAGCAACAAGTTCAACCCGCCTGAGCCTTATGATAAACTGAAGCTGTGACTAATATATAAAATATATGTTAATCACAGTTTCAATTATAGATTATCTATATTTTATATAATTGTGCTTCTTTCAACTTCTGGTAAAGTTGTCAGTAATATTTGTTAAAATTATTGTTATTAGCGTTTGCGGGGAATTTTTTCATGTTGAGCGATGAGTAATCTTCAGTTGAGTTGGAAATACGATCTAGAATAAAAAATGGTCCAAAAAGTCGGCTTGCAAAATTTTGAGCCTGCCCCCCAGGACCCCCCAGATCAGCTGGGGGCCCCCCAGGAAAACTGCTCCCCAGCAAAATTAGCTGCCCCAACTCCTGGGGGCCCCCACAGGAAACGCCCCCCGGCGGAAATTTTCAAGTTGTGGAGAAGCCAGGTAATGCATGTTGGTATCCTGCAGAACACAATACGCTGTCTACTGTATTTTATTCTTACCGGCAGCTGCACTGACATATATATTATCTAGTAATATAAAGAGCGAAATTGCTGGAAACGTAGCACAATAGTCTTCACTCTGGTTCTACTACCTATCATTGGGTCGAGGACTGCCTATAATGTTTTGGCTGAAAACACTAACATAGAAAAAGGCAATACAGATTTATTCATTCATTAAAAATGCGCTAAATAACAGCATACCATCCCAATCCATCTTGTAGTCGGCTTCAAAGAAATAATGGCAATACTCGCGTGCAGTAACACCCTTAAACAAAACACCATGGAAACTTGCAAAATACGACGATGGGCACAAATCGGTTCCGATAATTTATGCTTATGTGTTGAGTAAAATTTCATCATAAACACGTTACGTAAAATTTTCGGTTCTTTATACGCAGCACTTTTTGAAAATTTCTCATATCTGCCGAACCGTAAAGGCAACTCCAAAACTGGTAAAAATGTTGGTACCTCGCTTAACAAATCTTTGTACTTTCACGATCTACCTTCGCCTACCTGTACGCTATGAACGGCTTTAAGCGGATCGCAAACAAGTCCATTAATTTCTACTTCGCGCTTGAACATTTTCATTTCGCCATCTTCCGCAAACAACTGCCACACACCGTCAGAGACGCCGGCTTTCGCATAGTGCAATTGTTCGCTTGTTATCGATTCAATCTTAAAGCATGCAGTTAAATCAATAGAATGATAAATAAACAGATAGCTGAAGCGATGCTAATGGTTGAGCAACTTCAAAAAACCTAACCGTACCGTACATGCACCTAAATTAAAACATCGCCAAAATTACCCATTAACAATTTGTGTTTGAGATAGCCCAGTAACTAACTGGCAGAAATAGGTGTTTAGAATACTACATTACTTTACATATTGCACGCCACATTCTCATTTTTAGTGTTTTTCCGCAATAAGGTTGCCGCAAATTGATTTACCCGATGCTTGCCATCCTTTGCTTCGTGTGTCCCCTACAACGCCACATACCGTTTCAAATAAACGATGGTCTCGGCTAAGCATGATGCGGTATAGCGGCTTGCGAGCTGGACCTGTCACGGGCGTTGGGTAATTATTGCAATCAGCAGTTGAACTGGTTGCAACTGCAGTTGTAGCAGTATTGCTATGCTGCGATATGATTCGTTGAATGCGTTTCTCTTCAGCGTCAACGCGTTCAAGGGCGGCGTCTAAGGCGTCGTGCCATTCTTCTTCATTCAATTTGGAATGTGGACCTTCCTAAAAATATGTAATCTATAAAGCGTAACAGCACAAGATAAAACAGAGCTAAACGCTTGAAGGTATTGTAACAGCGTTAAGGTCATAGTTTAGTACAGTATCTACAAAATGTGAGTTAACAAATCAATCCGTGTATTAAACTTTTCTTCAAAGCTCCAATTTTAAAGTTAAACAACCACAGCCAACACGCTAAATTAAACCATTTCGCAAATTTCTAACGAACGTCACATCTTGCATAGGAGCATCGCAAAACTTCGACGGTATGCACCGAAAACACGCAGTAAGGCGGCACAATCTTTGAATTTCGCGCATTACAACTGAACGTACAATGAAACTGAAATCTACACATGCCAACCTCAATATGTTTGATCTAACCTCAAGATCTGGACTACCATAAATTGCAGCATGTGGTTTTGATCGAAGTGCGACTGCTTCTGCACTTGCTTGTTTGTATGCATCTTCGTATCGCTTGCGTTTGTCGACTTCCTGTAAATATACAGAATGTCATTCTAAACACATGCATGAAAAAAGAGTATTTTGGAAGTCAAACATAATTAGCAAGTAACTGTTTCACTAATCCGGCAGTTACTACTAGCAAGAGTGTATAATCACAGAGTGTGACGCTTAGAAAAAATACCAGTCGGTATTTGTGGTATCACGTGGTCTGGCTTTGACGGTACCCTTTCACTGATTACGAAGGTTGTAAAAGGGTGAGTTTTGCGCACTAAATCTGTAACATAAACACTGCGATATGTAGGCTACAACACTGTGTGCATTCCCTGTTTTGTTTGACATTTAAAACGAGCATTCGATCCCCCTCAATTGGAGTGAGGGTATGATGGAAAAGACCCACGTGATGCAACCAGATTAACGACTAAAAATCGCAAATCTTGCTACTAGGTACCAAACTGAAAATTATCACACCGTTGTAACAAAGTTGCAGACCAAGTGATCTCGAAACGATAACTATGCAGAACCACTGCTTATTGAACTCAAATTTATTCTGTCCAGTGAATGTACATACATTGCGTAACAGTGATGTATACGGTTGGCAGGGTCGCCACATCGTGTAGGATGCCGCACGGGAACGGACGCCGCCGAACGACATTAAAAAACTTAAAAAATAGCACCACAATAATTATTACCCGGTCTAGCCGACGTTTCCAGGTTTCTTCGCGTTGTTGCATTAATTCCACACAGTGATGCAGTGTCGATAAAAGGCCTGACGTGGTTGCTTTGAATGTCAGAGCTTCGCCTTTAAAATCCATCAGTGAGCCATGTGTCCCCCCGCTAACACTGCCATGGTGTAAAACTGGTCCAATTGTTGTTGGGGTGCTGTCGTGGTCGTAAGTTAGTTTCGCGATTACTGCAATGGCACTTCCAGCACTTGTTGCGCTCACGCCTCCTTAATTCAAATCTAATACTAGATGTCATTCAAATATCAGAAGTAATTTCTACTACATATATGACAGAAAAAAATATGTACAAGTAAGTAAATCAGTTCTATGGTAGTTGGCATAAATACAAATGATGGTTCAGATTTTTGAAGTTTTTACAAAACATTCGGCAACCTGAAATACTTGAGCCGGATGTAGTTTTTGCCGAAGCCGGATATCCGGTCGCTTCCTGGTAGAAACATTAGTCAAAACAAATAAATGCAATATTGCAGAAAAATCACTACACATAAAGACTTATCAACAATGCTAACGAATATTAGAACAGTTTTTCATTCAAACGAATTCGCAATTAATATATACAAGTCAAAGGAGTCGCAAGATATGCAATACTACGACCTCAAAGCAGGGTGCAAAGCGGAACTGGATTATACCGGAATCGGAACAGCAAATTTATACCAAAATCGGAACTAAACTTTGCGACTATACGGATATTTTGTATTAACAAGTATAATATTGATTTACGGTGTCCGTTCGCCGGTAACAATTCTCAAAAAACGTTGCGTGAACAAATTGGCAATCATTTTTTGGCTCTGTAAAACTAAACTACAATCAATTATTGATAAGTTAACTCATCGAAAACAATTTAATAGATAAATGATGCAGAATTTTTATGCAAGATCTCACAACAAGTAGGCCTAAAATTAAAATGTAGAAATTCTGATTCCGATTGATTGTGTAATCGGAATCGGAACTCGTTTTGGATCGGAATTCCGATTACACCCTGCCTCAAACCATATGTGGCAATGATACATCGAGGTTTCTTTCAAGAAAAATGTATGACTTAAATGTACCTTGCAGGTATGCTTACAGAGCAAAAGCTATTGTACGTCTATGGGCACGACGTCTAAAATATGTTTGTTCGGCGTACCAGCAATACAATCGGATAAAAATTACAAAGAACCGACTCACGTTTATGTGAAAACCCAATTATGTCACTATCGGCAGATCCAGATTCATCATCGTCGAAATTATTTGTATCAACATCACCTGAAACAACCAAAGCGTCACAGTAAATATACCGTGCAGATTTTCTGAGACCACCCAGATTAAACTTATAGATTGCTAGGTAAACATCCATGTTATTTATATGTGTTAAACCATTTATAAGTGTTACTGGGCATTCTTTGTGGGAAAGGCCCCATTACATAAGAATTGTTTCCCCCACCACAGCTCTCGGTCAAGTAGCTACGACTTCATCACTTAATTGATTTCCAAGGTAGGGTCAGCCAAATTTAAGGTTAAAAGCACCAAAATCTAGTTTTCAAAACGAATCCACCATTAGCTTTGCACTGAAAACTGAAGCAAAAAGAGTAAAGTTTCATAACACTCATATAAATAATGTGTGCTATGAATATACAAATCTGTAAAAGGTCAAATTTTGTGACAGTCCAGGGCAATCACGAGCTTTTAAGAAGGCACTAACACCTAATAGCCCTGGTTTATCAAAGATTTTGTGGCACCATTGACAAAACTGTTTTGAACGACGCATTACTTATATCACGAAAGGCTGTTGTATTAGCACCATTAGCGCTGCCGTTGCCAGCGATTGCCCCTGCAGGCTGAATCTGGGTACAAATGTCGAAATACGACTGCAGAGTATCAATTTGCCGGCACAAAATGTCACGAAATGTTTCCATTTCTGCTAGTTTTTCGCGCAACCCGCGTCCATGCTGAAATACAGTCACAATATTTTATTAATTAAAACAACAAAAACAACAAATCAGTTGTTTCACGCACATTTTTAGGCAATCGCTTTAAAAACGATTCTAAAACTGAGTTTTTATGCTTTAACTTCAAAACAATCTAGCAACAGCTGCATATAGAACAGTAGTTATGCTGCTGCGGCCAAGATATTACTACTTAAAGTCTTCTATATTACACGAACGCTTTATTCTGACAAAACACTAAGCGGTAAACCGAATTTAAAGCAAAACACTCAACCAGGTACAATTCTGGCAAATTCGTTCAAATAACGAGAAACTTCAACTGCTCTCTGCTCACCTTAAATGATGATGAGCTGGTAAGGCTTTTATTCGACGTTAGCGATATAAGTGAACCATGGCGGCGAAGATCGCCTTGGCTGCCATAGCCAGAATCAGACTTAAATAAATAGAAAGTTTACACAATATCAATACTAAACTTGCGCACCTAATTGGAAAACTTCCTTTGACATACTACCGAGCAAATCCTTAGGCACATGAGCAGCACAGATGATGGCCGACTACTTAGCGAAATCGAAGCTATGTGCAGAGGCTAGTGGGTTAAAAGAAATCACAGTACAGTCCAGAAGCTTTAAAGTCTAAATTACAATTGATGATTTCACGATTTATACACATTGAATTGAAAAATATTGAAAAAGCACATAATTGTTTGAATTAATAGAGCCAAAACGCAGCTGCCAGTTACATACGTACTTTGTAAGCATCAAGTGCTTCTATCCAACGCTGCCGCTCCTCTTGAGTATCTGCGCGCAAATACCAAACACAATCATTGACCGAAATATCAAACCGCAACTCGTCAAATTCATGCTCCTGTTGCAAATACACTAGGTATTTATAATTTATGACAATAAATATCCAAATCCAATTATAGAAGCGAATTAAATCAATGCTAAACGAAAAGCAAGTAAAACACACAATATGACTGGCATAATAGCGAAACACTTGAACCGTTATCACAACGACAGCTTTTCGCGATTAAATAATACGTACGTACGTACCTGTATTACTGCTTTGTTAATGCTGACAGCGCCGCGACAACCAAATGCAGTATCGATTTCAGATTTGTAATAATTCAAAGAACCGTGTGTCAGCACAAAATAACGACTCTGTAATCAAAAACAACGTATATATGAAGTATATTCATGAGTGCTCATAATATCAATGAAACGATCATTCAACTCCGCTTTGTTTTGATTCTAAGAAAATTACCGGAACGGAAAGGTAAAAATACGTGCGACCGTAACGCACATTTTAATTTTTTAATATATTGCCTAGTGCAATAACCTTAGTTGAAGTGTATTTACTCATATATTAGACATGCACCGGGCATCGACCCGTACTTTATTTTCCGGGACCTAACCGGTCCAGTTTTTATATGCAATTCTTAATTGACTCGCTTGAAAAACAATCCTATCACGCTCAGTTATACTTTGAACAGGGTGCAACCGGAACTACTATTTACAGGAACCGGAATTTGAAAAAATTACCGGAAACGGAAAATGAAAAATACATGTCACCGAAAAATTCATTTTAATTTTCTTTTTTGCAATATTATTGGTGAAATAATCCTAGTTGGAAAGGAAATCGATTTATCTGCTGTATTTTAGACTTCCATAATCCACGGAAGCGAAATGTACCTTCGACTGTTTATTTTCGGCGATTATCAAGGTTTATATACTATACGAATGAAATCTATTTAATTTTTATCGTCATTTTTTAGTAAAATATCTTAATTTCCACCTAAAAAATTTTAATATTCCGGTTGTACCCTGCCATTGAAAAATATGAAAATCACAAGAAGTTAGAGTACACTTTCCCACTGTTAGCCTCCATATACGTAGCTTGTGTTGATAGTCCTCTTTACGTGTTCTAACTTGTCCCGGCTTGGTACCGGCGTTTACACACTTTGTCCATATACGTATATATCTAAAAATATTCCCTAATTACCATTACTCACACGTGAAACTAAACTATATAAATGCAGGAGTTTTATGCACGTTGCGGATACATACCTGCCAACCATGGATATAGTTTGTCCATTTTTGTAATGTTCCAGTCCGCGCGCCAAACGCATTCGGTTCAGGTCCCCCAGAGTAATTCCCATTGGTATCTGCAGCATCGTTGCTATCGTCCTCTTCCTCGTCGCTAAAAGTCAATGTTGTAGAACCACCAGCGGCTCCCGCTGCATTTTCCACCAGCAGACCAGGCGATACTTTGCCGCCCGATACCGTCGGCAGAGGTAAACATAGCAAATTCGGTCGGGGAGATATGCTTGCAGCATCAGTTGGTTGGTCCTCAGTAGAAATGTCAGGCCCTAATGAATCTGGTGCAACGCTCGTTAACAACGCTGTTGAATGATCTATGAATGATTTCATGACATAACGATGACTTCCGAGTTCAAGTTAAATGAGTTAACGAATATAAATATACAAAATAATTAAAAAGCATTTGACCACCTTTCCTTCCACAAGCTACCTGTCAGTCTAGGTAGGAACCGGGTCTTCAGACCTTCTGTAACTAACCAGCTGGAAAAATGGGCTACGGTTGGTTTCGAACTAGCAATTTTCTGCGTGTCATGCAGACGCTGTTTCCACCGCGCCACGTAGCCCGCTTTTCCAACTGCTTTTATCGTTGACTATATGTCAACCATATGCTGAAGGCAAGAAGCATAATATATAATGTGCATTGCATATATTGCATATGCACCAGGACAAGCATGCCTCACATGCTTACATGCTCCAATTTTCAAGAAGGTCGTCCCTTGACCGTCCATACTATTTCGATTGGATACCGTGTTCAAAGCGCGACAATTTGCCATCGCGTCCACGGAGTAGCCCCCATGTCAGTCTAGGTAGGAACCGGGACTTCAGATCTTTGTGCTAAGCAGCTGGAAAAGCTGGTTACGGATGGTTTCGAACTAGCAATTTTCTGCGTGTCATGCAGACGCTGTTTCCACCGCCCCACGTAGCCCGCTTTTCCAACTGCTTTTATCGTTGAATATATGTCAACCATATACTGAAGGCAAGAAGCATAATATATAATGTGCATTGCATATATTGCATATGCACCAGGACAAACATGCCTCACATGCTTACATGCTCCAATTTTCAAGAAGGTCGTCAAAGAAGCACATCGTCTTTTTTCAGCATTCTTCTCAAAAATTTACCCTAAACGCTTTCTATTACACGAATATGTTTCAAATAAACAAGAGACCATACTTCAGTGCAATACTGAAGGAATGGTCTAACATAGCCACAAACATTCTACGCATAAAAATCGTATCACGAGGTCCAAACGCTCGCAGAATAAGGCCTGTTCTATGTGATGCACAGGAAACTATTTTGGCACAATATTCGGAAAAATTTAGTTTACTTCCCATCCAAACACAAGATCTTTAAAACAATGTTCAACTGAAATATTATCGGTCGCAAAAGCATAAACTGGATCTTCCACAACATTCCATCCAAGCTTGAGCATTTTACATTTTGTACTATTTATACATAACTACCAGCTGTTACTCCAAGTGTGGTAAGAGGATAAGTGTTTATGAAATCGTGGCGCTCGAACTTGACACCTATTTCGCTCCATGTATAATTTAGTGTCAACGGTGTACATCTTGACATGACAAGTGTTGAGAATTTCAGGGATATCATTTATATAAATAAGAAACAGGAGTGGACCTAGAACAGATCCTTGTGGGACACCGCTTTCAACTTCCTGCCAAGTAGAAAATTTCGAGCCAACATTAACGCGCTGCAAGCGATTGCTTAGGAAATATTTAATATATCGCAATAACCTACCTGTGAGTATATGCGGTATAGCTTGTGTATGTGCAGACTGTATAATGTTAAGACACATACATTCTCGTGCACATATAGCACCACAGGAAATTATGATATCGGCCGCGTGGTGAATAGGTAGCGCGCTTGACTCGCGAGCGAGAGGTCCGTATCTTTCGGAGAAATTAAGGGAAAACCAATTATATTCGCAGTACTTTGAGAAAGGGGTCGTCCCGACCGTGCAGTTCTGACATGGAGGTTCCATCGAGGCGGGCGCTGTAAATTGCACGCCCATGGATTCGGAGAGTTTGGATTCGCGGTCCGGGGCGAGAGTCAAATGCTTTTCTTAAGTACAGACATCAGCAAAATTTCCTTGCTCTACACTTTTCATCCAACCGTTTAGGCTCTCCAGCAAAGCACTTACAGTTGAACGTCTAGGTAGAAATCCGTGCTGGCTCACTCTCAAAATATTAATTTTAACAAGAAAAATATCAGTAGTTTTAACACGCATAGCCGTATGCTTATCTTTTTCACAAGTTCTGACAAAAGTTTGTGCAGTACCACTCTGGGCATGTTAATTCCGATACCCTAAATTTTTTCAGTGACAACTGTAATGCAAATTTAGCGGTTTACCTACAAGATCAGGAAATCTGACCTCTCCGCCGGAGCCATTAAGAATAGTTTGGCTGGAATCTAGTTTGCACCAATTATTTTTAATCAAGGTTTCCCAGACTATGGCTGTGATAAGTTGGCTAGGCTAGGGTACGACGGTTTTAGTTCTGAGATAGCAGCTGAAAATGAGGGACGCTCCCAGGTTTCGAACTCGGTCGACAGATTATCAGTCCAGTGCCTATCCACTGAGCCACGCCGTCTCACAATCAACTGCCGAGTACATTAAAAACTATAATTTAGGTGGGAAAACATCCGTAACTTTACTGTCTTCACGTAGTCAGTCATGATTAAATGGCACTCCAATTTCAAATTTAATTTACCATAAAAGGAAATAAAGATGTTTCATAAACACCCTAGCTATGTATTGACAACAGGTTATTTCAAAGGCCAGGATACTCGGTTTAAAGGAGGCAAGGTAACTATTCGCCTCAAAACAAAAATTTTAACAAACATTATAAACGTGCAGGTTGCAATTATTATTGAACAACGCGCGTAGCCTTTCTGCATTTAAAAAGAAAGAATTGGAGAAAGCCAGCGACCAAATCTAGCTTCTATTTCTTATTTACCATTTAATTTCCTTTCTAGAAAAATGTCACATAATCGCAAAAATGTTGCCAGTAACGTAGATGGTAAGAAATGGCACTGATCTAGTTAGTTGTGTTATGGAATACATATCTGCAAAGCAAATGAGCCAAATCAACGACATAAAATGCGCAGTATGTTGAAACAATTTACTTAATTAAATTAAAAGTCGTTTTACGGGCCCTGATGTAGCAACATTTTTTCTGAACGAAAATTGCAAAAATTTACTTTAATATAAATAAAATTTGTTTTAAGAGCCATGATGTAACAACAATATTCGCGACCCAAACTTTCCATGAATATTTACTCTCTTAAATGTTTACATGTTTTACAGTGCTGTTAAACTTTTGTCAAACACAACTAGTTAACAAAAATAAACAGATAGCAACATGACTTAATATTATTTGCAAGTGCAATACGACAAATGAAATACATAGCTATAGTCCGTGAGCGTTACGAATGTAAAATTTAGCTTAATTCCTTTCGTTACTCTACGAAATCATAATCCCCTAAAATTCTTGTGCTATTTCTTTAGGAAAATCAAGGAAAAGAAGGAAAAAATGGGCCTGTCAGGGAAAAAAGTGGCCATTTTCAAAATGAAGTTATGTTTTTCAAGGAATGTGTCAAAACGAAACCGACACCGATTAACGCATTGTTCATATATATACCCTTTCGAAGCAACGTTTATTCTTTACAAAAGGGTGTTATATGTGATATCAGGGGTCGGCACGTGTGCGGGGGGGTGTAGGTGGCACAGCCGTGTAAATTTCTATACATTTGGTAAAAATGATGGTTTTGTATTTTGCCATAATTTAGCCCTATTCCATGCACCCCTGGGTCTTTTGAGTCTCTTCTCCTACTTCGGATTTAAACGACGGTTTTTATAATATATCTTTTATAAAACTGGTTTATATTGCACAAATATGCTAGGTTGTATATATTTCAGGCTGCCATGTAGTTGTAAACCATAAACTCTGTTGTATGAAAACCATAAATGCCGGTAAATTATGGGGTAGCACTTTGCAGTTCCCATAGTCAGTCTTCAATCTGAATCGCTACAGAACGGTTGTTTTTCCTAGTGTTTCAATTAGAATCTTTTCCATTCATTGTTAAGTAGATTGCGTACTTCGTTAACTGGATATTGTAAACTAGGGATATCTTAGTAGACATGGTTTTAGATGATAGCATTGTTAGGGGACTGGGCGAATTCATTTGATTCCAGCCTCAACGAGGCATTCGATCTCCGATTTAGAACTCAGAAACCCGTCGAACTCGCTAATCAAGATAACTCAGGTTAAGGTTTAATAACAAGTAATACTAGTAGTAATACAAACTAAATAAGACATAAAATACACAACTTACAGTTACCCGAGTAACAATTAGTTTTCAACGAACAGCAGTTGGAAACTAACCCGAAATTAAACTGAATCTGAACGAAACAAAACTAACTCGTTGAGTTGAAAACCAACAGAAAGATAAACTCCAGATAAGTTGAATTCATTCTCTAATTACGGAAAGAATTAACACAAGAATTATAACACACTGCAATCAATGCAATGAAAATCCAGAATACCAGAAACAGAACATATCTGGAACATAACATGAAATCATGATTACAAAACAAAAGCAGGTTTCTACCTCAAAATTATACGTATTATTATCTTGTTTTTAATCCAGATATATATATTTGCAGTTTTATTCCTCTTCTTTTGAGATTTTAATTCAGGGTTTGCTCTGAGAGGAAAACCAGTTTTTTCTCTTGAGCTAATGTCTTTAATGAAATAGTTTAAGTCTCACGTGTATGTCATTACCCGGTTTTGCCGTTGCCGTTCAGGAATTAGCGATTGGACCGCTCACAGATATTGCTGGTTGTTATTAGAACTCTTAATAAGTTTACATTTCGGCCGTACATATTCCGGTTACTGGGTGCATCACATGTGTACGCCTAGTGGGTTGGATGATTGCAACATACAATTTGAGGCGTGGTGTTTTGAAGTCCATGTAAACGGAGTGAAGTCGTATATTGGGGTTATAAGAGAGTTTAGGAGTCTAGGAGTTGAATTTCTGTTTAGTATCTAGAGTTAACCGGGAGTTTCTTTGGAGTTCAGGGTGCCACCGGATATCAGGTTGCGGTATAATATTTGCCAAAAACTGATAACCTCCTGTTCCGTTATCCTATATAAACCTACCGCATATTTAGAATACGGTTCGGAATATCATAAAACTGCTTTTACAGGTGAGCATCTTTAAGTGAGCATCTTTAAAATCTTTGCGCAATTACATTTCTGAGTAAGTCAAGAGTGCAAGTTTTGATACGTTTTCAGGTTCTTTTAGCTTACGTAAACGAGCGAGAGTTAAACGCATTTTTATATTAAACAATTTCAGTATTTTACATCCGGTTCCTGTTCCGGCGAAAAATTCAATATCCGTATTCGGTTCCAGTATCCGGTAAATTAATATCCGATCGCACCCTGCATAATACGTATTTGCCTTGTTCTTTAGTAAAGTGTTACAATCGGCCGCGGCGTCATATCAAGCCGCATCGTATTACGGACACATACACACCTATCATGCAAATCTAACATAACACTCATCCCAGGTCGACCTGAGCGCGAATACACCAATCTTTTCGCAAAAGCCATGTTCTCTGATTGTTCACCACCTTCCGAAGAGGTGCCAAATTAGCGTTATTACGGTGCAGCAATTGCAGATAATATGGCAAGGACTGAATTTAAATGCGTAATCCATTCATTTAGTTTTACTCGATGTGTGAAGAAGCTATTTTATAGGAATAAGTACAGCACTTGTAGAAATACGAATTACGAATATTTTTATTGCGGCTGGCTTAAGATGAGTCGTAAACAAACACCAAGCGATTTTTTGAAGCAAATCATTGGAAAACCCGTAGTTGTCAAGCTGAATTCGGGTGTTGATTATCGAGGTAAAGAAATGTTTTTTCTTTTTACTTAGCATTTTCGAATGTGCCCAACCGTACGTAAGTAATGTTTGGTTTATTGGGTATGTACTTTACATTTTTATATTTATTTTAGCATATTATTATGACTTACTCCTTCTAATAAAACTGTTATGTTTCAGGCATATTAGCTTGCTTGGATGGATACATGAATATTGCGCTAGAGCAAACCGAAGAATATGTCAACGGACAGTTAAAGAATAAATACGGAGACGCGTTTATTCGTGGAAATAATGGTAGTTTTAACTATCTAATCTTATAAAGCAGTTCATCAGAAAACTTTTCTGTACGAACGGTAAAGGTTTCGTTATCATAACGCGTATATAGGTATGAATGAATATACCTGTGTTACGCAGCTTTGCAAAACCTGTGGTGCTTGACGTTTAAAATGCATATATTAAACTATAATTGCCGTTGCGAATGCCTAAAGTTGTTCATAGAAGCGATGGCCCTTGTATAGAACAGGGCCGGAACATTTTCCTGCGGAGCTTTAATAGAGTGAGGTTAAGCTTTAGACTAACTTTTTTGCTTAGGCTTAGGAATAGGATCATCCTTATTATTACGCTTAGGCTTATGCTTAGGAATATGCTTATACTAATGTTCTGGCTCTATTCTATACATGGGCCGAAGCGATGATAGATTTAGGCCGAAATTATGATCTCCCTGCATCGTACAATATCGCATTTTCGACAACATCCGATTTGTCTAGTTCACGTTATGCGTTGTATGTATGCTTATTTATTATCTCATGTGGTAGTATTTATTGTATTTTTATTGATCTTCGTTGTGATGTTGTTTATTAATTTAAGTAAAAAGTGTTTTCAGTTTTATACATTAGCACTCAGAAAAGAAAGATTTGATTGTTCTGATGTTAGCGAACTAGACAGCAGCAACAACAACGACAAAGGTTTGTTCGTGCGGAGGCTCATACCACTGAGGCAAATATAGGAAACGGTTTCGATCGAATTTGTGATTTTTCTTTGCTGTTGCATTATGTACGTGCCGTGTATTTTTCATTTCAGGAAGTCTGTTTTCGATGAACATCATTTTTCGCTTTTCGTGTTTATGTGACTGCACATTCCGTGTTATTTGTTGTATAATCGCATTGATATTTGGATTTACTGATAGTGTTATTCAGCAGCTTTCTGGTTGAAAATAAATTTAGAAATATTTGTGCGTCATAGATTCCTCGATTACATTGCAAAATTGCTGTAGTTTGATAGCTTGTTAAGATAGTAAACGGTTATCCCTTAAGTTTGATATTTTCAAACAGCCCTTCCGATATTCGTTGAGTTGTATATTTTAAATATGGTTGATTAGTAAAATGTCATTATTTGCTTTTTTTGCTAACAGAGCGACTCAAAATAATATACACTATTTTCAACATATAAACCATACGTAAAAGCAAGAGGTTATTTTGCCTGTAGTTCAGCTTAATACGTAATGTGTCGAAAATTCGTTGTTTTTAACAACTTTTGTCTCAAGGTAATGTTATAATTTTAAGCCCAAAGTATGTAGCTTAAACAATTTATGGGTTTGGGGAAGCATTATCAAAATGTCAGGTAGTGAATCAATCACATAAGATGTGTTTGGGGATGTTATGGCACAATCTAAAAAAATTGACATCGTACAGCCACATATACACTATAACATGATTGCTTCAGAATCGCTTGGTTCGGATTGAGTTCCATTTCGTGTCGCAAAATCACTTAACAGATTGTTGCAAACCCAAGAAATAGTTGTTTTCTACCTTTAATGGTTTAGCATTTTTGGCGTAAGGTGTATTAAACTACTTATTACTATTGTTATATTTCACTCCCTGATTCTACGAAATATACGGTTTTGTATGAATTTAACGGGACAGTAGTCGATTGTTATTTTAAATAATGTCGATTAGTTTCGCTTGTCGTATGTCCTCCGGGTGTGTGTTCTACAGAACCATACTACAAGAAACGTGTTCTATGCACATTTCGACATCGGTGCTCGGTTACAAAAATGAGTCGGTAAGCAAATTTACCGAAAAGCTGTTGAACATTGCTCGAAAGAAAACTCCAAAAGGAAAACTTGATGTACCGCGACATGGCACTGCTGTGAACACAAGTATGTATGACTTGTTTCGTGCTGCCTTGTAAAACACGAAATTTTGAAATACGAAATGTTTAAAGTTTAAATTACGGAATGTTTAAAGTTTAAATTGTGAATAATTTTATTCACAAATTTGTGGGTATCGATTTTTGCTTAGAATTGCAGTTAACACAGTATTTTCAGTGGAACCCTGTATTACATATGTAGAATATTCTATTGTTATAGGATCGCTCAGACTTTTTTCTCCGAAACGTTGAGTATATAACTAATTTTTAAAAATCTATGTTCTGATAATCTTTTGTGAAAAGGAAGGATTTGGAGTTTTGTTCTAATACATATCGTATCCGGGTAGGTATATATAGATTTTTCATGTTTGAAAACAAAGGTGTTGGTTCAACTTTTCGTAAAGAAGAGCCAGAAAAGAATTTCGTGTCATTCGATATTTTTAAGTTCTATGAAACAGTTCGGCTGCTCCATCACCCTTCGTCACCCGTACGGCGTCATCCGTTACCGTGCGTCGCCCGTCAGGCGCCTCCGTCTCCGTGCGTCATCCGTACGGCGCCATTGGCCGTGCGTCATCCGTACGGCGCCATTGGCCGTGCGTCATTCGTACGGCGCCGTCCGTGGCCGTGCGTCACCCGTACAGCGCCGTCTGTCACTGCCGTCACCCGTACGTCGGCGTCCGTCACCGTGCGTCGTCCGTACGGCGCCGTCCTTCACCGTGCGTCATTCGTACGGCGCCGTCCGTGGCCGTGCGTCACCCGTACAGCGCCGTCCGTCACTGCCGTCACCCGTACGGCGGCGTCCGTCATCGTGCGTCGTTCATATATACGGCGCCGTCCTTCACCGTGCGTCATCCGTACAGCGCCGTTCGTCAACGTTCGTACCATATGTTAACGTACGTGAGTTATTTGCCTACGAGACCGCACGGCGACGGACTGCACCGTACGGTGACGGACGGCGCCGTACGGGTGACGGACTGCGCCGCACGTGTGACGGACGGCGTTGTACGCGTGACGGACGGCGTTGTACGCGTGACGGACGGCGCCGTGCGTGTGACGGACTGCGCGGGACGGTACCGTGCGCGTAACGGACGGCGCCAAACGTCCCCGCTCGTCAAAAAACTATAGCGCAACCCTTAGACTCTGTTTAATATTGGAATTCACATGGTATCTCGAATTTCGTGCGGTAAATATTGTTTTAATATGAAAATAATTACTTTCAGGTGCTCCGGAGACGGAAAAGCATAGAGATGCTGAGAAGCAACCATTACCGAAATGGCCGGGCGGAGTAAACCCGAATACTGGAGAAGTCGGCGGGCCTGCAGGACCTGAACCAACGCGATATGGCGACTGGGAGCGGAAGGGTCGCGTATCGGATTTTTAAACTAGATGTGGTTGCGACATTCGAGTTACTGAGACATACGCACGAGAGAGAAGAGCACGGGCATTCCAGCATTACACTGTAGATCAGGGTTCCACCGGGGGAGAAAAGTGTCTTGAATCGGAGGTCAACAAAACTTTGCGGAGCCGGAGGTGAAGCCTGATGTGAGATGAAATTAAGTAGTTAAAATGATGTTCAATTTGATAATTTTAGCAAATATCCGGGCGGCCAATATCTGTAAGTTTGACGAAACTTGCCAATTTTTTTCAGAATTCTACAAATAGTTAAAACGAAACGCATCAAACAAATAAATTTTGCAAAACCGTGCAAAATTTACCTACCAAAATTGCCAGAGCCTTCTCAACAATTTTTACCGGAGCTAAAGAGAGCCGATGATAAACGGTCCGTGGGTTTCTGGTAAACGTTTGCGTATGTGCTGTTTGTTATAGTATGAAATGTAACAAGAGGTTTGCGCTTCGGTTCCGGCAACAAATCGCCATCAGGTTTCGGTAAAATTTGTTGTCCGAGGCTGCAACAATTTCAGTATCGAAATTTTGTGTAACTTTTTGAACGCTATGTCGTCCAACGGTTTCATATACCCGTTTGTTTCTTTCGGATAAGTTGGGTTAGGTTTAAACTGCAGTTGAAAAATTAATGACTATTGTACACTGTTGTAGTTTTGTCATAGGAACGCCATTTGGCTATATTTATTGTGCTTTAATACCGGTTCTCAATCATTTTGCCGAACTAAGTTCACTGTAATTTCCAGTGAATTAATTTTAATTCAGAATATGTTGAATCACTGGAATTAGATCTTTCAGAATTCAGAATTTTGAATTGATCGAAATTACATATTCTAAATAACTTAATTAATCAACTCACCAGGAATCAAATGTACTCAGAGTGAGTTAATATTTACTGTTGTTAAAGCCCTATTCACACGTGCAAGTTTTTGCAGCGAAAACTCGCAGCTGCAACTTGCACGAGTTTCTGGCAGCTGTAAGTATTTGCAAGTAAACGACATTTTCATTATGAATCTTGACATGAATTAATGCGAAGAACTTGCAAACTACTGCAAATTCGACTTGCAAGACTATTCATACCTATGAATTAATCCTTGGCGTATATTCATTATGAATAAATTGCAGCTGCAAGTTCTTCGAACGAATTTTTGAAAAAACGTGCAGCTGCCAGTTTCAGCTGCAAGAAACACTGCGCGTAAAAAAGATCCTATTCAAAATTTATTAACTTGAAAACAGTTTCATACCGATGCGTTTACTATTTAGTGTTTAAAAATGAGAATAAAGCCCCGTCACAATCGTCGTAGGCTACAAAAATTTCTAGTCTGAATCAATTCAGATGCGCTGAACAACATATCCTTCGAATTGACCAATCAAAATGCAGGTGCAAGAAATTCAAGTGCCTTGCAACTGCGTACACACGTACGAATTTAATTCTATGTATGAATTCTAGTGAATTATTTAAAACTGCAATAACTTCAAAGCTGTTTAGTGAAAATACTTGCACGTGAAGTTGCGTTCGCAAGTTTTTGATGTAAAAACGTTGCACGTGCTCTGTAAATTGCTATGAGTTGATTAATCAATTTAGCTAGCCAGTTGGTTATTTCTGAATTAATATCGTTAAACATTAACTCACTCTGAGTTGAGTTGATTCTCACTCTGAGTTAAGTTGACTGTCGATGAGTTGATTAGGTAACTCAGAATGAATTGAATCTACTCAAAATTCTGAGTTCTGATAGTCCTAACTCAGACTAAGTGATTCCACTCATTCTGAATTAAAATCAACTCACTAATATTTACAGAGTGTGAATAGGGCTTAACCAGAAATAACCAGAAATAAATATTTCATTCTCTATAAGTTAATCAACTCAGTTGCATTTAGTGTTTTTGTATTTTCACCTTGATTGATCCGTTAAGCATTGATTATAAATTAAATGTTTCGTCATATTCTTTTATGTTGTATCTAATTAAATGATGATTGGGGTTTGTCTTTGGTAGCTACTGAATGGAGAATTTTAGCTTATCCTAACAAACATTTACGTAGCAATCCGGTTTAACGTATATATACGTTAAAATATATTCACGAGACATTTGTCACTTTTTGTGGCGAGAAATGTTGGTTTGTATTCCTTGTATATAATTTAACTTTGTTGACAGTAAATTAAATTCCAACAGATTTTGCAAAACTATGAAAAATTTTAATACCGAAATTGTCGGAACCTCCGGCAAAAATTCTACCGGAGCCGAAGCCAGGATTTACTGCCGGAGCCGTAGGCAGCAGGGTGCAACCGGAGGTGAAAAATACCGGAGGCGGAGGTCAACGAAACCTTCCGGAGCCGGACGTCACCGAAACCTGCCGGAGCTGGAGGTGAGGTGAAATGAGGTTGTAAAAATGGTGGTTAACCAGTTAATTTTTAGCCAATATCTGCGGTACGTTGTTAAGTTGTTTGGTTTACGCTAATTTTTTGCCAAATTTCGGAAATTTTTTCCTGAAAATTGTGACAAAAGTAAAACGAAACGCGCTAAATTGTAGGAACCTCCGGTAAAAATTCTACCGGAGTAAGAGCCGGATGCCGATTTTCTGCCGGAGGCGGAGGCACACCGGTTGTACCCTGGTAGGCAGACCTCCGGGTGTTCCCTGCTGTCGTGGTCTGTGTCATGAATTTAAAACACTGCGACAACTTATTTCATGCGCGTCATTATGAAACACCGTTTTACTAAGTCAAACATGTTTTACTTGCTAAGTAGTAAAAAGACTCAAAACAGCAGTGAAATTATCAAAACTTAAAATTGTGATAAAACAGTAGAATTTAAATTCTAACTAAAGTTTTGGCGACAATAATCTTATGGTTAATGCTGTTGATGGATTCTTGCGCGATAACAGATGCTATTTATTGAATATCATCCATAAAACTCGTTAAAGCAGCCAAATTTTTGGCGTAAAAGTGCTGTGAATGTACTCCTGACTGGTCGAGATTGCCCGGGAGATTGTCGGCTTTACCCTTAACCATTCGAATTTACAGGTAAGGTTTTTATAGATCTATATATCAAAATAGAATATATAAAGAAAAAATATTTTAAACGGAATAATAGAAAATGAAATGAACTTTGGTTTATGTACAAGCGTAGGTAAACGAAAATTTATGGAACTTTTCAGAAAAAACAAATGAGATACAAATGGATGTCCTAGTTGTCTAAAATTCTTGATGTGTCGAGTTTGCCCAAAATTTGTGTATAATATTTCAAAATATAGCTACGTGCAGGAAAAAAGCACACCACGTACTCCGCGTACCACGAGCTATAATGGTATAAAAATCACATTCTATAACCTACTGGGCCAATGTTATTTTAAATGCCGACCCATTTTCCCGGGACAGAAATATACCAGGAGTACCCGTCCCATTTTCCCGGGACAGCAATGTACCAGGAGTACACTCAAAAAATAAAATTGGGACAGAGGGACAGATGAGACAGTGGGACAGATGGAACAGTTCGGACACTTGGGACACATGGGACAGATGGAACAGTTCGGACACTTGGGACAGATGGCACAGTTGGGACAGATAGGACAGATGGGACAGTTGGGACAAACGGGACAGATGGGAGAGTTGGCCACTTGGGACAGTTGGGACACAAAAGAGCTTTGTTGTTGTTTTTAAAAAATTAAATGAGGTTACTCTTAAACTAAAAGATAAGCTCGGAGTTTCGCCAAGCGTTTTATGTTTTGTACTTGGGTGTCGAAAGGTGGATGTCCGTCCGTCCGTCTGTCCGTCCGAAAAGAATCTCAGGAACGGCTGAACCGATTTTGATAAACTTTTTTTGTTTGAAAGCCAATTATCCTGGGGTGTTAACCTCGCGTTGGGGTTTTAAAATTTTAAACCGTTTATTAGCTACAGGCTAATTTGCATAATTAATTATGCTTAAATTAGGACTTTCCACAATATTTCACTAATTATTACAGTTAGAAGCAATCTAATTGTAGCATTAAAGGGTTTTTGGGTGCGAGGAATCTGCGTAGACTGTTTACAAACCTCCAAAACCGATAATTGAGCAGTTAGCTAATAGATTATTTGCATATTAGCATAGTTTATAAGCCTAAATTAGGACTTTTTACAATATTTCACTAATTATTAAGGTTAAAAGCAATATAATTTCAGCACTAAAGGGTTTTTTGGTGCGAGAAATTTGAATAAATGGTTTACAAACATCCAAAATCGATAATTGAATGTTAGCTAATAGCTAACTTGCATCTTAGCTTAATTGACAAGACAAAACTAGGACTTTTTAAATTATTTCAATAATTATTAGGGTTTACTGAAGTTTTTTGGGCGCGAAGAATGTGAATAAATTGTTTACAAACCTCCAAAACCGATAATTGAATAGATAGCTAATAACTAATTTGCATATTAGCTTAATTGACAAAACAAAATTAGGACTTTTTAAATTATTCCAAAAATTATGAGAGTGGCTGAAGGGTTTTTGGGTGCCAGGAATCTGAGAAAATTGCTTACAAACCTCCAAAACCGATAAATGAATAGTTAGCTAACAACTAATTTGCATATTACCTTAGTTGCTTACGTGCGTTCAAGCTTCGCTCAATAAATGTAGTCCCACTACGACTGGTATATGTTTATATATATGTATATATATCCTACGTAAATATCTGCCTCTGCATATGTTAACAGGAGCGCATAAGTGTGCACTCCGGGTATATTTGTGTCCCGGGAAATTGGGACGGCCTTTATAGTAACATGGGCCACCTACTGTATTGACCCGAATAAGAGAGAGGACTGATATTTATTTGGCCTCTCCAGAGGGTACCCCCCTTGTTATTCGGTTACGGACTGTTATTTATTTTTAACCCACGCTCCGCCGCCCTTCGTTACTGATATATATCCGGTACTGCAACTATCCGTTGAATTAAACGTATATTTGTCTCGTTTCAATAGTTTGAGCGATAATAAAAGGTTATACTTAGGAATGTACTGTCAAAATTTAAGTAAGCTTTAAAGTTTCGAACTCAAATTATTTGGTCCTGGAGCCATTTATGTGCTACAATTAGGGTTAATTGACATTTATGAACTCTAATTAGGGTTTAAGGACTATCCGCTTACGGACTCTTGTTAGGGATACGGACTCCTATTGATTCGGACCCAAATTGCCCCCCTCTTATTACCCCCATCCTCTTATTCGGTTCAATACAGTAGGTATTTTGCAACGGGCGCATAAACTTCGAGGAGCGGGATTATCCCGAATGACGAGTTTGTCCTGTTTTAATCGGTGAAAATGATAGTATATTTAAAACTGTGTGCCAGCTCAAGTAAAAAACAAAGAAGCCGGATTACAACAAAGCTTACCGGAGGCAGAGGTGAAGCCGGTCTTAGGTGAGGTGAAATTAGGCAGTTAAAATGGTGTTTAATTTGTTAATTGTAGCAAATATCTGTAATATGATGTTAAATTGTTTAGTTTTACGCCTATTTTTTACGAGATCTCGGCAGCTCTTCAGAATTGTTCCAAAAGTTAAAACTTTTAACGCATATCAAATAGATAAATTTTGTAAAACTATGCAAAATTTCATTACCGAAATGCCGGAACCTCCGGCAAAAATTCTACCTAAGCCAGAGGTGTATTTTCTGTCAGAGCCCGAGGCAGATCTCTGGTTGCACCCTGGATAAACTGTTGAATACGTTGCTTGTTAGTTAATTCTCTAAACTGGAAAAAAGGTGCCTAAACAAAGGTTAAATTTTACTTTAAGCGAAAAATTTTCAGTTTACTATCCATAACCCCTTCTCAAATTGAGTTGCCTGTAGGCAACTCAGCGCACTGTATTTTCGTTAAATAGTATATATCGCACCGTGTTTAACAATTGCAACACGTATACATAGTACAAAATCACCACAAGGCGTGAGAGCCCCCTCGGGCTCGAGTGTCAAGCTCCTATAGCTGAGTGGTGATGGTATACGCCTCCCACTCGAGTCACTAGAGTTCGAATCCTTGCATAAAAGTAGGTCTCAGGAGAAATAGAAAATATTCATGTGAGAAAGGGTTAATACACAACTGTGCGCTTGAACAAACGCTCTATAAAAGCGTTTAGGAGTGCGCGCCCCTAAGAGTCCGTAAGCGGATACAGTCCCTAAACCCTAATTAAAATCCGTAAATGTCAATTATCCTAAATTGTAGTGAATCACTCCATGACCGAATACAGTTGAGTACGAAAGTTTAAGTTTTGAAAGTACAGTATCAAGTATAACCATGCATCATCGCTGAAGCTTTTGATACAAGACAAATGAACGTTTAATTCAACGTATTGTTGCAATACATATATCAGTAACGAAGGGTGGCGGAGTGTGGGTTAAAAATAAATATTCCGTACCCGAATAACAGGAGCGGCGTATCGTCTAGAGAGGCCAAATAAATATCCGTCCCCGCTTATTCGGGTTACTACAGTACGCAAGAAATTAACATAGAACGATAGATCAAAAGTATAGTTTACATCAGTATAAACATGAGACCCATGTAAATATCGGCGGAATGTTTTCCTGCCGGACTACAGTAGAGTAAGCTTAAAAGCTTTAGACTATTTTTTTGCTTAAGCTTAAATAAGTCTAAGCTCCTTCTTACGCTTAGCCTTAGGCTTAGGACTATGCTTGTACTATTGTTATGACGCCTCTCTTCTATGAGTATGCCCGTGTCGAACAGTACATTTTGTTGACACACTTTTCGTGTCAAAAATAGCCAGTATTTAAAAGTGTGCTGATTAAACATTTTTCTGCATGAATTTATATACAATTTCAACAGCAGCCCATTTTTCAAGCTCGGAATGTATGTGAAACCGTATTTAGAAACAAGTAACACCGATGGCAGCTTAAACTTTATTTTATTTTTGGTACGATTCCTAAAAGCATTTGTCGAAATGCTATTTTAGCATCAATATATAAACGCTTTTTCAAACCATGAAAAGTGTTCTGTATTTTTGACACGATTCCAGCACAGTCAATACCCACTGTGTATTAATACACACTTCTTCATTTTTAACAAATTCGACATAGTCGACAACACGTTGTATAACTGCGTACAATCAGCGCACCCATTGATCGTTCCGACATGCACTCAGCAGACGTAAAACACGCGTTGCAACGGCGTTCACGACAATGCCACATCGGTTGAAATCGTTTTGAAGGCCGCGGTAACCTCGGCCTGATTGGACTGCCTAGAGGACCCGTCCGACGAGAAAAATTTTGTCGGGATTTACTTGGAGATTTGCCAGCTACTGCTGTTCCGGTATCGTCTGAAATATCACTACTTAATGATGGTGGTCTTATTGCGCCAAATGGTGCTTGGGTAATCGGTGGTTCCGGAATGTGCCGGAAGTTGATGGTTGGAGGTGTTGTGATAGTGGTTGGCGTGGCTAAATTTGATTGGCTAATACGCAGCGATGGCGATACACTTGTCGATGATGATTGGCGGTTGAAGCCGAAATTTCGAGTGCTGAATCTGTTTAGTACTGATTTACTACTATGTCCAGTGGCAAGACTAGTCCGCCGGAGTTCAGACGTAAATAACCTTTCGAGGGCTGTAGTTTCTGATGTAGCTGAAGTTTCTGCGGTTGGTTGAAGTTTGTTTGAGCCGATTTCGGCGGAAATGCGACGTTGATTTGAATGATATTCAGCCGGTTCAACTGTGTTGCCTTGTTTGCGTCGCGTTTTTGATGTTGGGATAGTTGACGTGGGTGGGGCAGGGAATATTACGGTGTGTGGTTGCACTAGGCCTGGTTTGTAGATTTTTCCGGCACGTTGTAGTTCTGAAACGTGCATGAAAATACATTGAGCGGTTTTTATGATAAGTTTCATAGTATTTGCTTACTTACCCATGCAATGTGTTATTTTTAATAGAAGGCGAAAGTTACTCCCACAGTGTTTATGTTGTTACATTATCATATGGTTAGGTTTAGTCACAGGCTTAGGCAAAAGCCTAAGGCGCAAGCTTAATTGTCTCAGGTGCAGAATTAGTCTCAGGTTCGTCACTTGTGGGGTGGGATGCTAAACCAGTACCTGAAGTATACTGTTTAAGGTTGCGCTGAAGCTAAGTTTAGGTATGGTATTCTTAGGCGTAAGAAATTAGAAAGAAAATCGTTGCTTTTATTTATGTAGTGTGTTTCATCATGTGTGATAAAACTTAGATTTTAAGTTCTCCGTACTGTAGTGAACCGAACAAGAGAGGGAGGTAATAAGAGTCGTGGGTCTCCATTTTGAGTCCGAAACTGGTTAAAATACGTCAACTATTTTAAATTGTGTAAATTGAGTCAGGAAAAAAGGTTTTGTTGCGGCCTTACAGCGTTTACAGTTACCTACTTTGTGTATCAAGAAGTGTCAGTCTGTTTTAACATAAAGGTAAAATGATCAATTTGCCAGATCCAACGCAACTGTTAAACCGGTCGAATATCATGCAACCAAAATCAACGTCGCATTTGCATGTGCATTACAGATACAAGTCTTTTAGACTGTAAATACTAATTTAGTTGATTAATCAACTAAGAGAGAGAACTAGTTATACGTTTCCTGATATTTCTGAGTTAATAACACTATATCTAAGTCACTGTGTGCTGATTTAACTCTTGGAAGTCCCGAAAGACCTAATTCAGAGCTCAGACAGTGGCGGATCCAGAAATTCCTGGTGGGGGATGCACAAGTTCAAAATGTTAAGTTTTGGCACATTTTCATATATATTTTTACTCATATAAAACAGCCACAAGTTACGCCGGTAGGCTGACCCATATCCCATTTCGGGTGGATCCGCCCTTATATATGCATATATATTTAAACACAGACCGCGCCGTGCCTTAGAAAATGGTCAGAGCACATAGAAAATTAGTAGTGCTGGCCTTCAGAACTGTGAAATCTCAAGATATTGGAACTAAAAGTTGCATTTAAGTTTGATTTTAACCCGGAAAAAATTTACACTCAGCAGCTGGTGGGGGGATGCGCACCCTCCGTCCCCCCCCGATCCGCCGTTCAGCTTAGACCTTTGAGTGGATTCAACTCATTCTGAGTTAAAATCAACTCACTATACGTATTTAATATCCTTCACTGTAAAATTGCAGTGAACGGATTTTAATTCAGTGTAAATTGAATCACTCAATCGAATTAAAACTATCAGAACTCAGAATTGTGAGTTGATTCATCTCATTCGGAGTTACTTAGTTGATCAACTCACCCGGAATGAAGTCAACGGAGAGTGAAATTCCACTCGACTCAGAGTGAGTTAATGCATACCTTCATTACCTCAGATATAATTAACTTTCTAGCTGAGTTGATTATTAAACTCATTACAATTTACAGTGTTCACGCTGATTAACTTACTTCTGCATCGTGCAGCTCCAACGTAAAATTCCATATAGATTGTTGGCATATCTGAGTCTACCACCAAACGTGGACTAAAATAAGATTGAACGATGACATCAATTATGCCACATAGATTTTCGGCGCACAGATGTGGTCATATTTTGACATAATTAAAAACGCATACACTGTATATAAATTCTAGTGAGTTGATTTTCACCCAGAAAGACTTGAATCACCGAGAGCCTGAGTTAGGCCTGTCAGGACTCAGAATTGTGAGTCGATTCAACTCATTCTGATATAATAAATCAACTTGACAGCAGTCAACTCAACTCAGAGTATATATAAGAATCAACGAAACTCAGAGAGAGCTAAAGTTTTCTATTGTTTAAATTTCCGTCTTAGTTGATTAAACTCTTTGGAATATACTTATATATAGTGTGTATACAGGTTATATTTCTTTGACTATAAAATTGACTAAAATTTTAATTCAAATCGATCTAAAACCTTTTATTTAGAAAAGTACAATTACTCGGAATTTGATTTTTTTAAAATTCTCTACTCGGAATCTGGTTGTTGATTGGCTGACGCTTTTACTGATTGTGCGCTCATCTGTATACCGCTTAATCCGGAGCACGCAAGGTGATCACGGTAAAAGTGGCCCACGTTAATTTAAGAGAGCCTGCCCACAAGCGACACAGGGATCTTAGTGACAGGAAGGGTTAACCTTAATCTTAGGCTTATTAAGGGATGGGCTAACGCTTATGTTTGTATGTACTCCTAGGCTTATGTTTAGGCTTAGGCTGGTTCCTATTATTAAGATGGGTCGCAAAAGTTAACAAAAACCCGCCAACGAAATACGACAGACAGCTTTTCGGAAGTGCACGCAAGGAGCGTAGCAATGTACTATTGCCATCGGCCCAAGAGCAGAGTGTAAGCGGATAGCAAAAACAACGGAAAGGGAAACAGATAGCGAACAAAATAACGGAAAACAGATATTGAAGTATAAAAGTTTCAAATTCGTTTTATGTTTCTGCTAACACAAGTGAGACATGCAGATGTTTACAGGGCGTTTTAAAATTTTAGATAAAAATAGCGGCTACACCGAAGTGTTGTAAGGTATTTATGAATTTTGTAATTTCAATTTTATAGCAAACAGGGTAAAACCAGAATTCCAGTTCCGGTAGGAAAATTCGGTATTTTTCAATAGACGGTTCTGGTAACGTTTTCCAGCTAGCGCATTTGTTACATTATCTCGGCTTTTGAAATGGTGTGTTTACACGTAGGGATTTCAATAAAATAAACTTTAAAATTAAATTTTTCGGTAACAATTCTTTTTTGTTTTCCGGTTCCGGTTTTTTTAATCCCGGTTGCTCCTTGATAGCAAACATTGCAGCATATTTGTAATGAGAAATTGCAAGATATACAAATGATTTACTAATTGTTTTGTAGAACGATCTGTATATTGCTAAAAACAAAACATTATACTGTCCTGCAACTGCAATAACGAAAAATGGCGAGATATAATGTCGTGATTTTAACTAATTTTGACCATAAAAATAACAGAGTTTTCGGTATTTATACAGCGGAAACGCATGTGGAAACCGATTTTAGCGAAAACGAAAACGGATAACCAGTTACGCCTGCTCAAAAGGCATTGTTCGGCATGAGTTCTATTCACATGAACGGTTCAAAAATACCTCTCATCTGAGTATCTGATTTTTACACTTGGAATTGAATGACACATGCCGTTAACATTAATAAACAATTAACACAAATTTGCTTGTCAGTCTAAGATTAATCCTGAGCCTATCATTGCATGTGTAATGCCGTAGATGATGTTGTTCGGCACCAGTCCTACACATATGAGCCAGATGTAACCGTGATCGAAGTGTTTTTTGAAATACTTACTACCGCATACTGTTCGCATCAAACAGTTGACACGAGTCTTCTTGAACAAGCATTAATGCCGATCTACACCTGTGGCCGTCCCGGAACCGGAACCATTCTGTACAAGCGTCAGCACATTCATCGGCCGTCAAACCGTACGTTATATCGAACGGATTTTCAAGGAACAATTTATCCCGTTGACGTACTTGGCATCGTTTTCCGGCTATATAAAACCAATACTTCTAGATGCTTACTCAATTTCCGCGGTGTGTATGTACTTATAAGACCAATGCCTCTGCATCGGAAAACGAATGAAATATTTTGTCTTAAGACGTAACTGGGCATATTTTTAACGATTACTCAGTGAAGCATTGACCTTAGCTATCAGGACTAATGGATGGAACATGACCGCAACGTCAAATTTTTTAAGTTTAATATTAGTTCAAAAAATTCATATCGTCAATTGGTGCATGGTACGACAAACATGTGAAATATAAGCATATTCCTAACCCTAAGCCGAAGCGCAAGCCTAGGTGTAAAGGGTAACCCTCTACCTAAGTCCAAAACTATATAAGCCTAAGCAAAAGATTAGTCAGCTTATTCTATTGCAGTCGCGCCGAAAAACGGATAGCTCCTGATTGTACATGGGCTGCAGTTTTGAAGCCAACTAACTTTTTCTGTTCAATGAACTCTACCAAAAATATATTGAATGTTGAAACATATGCATATTTATGAATCAAATCGTCCACCATATGAGTAGCAGTTGTAGGAAACAACACGAGTAATGTAAAGAGAGAAGGCAGACAATATTTTGACATTAACCCCCTGTTACAACAGTTGTAAAATTTTTGGTTTTTTGGATTGGGGGCTCGACCCCTCACCGACCCACATCGGACTATGCTTCTGGAATCGACCAATATTCCGCATTTAGGCAATCATCCTTTGGGCAATTGTCCCGTTCGGGCAAACAACAACTGGACAATTGTCGCGCTTGGTCGAATATCAATTGGGGTAATTGTCGCGTTTGCGCAATTGTCGTTTGGACAATTGCCACGTTTGGCATTTGTAATTTGGACAGGCGTTGTTTGGGCAATTGTCGCGTTAAAGCAATTGTCGTTTGGGCACTAGTGGTTTGGAAAATTGTGGTTTGGGCAATCGTCCTAGACTCTTAACCGTTCTATAAATTTCGCTGTTAGGCCGTGGAAAAATTACATCTCACAGGGGGCTAAAGTGCCCTTGGCCCTGTAACTTTAATTTACAGCTTGAATTGGATTACGGATTGTATTGATAATATGCATACTGTAACGACTCCAATAAGAGGGAGACCGATATTTATTTTGCTTCACAGCATTGTACGACCGACCTGGCTCCGGTATTTCAACTTGTCGGATATTATTTTTAAAAGACTTCAAAAATTTAAACCATCATTCGTATTTATGCCAAGTACCATCGAACTGATTAACAAACTTTTACATATTTTCTGTCATACATGTAATGTACATGAATGCATCTCGGTCTCGGTCAACTTTTGGTCATCATCGAAAAAAAACAATTTTTATAAAATAACTTATTTGTAATGCTTTTTTCGTAATTTTTGTGTTTTTCATAGTTTTTGTGGGTTTTCAAAATGTCTGCTATTGTAATTATTGCATAAATATGAAAATTCATAGGTTCATAGCGAAATTTTATTCATCAGGCATTTACTTGCTTCAACAATATTCGCATCTGCTTTTTACAGGTCTACCAGCATTTACTGAATCATCGACTTTTAGTGTCGGTTCCAAACCACCGAGACTAAGAAACCGAGACCTGCCAAATAAAGAGACTTGCCGAGACTGAGACCAGTCTCCTATCCCTGATGATAGTAACCTCTGACCTACAGAAAACTTAAAAGAAATATGAGCCAAACGAATGTTGCAACTGAACGCAACGCTAGAAAAACATAGAATAAATAAGGTCGTTGTTAAAGTGATAAAAATGCATCGGCGGGAGATATTAAACTTTGTCACGTAAACACTTTGCGTTCCTTAAACCACGGAAGGAAAAATTGTAAGCTACGTTCTGATATCTGAATGCAATCTAGTATTAGTATTGAAATCAATATCCGGCTTCTGCTTCAGCCGGACAGATACTAGAATATCAGGCTCCGGCTCCGTCAGTTTTTTTGTATCCGGTCGCACTCGGTTCCTCAGAGGGTTCCCCAAGACACGCTGTTCACTAACGCATTCTAATTAGAGATGCACACTTCTATTGATTGGGTCTGAAATTGGAGATCGCCTTTTATACCGGTCACCACAGTACATGAAATTAAATATAAATATGTGTCTGGTTTTACCTGTAAACTGGAACAATCCCACCAGTAGTATCAGAACCCGTTTCAGAGTTGAGTCATATAATATTTGAAATAGCATGCTATAATTACATTATTTTACGCATTATTATGCCAACATTAGTTGATTTTAGCGAATATCTGCAATATGTTATTAAATTGTTTGGTTTTACGCGAATTTCCTGCGAAATTTCAGGAATTCTTTCCTGAAAATTGTGATGAAAGTAAAACGAAACGCGCTAAACAGATATATTTTGCAAAATTATATAACATTTTACTACCGAAACTGCGGAAGCCTCCGGTTAAAATTTTACAGCAGCCAGAGCCGAAGGCCGATTTTCTGCCCAAGTCGGAGCCAAAGGCAGACCTCCGGTTGTACCCTGGTGGGCAACCATGTCGCGAACGAGTTGTAACCCACTGAACCATGCTATTTAACTCCTGCAGTAAATATCAAGAAGCCTGGAGTATGCCTAGCATAGGTAACACACTCAGCTTGAAAACAGTTCATTTGGACAAAAAATTGAACGAAAGTACTTCTGGTATCATCAGAATGAACGTTAGCAAAGCATATTGTTTTACGGTATTTTAATTGGTATGCAATTTGCGCACTGTATTTAAACATCAAATATCAAAGCAAAAAGTGTGAAAATTGTGTTGAGTTTTACCAGGAAATGTTTGCGTTGTAATTTTTGTTAATATACTGGGTGGTAGATGCGAAAGTTGTTAATCATCCGAAGGTGCTTGAAAATAGGGTATTTTTTACTACACCGTATTGTGTGACACGCGATCCATAACGTACACCTTTAGGTAAACAAAAAAGCTCATAATACCATCAAAGTTGGCAATTAGCATTTTTTTGCACTGAAATTAAACACATTGTCGCGTCATGAAGATGCCAGATCTTGTTTGTCTGCAAAGCTATCACTAAACTGCTACAATGTTTAAAAATGCTGCACGCAGCGAAAATATTCCAGAACAAAACCAGCCGTCACCTCGACATTGTCACTGAGGTAAAAATTATTTGTAATCTGCTTTGGGCTATAATTTTTATTTCACCAATTACTGTAGTTACCCGAATAAAGGGGTTATAAGAGGGGGTCCCAATTTTGAGTCCCAATCAATGAAATTCCGTATCGTTAATAAGAATCAGTAAGCTGATAGAGTCCCTACGCCTTAATTAGAATCCACAAATGTCAATTATTTCTAATTGTAGTGCTTACATGACACCAGGACCAAATGAACTTGAGTTCGAAAGTTCAAAGAGTACTTAAGTCTTAAATGAAAGTACATCCTAAGTTTAACCATACATCATCGCTCAGGCTTTTCAAACTAAACGTTTATTCAACGGAAAGTTGCAATACCGAAAATATATAAGTAACGAAGGGAAGCGGAGGGCGAGTTAAAATAAACAGTCCGTAACCGAATAACACGGGTTCCCTCTGGAGAGGCCAAGTAAATTTCAGCCCCCCTTTTACGGATCATAGTACAGTCTGTTTCTATTTTTGATTGCACTTTGCTAAAACCATAGATCTATTTAAAATATAATATACATGTGATAAAAACGAATTTGATTCAAGCCGGTAGGGTCAAATGGAAATGTTACTAAACCACGTTTGACAGTCAAAAATATCTGAAATTATAATAAAATGTTGCGGAGGCTCAGTTGCCTAACTTACTTTTACGTATGCCCATCTCCTGAAGTTACGATGGTTGTTAAGGATTAATATTTGAATTTAAAAATGCAAACAAATGAAATAATAATTGAGAAAAATAATCACACAATCTTTACGGTGAATCTTTAAATTTTGGACATTGTAAAAGTCAAAAATATAAAATTAAAAAACACCCTGAAGTATTGAAAACTTTTTTTAAATAAATAAAGATTTTGTTGTAATCTATTCTCACGAGCGATAGTATATATAGAGATGGGAATATATATAATAAATGTATACTGCAATTTGTATATATACTCGCCAAAAAAACTTGACGTAGATAAGATTACGTACAAAATGCAAACAAATATGCTGAGAACAAACTTAAACGAACGCCCCCATGTCAAGCCCCGCAATCTGAAATTGTTAGTTAATAGGGGCAAAAACATTTCTAGGGGAAGCGATAAAAATGTTTATATCAAAAAATGGTTAATCCTGTCAAAATAATTTTCCAATAGAAGAAACTAAATTGTCTGAAAGGGGGTGAAAACTCATCAGCTTACCTTTACACCCACTTGTATTTACGACCCTGATACATCTCTATCGATCTCTCAAGAATATTATTAAAAGTTAAGTTCTTGTCAAGTTTAACGCATATATACTGCACAACCTACAGCAGTACAAAAGAAATAAAGTGTCATTTTTAAGCCTTAAGCCTAGGGGCCAAAGTTACTTTTAGGGGCGTAGATGTAGATTTGAGACTAAGCCTTGTCGTGCCCATAAGTCATAAAACCTAAACCAAAAATATCGTAAAATAATTCCATTGCAGTAGTGTGAGAAAACGAGATGGCTCTGAAAGTACATGGGCCGCAGTAAGACTGGTTACAAGCTGTGAGTATGTAGCATCATAGCTCTACACAAAAAATAACTTGTGTTAAATTTTTATGACTAATTTTCAAGACATAAATGTATTGTATTTCAGACATCATAGCGTTTTACAGCTCAGAATTTCGTATTTAAATGGTTAAAACATAAATGTCTTATAATTCAAAAATTTGCTATTGCCAATTTATAAGACAAAAATATTCTTTCTTTTACAAAATAGCTGCCTTTTATTCAAGGATTAATTTTCTGATTTTTATTTTTTATGCATGTAAAAAAGTTGCTCCGTTTATTAAATAAGAGGGTATATATAACTAATCCAATTTCAAAGATACTTCTGGTTGAGCTCTAGGCTCTCCCCAGCTAAGTTTACTTCATGGACGTATCTAAGGTTGTAAAATTAGGGTATTGGTTTGAGCTTTAGCCCACAATTTTGGAGTCGTTTCCATGGCAAACTTCTGCGTTTTATTTTAGACTCTTATTTGTCTTATATTTCCGAAGCAATTTTCTTAATCGTTTATAAAACAAAATGTTACATTTACAAGACGTTTAAGTGTTAAAAATTTAGACGAATATTTCTGAACAATTTACAAATTAAACCATATCTTGCTGATGTCAGTTTAAACTGACGGGAGAAAAAGTCTATATATCTTTGAAGTTGTAAAACTCATCCAAATTCTATTTATATGATAACTTTCACTATATCCCTTGTTCTTGATTACTGCACGGGTTTGTGTTGCTAGCAGCATCTACACATATATTATTTGGTTTTCTATCACCAGCATCGTGCTTCTTTGGCATAAAAAATGTTCCAAAGCCACTAGTAGGACCTGTAACGTTATCGACACAAACTTAGCTTGAGCAGCTTTTCTTGAATTCTAAAGCAAACTTTCGCAGCTGTAGAATGATTTCGATTTGAATGGCACTTTTCTGTAGCGTCAGTTTAAACTGACATCAGCAAGATGTGGGTACAGGCTTTTTCATCAACAGAAAATCATAAAATTTCACGTGCAAAGATATTTTTAGTATGCACCTACTACTAAAATAAGCAATAAGGGTATGTGCTGTTGTACGCTTCAGTCTAATCCAGAGTAAACCTTTAGTGACAGAGAAGACAGTTGCCTAGATGTCCTATGGATAACATGTTTCTGCCTTTGAAATTGAATATTTATGAAATAACTGAATGAACACGGGATTAAAAACCACTGTTGGTTCACTATCATATTTACTGTAAGCCTGAGAGTACACAAAAACTAAACTTTGCTGCAGGAATATGCCACCGTAAATACGTATGACATTGCACACCGTTGAACCACGGTCGAAAATTCAGCAATTTCGTTGTCACTGGTTTTTCTCAGTGAATTTAATTCAATGTTCCGCAAAATGCTTGCCAACATAGGAAGTTTGCATCATTTAAAGTGGATTAGAAGCCCAATTTGATTACTACTTAAGACCAAAGACGATGTGCAGGATTTTTAACAAAAAATATATTATATTTATTGCGAAAATGCGTTGTCGAGCAGTATTTTGTGCCATTTCAAGGTTTCCAATGTCAAGCATCCAGCTAAGCAGAAAAATTGCGAAAAACTAAGCATTTTGACATTGTTTCTTGTGTTTCCCATAGCAGTAGTTCTTGTAAATGTTTCGCTGGAACATGGTCCCAGATCCTCCTGATGTCAGTTTAAAGTAGCAATATAAAAAGTGCATGTAAAACGGTCCATATTGCACAATTCTGTTAAGTATGGTTTTATTTCACTTGATAATGACATACCAACAACACAAATATTGCGGTGCTATTCAAATCGTCTGACTTGGGTTGATCAGGGTTAAAGCCTTGAAACCAAGGCTATGTCTTGAGTCTGTCACTATCAAGACATAATTGTGAAGCGACAATTCTTTTTGTGAGAGGAGGAAGTGTTTTAGGTGTGAAATTCATTTTGGCCCTACCAAAGCATAACCGAATTGGGCCTGGGTTGCTTTTTTGCTATTTTCTCGCAACGCATTATTTAGTAATTATCTACAACTGTGATTATTAACGACGTTTGGACCATAAAAGATCAGGAAGTGGTAATGCATCGTAAACTTGTGAAACAGTGAACAAATTGACATAATAGACGCTTGCTTGATTGATATATTTCGTCGTATAAGTATTCAAACGACAGCTATCTATTTTCCCAAATATATACATGTTAGTTTTCGTTGAAAGTTTATTTTAACAAACCGTTCAAAGTTAATATTGAAATTTGGCCAAATTTTACTTTCCAACATACAGCAGTCAATTATTAGAGGGTGCAGACTTCAAGATGACAGTATCCTTCCCTTAAATATTAACAGTTGTCGTTAACAGGGTGGAAACCGATAATAAAATAACGGAAACGGAAATAGAAATGAACAGTGATCAAAATTACGGAAACGGAAACGTACACCGATTTTTACCGGAAACTCAAACGTATATCTCGTGGCACCCTGGTCGTTAAAGTTAAACAAATGAGAAGGAAGTCAATTACGATTACTAAAACAATTGGCGCCTAAAAATAGCCACTACATTGCCTAAAAGTTTCAGAGCTTGTTGTTGCTGAGTATAATCTATTTGCTGATCAACAACATCTACTAACGTTCAAACTGAAATCAGGACCGGTGTCTAAATTTTAACTTTAGGATGTAACCAGTGTACTAAACACTATGCTTCTCTTAATAGAAATTACTTTCAACCTCTGTTCGGGCCAATGGCTAGTGTTTCTTTTATGAAATCATCCGCAGGTTAGGAGTTTTAAAATTGTCTACATAATATGTTGAAAGTATGCAAACTGACTGATTACTATTAATACTCCTGAGTTGATTAGCTAGCTAGTACTTTTATTTCATAATTTTACGCAACGGAAGCCGTTAGGGATGATTTTAAAAATAGCTTGTCAAACCTAGAATTTCACAATTGTCGAAACTTAAAATTTGCATGACAGTTTTTTAGCTTTTTACAAGGTTTCCTTACTATAATCTTTGTCAGAAGTATTTTACTGTACTAAGTGGCAAATTTAAAAACTACACTACCTTACGATGGCGCGTACCAAGCAAACTGCTCGGAAATCAACTGGTGGCAAAGCGCCACGTAAACAATTAGCAACAAAAGCAGCTCGAAAGTCAGCACCATCGACCGGCGGTGTCAAAAAACCGCATCGGTATCGGCCAGGTACGTAAAGTTGTTTAGCGTTCCTGTAGCTTTTATATGAATTTGAAAGAAAATATCATGGCGCTCAATCTTGGAACTGTCGTGCAAATACATGATCCGTCTAGGAAACGCAATGAATACATGTTTGACTAGTGAGACGCATTGGCTGGGTTTCTGAAATCTTACCTAAGTACTTACTTAAGTTTACTTAAGTAATTACTTAAGTCGCCGATGTAAGTAAATACTTAAATTTTCGAACGAAAACAAATAAACGGCAAATGTCCGTCGTTGTCATAACAAGAAAGTAATAGTGTTGTTTTATATTGAGGAGGGACCAGTAGTCTACAATTTTAATTTGACCAAGGTTACTATGCCTGAATGGTAAATTGAAATTTGTAATCAAATTTAGTCAGCCACTTAAGTATTTACTTAACTAAAGTATGCTATTAAAACGACAAAATGGTTAAGTAATTACTTAACACGTACTTAAGTACTAAATCGTACTTACTCAGGGTTTTTGAAACCCAGCCATTGTCTGAAGGTTATTCAGTGATACAGTGGCTCGGTTTTGAAGCCCTACTTAAATACGACTTAGTGCTTAAATACGACTTAGTACTTGAGTGCGTACTAAGTAATTACTCAGCCACTTTGTCGTTTTTAAAAGCGTACTTAGGTTACGTAAATAAATATGTAGCAGGCTGAATTTGATATAATATTATATACAGATTAACAGTTCAGCCCTACTAACTGTGGTCTAATAAAATTGTATTCATGGTGCCTCCTTAATATAGAGCAAAAGTACTACTTTCTTGTTATGACCGCGGCGCATGTTTGGTGTATATTTGTTTTTGTTAAAAAAGTTAAGTACGTATCTACTTAAGTCGGCGATTTAAGTAATCACTTAAGTATAACTTAAGCTCATACTTAAGAAAGATTTCGGAAACCTAGCCAGTGAAAGTTTTATTCATTAGTCATTCGAAATCGCAGCATACGTATATTTGAATGCAAAATCAACATGTGTGTATGTGCCTGTAAATTTAGCTGATTTAACTTCGAAGGTTTTGAATTGTTCCCGTTTTGTATTATTTGTGATTTTTAGGCACCGTTGCGCTTCGAGAAATTCGCCGCTACCAAAAGTCAACAGAATTACTCATCCGAAAACTACCGTTTCAACGGTTGGTGCGTGAAATCGCGCAAGATTTTAAAACTGATCTCCGCTTTCAATCTGCTGCCATTGGCGCTTTGCAGGTACATATATATACACTGGGTGCGACCGGATACTATTTTACCGGATACTGGAACCCTATACGGGTATTGATTTTTTACCTGAACAGGAACCCGATATTGTATAGCGTTAAAATAATTTATTTTTTCGCTATATTTTATTGTGCTCAAAGATTTAAGTCTGTTAAAGTTTATAATTGCTGCTGATGTACTGAAATTATTTAATACAGAAATGCGGTTAACTCTCGCTCGTTTACATAATTTCAAACTAGATGAAAACGTATCAAAATTTCAGCTTCTTGACTTGCCCAGAACTGTAATCGCAGCAAGATGTTATAGACGCTCACTTGTAAAAAGCTGTTTTATGATATTCGCTACCCCAACCGTAAATATTCGGTATCCGGCAGATTTATGCCGGATACCGGAACCAGATACGGATATCAGTTTTTCCAGATATTAAACCGGAACCGGATATTTGGTCGCGCTCTACATATTCATATATACTTTTTTGTTCATATTACACAGGTTCATTTTGCTTCAGCATATCAAAACAAACTTCTTGGTTGTTCCAGAAACGCAATCGTTGCAAGGAGTTAAAGATGCTCACTTTTAGGAAGCAGTTTTCAGAAAATCTAGACCACCACTGTAAGTATATATATTCCAGGAAGCATCCGAGGCGTATTTGGTCGGCTTATTTGAAGATACAAACTTGTGTGCAATTCATGCCAAACGCGTTACAATTATGCCGAAAGACATCCAACTCGCGCGTCGAATTCGTGGGGAACGTGCGTAGTGGAAGCAGACAGAGCAATGTTTAAGCAAAATGACTTACTGAAAAATCGTTAAGGAATTTGGTTTTCAGGAATATTTGTTATTCGTTGTTTTGTCATGTTTGTGTGTTTTGTGGATGTTTAATACATGTTAGGTGCAAAAGAATCTTTTAAGTAAGTGCTTGTAGCTAAGATAATCAGTATTTATACTTAAATTTACAATTTTGGTATTAAATTGTTTTGTGAATATAATTTCGAATTTGTGCTCTATTTCAAGATTAATATCGAAAGAGACCATGCCTGTAAAGATTATCGTTTTGAAGAGTTTCAGATTTAGTTTGTATACAATGCGTTCGCTTGTTGTGTTGTGTCAAGTCAGTGAGCATGCTTGTGTGTAGTTTTGATCATGGTATTTAGAAAATCAGTGTCGGCGTGTCTGCATTAGCTGCGCTGCATTAAAGTTTATCAGGGTTAATTTAACGCTGTTAAGTTTAGTAAGGAATGTTTTAAAATGTGTTCGTGTTAAGTTGGCCTCAAAATTTTTTCCGATTCATTTTGAAGTTAACTAACTAGGCCTAAAACTATAGTTTCAGCTAAGTGTAATTTCCAGTAGCAATCGATATTAAGGTTAATTAACGAATTTTGGTTTTTGCAATTCACGTAATTATGTTTTATACATGTATGAATAACTGTTGGCACTGTATATACGCGTTTCATTTTTGGTGGCGGGATCTTTGATTTGTTGACGATCTTGGCTCGCTGTTTTCGTTTTATCGAAATTGAAATTCTCATGTCATTTCATATTTGAATTCTAGAACTTGGACTTAGAACTTGGCCTGAGTGAGTACGTTTAATTTTAGTAGTGTTTAGCTATATAAAAGGTATGTGTGGTAGTTTTGACTATTATATGTGAATTTATCGCCTAGTGGGTTTGTAACTTTTATTACAAACTTGAGGAGTAAATCATTTCTTAAAAATGAGCCTAAAACAAAATTTTTTGACAATGCTTTACAGATATTTACTAAAATCGGCTAACTAAACATATGCAGTTTTATTGCTCTCTATCACACATAAGAAATATGAAGTTTGCCGAAGTTTATTTATTTGGAAGTTGAGGACGTGTTGTCGGCATTTTATTTGTATTTATCTTGCACTATACTCGATTTAGGTTGTTTTGTCTTGTCGCAGTAAATTGTGTGCACTGTTGACAATTAATGAGCGTTCAATCTAGATTGGTGGCTTTGATATATACCACGAATGCAAGAAGGTCTGTCTCAGGTAGCGGCCGATGATCTATTTCGGACTGCGGTTCATTGTTAGAACTACTTGCTGGTTTTTATTTCCAAATTTTTTGTGGTTTAATAATTTTGTTTGTATGTTGGGTTTTTCAGCGTTTACTTATTAACCAGGCTCCAACTAAAACTAAGATTATACGGTGTGTTCACGTTATAACGGGCAGCCCGGGTCACGTTCTGTCCCGTGTTGATCCGACAAACATAAAATTTAGAGACCTAACTAACTGGTGTTGGCTTTGCTTACAAATACCTGATTTGACGAACATCGTATACAAATAGCCGTATTCCAAAATTCCACTTAATATCATGATACTATGCAAGAACGTAATACAAATGAAATAGTAAAAAGTGAGATCATATTGCATTAAATGATTTCGAACGTTGAATTTAGCTTCTACGTTTCTGTTTCTGGCGAATGTTTTCTTAAACTGTATTATAAGTATACAAATAGTTCAAATTTGAAGCTTTCGTATTATAACGACATTCTCCAGGACAAGCAAGCTGGTTTACAACAACTTTGCAGACATTTTCAAACATATATAAAAACTGACAGTCAATGTTTCGAACATATTCTAATTACAGTACAAACAGTAGATGTCACAACAGGATAGCAGAAAATTCGAATTTTTTGAGTTTGATAGCGAATCATCTAGCAGACAAAATGTTACTCGGTATTCTTATAGGGCAAAACGCGTTCAGCTGCCCCAGTTATATTGTGAACCCTGCATTATAACCATAATTTAAGAAGAAGCACAATTTACTCATTAACATTATTAATATTGAATGCATGTTTTAACACTAAATCCAATGTTATACCAGAAGAAAGTTATTTTCCAATATCTTGTGGTTGTGGGGACATAAAAAGCCAGATTTTTGAATAATAAATATTAAGAAATTTTAGTTTGGAGGAGATGTTTTGAATATTTTTTACACACGTTTAGAAAGGCTGTCTAAGTGACAGTTTAGAAGGCTTTGTGTCCAGATTTCTCTAAAGAAATGCGTGTGGCCATAATTGATTCCAGATTTGAACGACGAGGTTCAATGTGCTGGATGTTTGGTAAACCTTTGAAAATGTCTTTGGGTGATTACTAAAACCTTGTATGATATATGGGTATCACGTTTATTCGAATAGCATCACGTGTATATACCAAATTTGGGCTAAGCCGTTAAACATTAGTGAAGTAAAAGTTAACATTTCTTGGAGGTGGGCCGAGTCAAAATATGCTGGAGGAGCGGTCAAAAATCTTCATTTTGATTTAAGACATCTACTGTAGTGACCCGAATAAGAGAGGGTAATAAGAGTGGGGTCCCCATTTTGAGTTACAATCAATAATACTCCGTATCCCTAATAAGAGTCCGTAAGCGGATAGAGTTCCTAAACCTAATTAGAGTCCAGATATGTGAATTAGCCTAATTGTAGTGCTTAAATGACTCCAGGACCAAATAAAGTTTGGTTCGAAACTCTAAAGTATACTTAAGTTTTGAAATTACATTCCGAAGTATAACCTACCTTCAAGGTTTTTATACAAGTCAAATAAAAGTTTAATTGAACGGATAGATCCCTAATTGTAGTGCATGTGTGTATATATATCAGTAACGAAGGGCCGCGGAGGGTGGTTTCAAAATAAATATCGGTCCGTAACCGAATAACAGGGAGGTGCCCTCTCGAGAGGCCAAATAAATATCAGCCCCCCTCTTATTCGGGTCACTACAGTATCACTTTACACAAATCATAGACTTAATTTTTTACTGAATCGGATGGAAATTGTAAATTTTGTGCCTTAAAAATATATACGAGAATATAACATGCGCGTTTTTTTAGCTGCCCGAAGCTGATGAATTTTACAAAGTTTTACTTCCTTTCTTATATATTTAGGTGATACCGAAAATGTGAGTACCGTAGATCTTAATCTTTGAAAATTTTTTCAGATAATTATAGACAAAATGTTTTCAATTTTTTTATACATCACATCTATTATGCAATCTGGAATGCCCAACAACACTTAGCGAACGAAAATATTGAGTTACCGTCAGTCAAAATTTTGCATAGCAATATTTTAAGAAATTTGTGTCGGATTAAGGTTATTTTGGCGGATGAAATTTTTTCAGTATTTTTAAAATTTATTATAGCGATTTACGAAATGGCCCATGTAAAGATCAGCGGCGGAAAGAGTATAAGCTTAAGTTTTAGACTATTTTTTGCTTGACTTAGGCTTAGGCTTAGGAATATGCTTATTCTTGCGCTTAGGCTCAGGCTTAGGCTTAGGCATACGCTTAATACCGTTCAGCCTCTGCTCTTTGTATTGGTCACGAAATAAATCAACAATTGGTGTTAAGGTTAGAACCTACTCAGCTGAGGTTTTAAATGTGCTTTGTTGTCAATATCTTATTATAAAACTTTGTTTAAGTTGAACATGACATTATGCTAATTATACGATGGATTTAAACTTAAAATAAAATGACATTTCAAAAAAATGCAAAGCGTTGTCGAAAAGTTGTAAATTTCCTTTTGATAATTCTGTTCAGTTTAAACCCTTTCAAAATTTACTCAAAGTTAGAAATCAACTCGCTGAAGAGCACAACTTTTATACGCAACATCTCATCACCGAAATGCCTGAATTTCCTGCAAAATCTCTACCGCAGTCCTAAGTCGATTTTACCCGAACCGAAGACAGACCTCCGGTTGTACAATGCGGGTTCGACTGAGGTCAGGCTCTGGTTAATAATTTATGCTTGAGATCTCTGCAAATTTGGTATTAAGGTTTTTCAGACTTTTCATAAAACCTGCAGTGCCAGTTTAAGTTTTCCAGTCCGACATTTGATAAAGATATTACTTATACTATGAAAGTCTTTTCTCAACGCTGAAATGTCGTGGTTCACTTGCGAATTCAAAATCATTTTGACTAACTTTGGCACGGTTCGGGCGTTTTTATCATCGGTTTAAAGCCTTTTGAAAGGTATAATTGCCAATAGGTGCAATTCTGTGCACGAATTATGCTTGCTTTTGTGTTGCCAGGTTTATATTCGCCGCCATATTTGAACGCGCCGTTCGTATAAATTAAAATATCGCGGGATTGTAAACTTTAATATCACTAAAAAATTTCGATTTTGCATATGTGGTATTATTTCCGACGCGGCTGTATGTAGTCTCAACTTTAGTAATTGCAGAAGTATTGTTGAAGAGTTATATCATTGTCGGCCCTTTTATATTCGTATTTTTCCAAAAATCAAGCTCATAGCAATATTTTGACTCAAATAGTTGACGTATTTTTAGCCGCTGGTCTCCTCTGTCAAGCCATTACAAATATATAGTGCTCGTTAACTACTCATGATTCATTATTTAGTGCAATACTTTGTACCGGCATTATATATACATTTTGTGCCGGCCGGAGGTTGGCATGATTTTCTAGTAGCATTTTTAATGTTTTTCAAGAGATTTAGCGTTCAATGATTTTAAGACTTGAAGGAAATTTGTAAGGTAGAAAAATCGTTTTGACATATAGGTTAGTTTTATAATATGCTTTAGTGACCCGAATAAGAGGGGGAAATGATATTTATTTGACCTCTCCAGAGGGTCGCCGTTTTATTCCGTTACGGACTGTTTATTTTTAACCCGCCCTCTGCCGTGCTTCGTTACTGATATGTATCCGGTATTGCAACTTTCCGTTCAATTCAGTTTTATTTGTCTTGTAAATAAACCTTGATGCTAGGTTATACTTTGGAATGTAATTTCAAAACTTAAGTATGCTTTAAAGTTTCGAACTAAACTTTATTTGGTCCTGGAGTCATTTAAGCACTACAATTAGGATAATTGACATTTATGGCCTCTAATTAGGTTTAGGAACACTATCCGGTTACGAACTCTGATTAGAGATACGGACTGCATTTGTTTAAGACTCAAAATGGGGACCCCTTCTTCGGGCTCCTACTAATCGGTCTCAAGATCGAATTAACTTCTTCTTCTAACAGTCCAACTAATTTTTAGCGTTCGGTCACAGCATAGTTAACAGCTACAATAATGTTATTTCGGATATTACCCAAAACCTAACTTTTAACTCAACGTCCCGACACTTTGGGTGTAAAGCCTGGCTTCCGCCAGAACGATTGCTTTATTCATTTATACACGAAAAGTCTTCTGAACATCATCAAATCAAAAATTGTTTTGGCACGTATATGGGGCCGTTTTCCGTCAGCAGCTGTTGCTCATATAGAGACTTGAACACGTCAAAAACTGTAAATGTTTCTGGAAGCCGACTGCAGTTAATACACTTACACTTCACCTCTAGTGTGTCTTTTCATCGAGGGGATAACTACTGATGCCTCTGTTATTTTCATTTGTTATTGTTGTTGTTGTTGTTATTTTGTCTATTTTTGCTCCATCTTTAAAACTCCGTTTTCGTTCAACTAACTATTTCTGATTGCGGGAGTGTTCTGTATTTGTTGTTATTGTTGTTGTTGTTGTTATAGTTGTTGTTGCTGTTGTTGTTGTTGTTGTTGTTGTTGTTGTTGTTGTTGTTGTTGTTGTTGTTGTTGCTGTTGTTGTTGTTATTGTTGTTGTTGTTGTTGTTATAGTTGTTGTTGCTGTTGTTGTTGTTGTTGTTATTGTTGTAGTAGTAGTAGTAGTTCTTGTTGTTGTTGCTGTTGCTGTTGCTGCGGTTGTTACTGTTGTTGCTGTTGTTGCAGCGTTGACAATAGTTGGTTTTTTTCCGACCCCTGTATCGTATACAACATTTTTGTTCATCTACAATTTTTTCCTTGGCATACGCACAGTTTTCGTCATAAACCGTGTTGCAAGACTGTTTTTTATCGCTTTGGCCTATGTGTGTTATCACATTAACAGCAGACCGAATAAAGGGGGGGCCCCAGAGCGGTGGCGAATGCTGCGTTTTTAACGGAACATTTTATTAGTTAATGATTTTGTAAACTGTTTCAAGCTTATGTGATATGTTGGCTGGAAAGTCGTTGCCAAATGGCAAAATTTTGCGATTTGTGTAAAATTAATAAAAGAAATGAAAAAATATACGGAAGCGGCCAGAAAAATTATAAACGCGTCAAAAAATCAACCAATTATGACTATAGATTTGAAGTAGAACCTTTGCTATTTGCTGTGTAGATTTTCTATTTCATCTCGTCTTTATTTCAAGCTAAGGTTCAAACACTGTACTCGCAGATTGGAGTTGTTTACCATCCCCGTTTGTATATGGGAGCTAGATATACTTCTGATAGTAAAAAGCGCAGCCAGTATTAGGGTTGCGTTATAATCGACGTCCGCGTCACCGTGCGTCACCCGTACGGCGCCGTCCGTCACCGAGCGTCACCCGTACGGTGCCGTCCATCGCCGTCCGTCACTGCCGTCATCCGTACGTCGCTGTCGGTCACCGTTCGTACCATACACTAACGTACGTGAGTTATTTGCGCACGATACCGCACGGTGCCGGACGGCGCCGCATGGTGACGGACGGCGCCGTACGGGTGACGGACGGGGCCGGACGTCAACAAAAGTATAGCGCAACCCTAACTTTGTTACAACTTGATTAATACTTGTTCCTTACTGTAGCTTTAAAAGCTTTATTTAGACTGCCTGCACATGCGTACCTTTAAACTTGCTGTGGTAACGCACGAATTACGAAGTTATTCCATGCTTGGACAGGTATTTCTATACTCTATCTCACATCAACGGCTGTGCATTTCAAGAATAAGCAGAAAAATTTGTTTGCCGCTTAAGCTTGCTTAAAAGCCCAAAAAAAGCATAAAATTTTGTCTAAAGCTTAAGCTTACTATACTGTAGTCCCGCGAAAAACGGAACTTCCGTCAAAGTAAACACGGGCAAAAAGCATTGTGTATTTAGTCTTCGTTTTGGATAAATTGCGGCAGCAGCCACAACAGCATCAGTACATTTGCGTTAAATATTTTAATGAAAAGTTTTGTCTCCTGTCGTTTGAAGGTTTTTAAAATTATTTCCAACCATTTCAGGGTTACACGACTTGTTTTCTAAACTTCCTAAGCATTGACACGTTCCTTGTATATTAGCGATAATACAGTTTTCCCTGTCGTAACTTTTTCCAAAATAAATTTTTGAAAACGAAACTTGAAAGTGCAGCATCTTAATTTTGAGTGAAATTTTTTATATTTTTTGCTGTTTTTATTTGCTTTTAAAGCATAAAACTGCAAGAATATAATGTTATCGAATTGTTTTTGCAAATGCTTTATTGTAGATAGATATTATCGGGCAAGGTTCCACATTGGCTTTCTGGTGAATCACATATTTTTTGACCTTAGCTAGATTTGTTCAGTTTAAGTTTTTCCACATTGACCTTTTTAGTTCTGATTCTAATGAAATTTAATTAATTTTGAGGACAACTTTCCAGAACTAAACGTTTAGTTTGTTGAAACAATTCGGGCCAATGTTACTTTTAGGACCGTAATTGTAGATTAAGCGTATTCCTAAGCCTATTAAGCTTAAGCGTTGAAAAAGTGCATACCTAAGCCGAAGCCAAAGCAAAAAATATGGTATAAAATGTAAACATTACTCTTTTGCAGTGCCACCAAAAACTGGGCGGTCCTAAAAGTTGCATAGGTCGTAATTCAGATACTTAATAGCCTTAGCAAGAATTTCGGGTTGCTCTGTAAAAACACTCTGCTTAAAATACTATGGTTATATTTTACTAACCTTTTTGAGTAGAAGTGTACTAAATATTGAGTAAATCTTTGCTTAAAAAATGTAAGTAAGTAAAACTACTGCTGTCATTTCCTGATAAAATTAGTAAATATAAAGCTAAAAATTTTGTGTTTGCTTAATATTAAGTAAAACTTTGCGAAGCACCATAGTAAGTAAAACCGACACTTAATTCGGCAACAGTTTTACTTAATTTTAAGTATAATTTTTTAGTGAGTGGGGGGGGGCGGTGGCTAAACATAATCTACTTGTAAGGCAATTTATTTATTGACAAAAATTTTCAAGACCATTGCTGGCCATTTCCCTCTGAGTTCTTCATCGCCTGATGGAGATTGATACGACTGATGGTGACGCAGATACGTTCCGCATTTATAAAAAATATATGAAATGTTTCAATTTAACATTGAAATCAGGTACAATTTTCGCTTTGGGATGCATAGTGAAACGCTGTTGGATTTTATGTTATAAGGATACAGTACAGTCGGGCCCGTAGTCAAGGTAGGGGCGAGCCAGGGTGGCTCACACCCCTGGAAAAATTTTGGCCCCACTCCTAGAAAATTTTCAACCTTTCTTGTAAGTCAACGAAAACACTTGTATGCCTTTTCTGAAAATTTTTAGCCCCTCCTTCCTTGCAAGGCTAGCTGGTTACCGGCGTGGATACAGTACAAGGTATTCGGTTTGAAAAAGAAACTAGCAATTTATGTTTGGCAAAATTTTAAGTCTAAATTTTTCACATAATTTCGATTCACATTTGAGTTTCTATTAAATAATAAATTTTGCTTTCACAACACAAAAATCATTAAACGCTACATGGGGCGCGTAGTGTAGTCTTAAAGACACATTTTGGTTGAAACATTCGGAACTTTCTTGTTATTTGTTCAATATACATTCACCCCGTTATTTTTGCTTTTGAAAAATTTTGCATATTTTAGTTTCTCGCGACTTTTCCGTCATATTCCACAGCAAATTTGATTTTTTGAGAGAAAACTATGGTTTTAGAGGTTTAGGATTTCTCACTGTTACCCTTTAAAATGAGGGAGGGCGGAGCACTGCGTGGCCCGTTCTGTCTGGGAGTTTGCAGAATTTGTAGAATTTATGTCAGCGGATTTTGTTATGATGTTATGGCTTTTTCCAATTTTCTCTGCGGTGTGACAGGAGCTACTTTGATGTAAAGTGTACGTTTGTAAGCTATAAAACCTAGGTTCCAGCGGTTGCGTGGTACGTGAGAAAAATGTACCAAAAGAGCTGTGTTGTTGTTTTTAAAAAAAATTAAATGAGGTTACTCTTAAACTAAAAGATATCGTTTTAATAATTAATTTTGAAAAGATTTTGTACAATGCAACATAAATCCGAATTATGATCGGCATAGTTATATGTATTGAGCGAAGCGAAACTCCGAGCGAAGCTCAGAGTTTCGCGAAGCGTTTTATGTTTTGTACTTGGGGGTCGAAAGGTGGATGTCCGTCCGTCCGTCTGTCCGTCCGAAAAGAATCTCAGGAACGACTGAACCGATTTTGATAAACTTTTTTGTTTGAAAGCCAATTATCCTGGGGTGTTAACCTCGCATTGGGGTTTGAAAGTTTTAAGCCGTTTGTTAGCTACAGGCTAATTTGCATAATTAATTTAGCCTAAATTAGGACTTTCCACAATATTTCACTAATTATTACAGTTAGAAGCAATCTAATTTTAGCATTAAAGAGTTCTTGGGTGCGAGGAATCTGCGTAGACTGTTTACAAATCTCCAAAACGGATAATTGAGCAGTTAGCTAATAGATAATTTGCATATTAGCATAGTTTATAAGCCTAAATTAGGACTTTTTACAATATTTCACTAATTATTAAGGTTAAAAGCAATATAATTTCAGCACTAAAGGGTTTTTAGGTGCGAGGAATTTGAATAAATTGTTTACAATCCTCCAAAACCGATAATTGAATAGTTAGCTAATAGCTAATTTGCATAGTAGCTTAATTGACCAGGCAAAATTAGGACTTTTTAAATTATTTCAATAATTATTAAGGTTCAAAGCAGTATAAGTTCAGCACTAAAGGGTTTTAAGATGCGAGGAATCTGAAAAACTGTTTACAAACGTCTAAAACTAATAATTGAGTAGTTAGCTGATAGATAGTTTGCATATAAGCATAGTTGATAAGCCTAAATTAGGCGTTTTTACAATGTTTCACTAATTATTAGGGTTACAAGCAATCTAAATTCAGCAATAATGAGTTTTCGGGTGCGTGGAATCTGAATAAATTGTCTACAAACTGTTAAAGGCCATAATCGAATAGTTAGCTAATAGATAATTTGCATATTTGCTTAATTGATGAGACAAAGTTAGGACTTTTTAAATTATTCCAATAATTATTAGGGTGGCTGAGGGGTTTTTGGGTGCGAGGAATCCGAGGAAATTGCTTACAAACCTCCAAAACTGATAAATGAATAGTTAGCTAATAACTAATTTGCATATTACCTTAATTGCTTACGTGTGTTCGAGCTTCGCTCAATAAATGTAGTCCCACTACGACTGGTATATATATGAGCTTTTTTCTTCGTGTCCAAAAACTTCAGAAGGGACATATTTCAGCGTTTTTCGTTTTTAACATAGGCGGCTGTGGGTCACTACAAATAATTAGTAGCTCGCACATCGCGTGAACATTGTGAGCCGTTTGACTCAGATACTTGCTTCCGCTGCGGAATTTATTAAGCGATATAGACTTGTAACTTCCGTACATGTTCTGATTTACGCCTCAAATTGGTTTTAAGCCAAAGTCTGACTTGAATTACGTCTATGAAACATTGCGAATATGTCCCAAATAGTATCTGATTTGGTACTTACTTAGTTTCCTCGTATAAAGTTCCCTGAACGCATAAGAAACTTGAGTCGAAGTCTAATCCCGGAACAAGTTTTAGCTTCAGCCTAAACATAAGCTAAAGCGTAGATCTAAATCCCAAGCCTTAGCCTGAGCCTTAACATGTGATAAACACTGTCGTGTGTAAGGACAGTTTTGTATTCTATTAAAATAGTGTGGGAGGAAACTAAATAAGTGTACCAATCGTTTCTTAAAATATTGAGTGGAATATTAAAATTTCTCCCATTCAAAATATTTGCCAAAGAAATTATACTTAAATGAGTCTTTCAAGCTGTCTATTTTAACATTTCTAGCGCTGAATATTGCCACAGCTGAATACGGTCTGCTTCACATTATCTTTCATAAACAGTGCAATGCATACATAGCTAACAACGATCGCCAAGCTACCAAGATAGATCATCATTTTGTTGCGTTTACCAAACACCAAAATCTCTGCCGTTATTACAACGAACGACAACGGAGCATACAGACGTATTTGAGACGGTGGCACAGACCACAGTGGCAACAACAGGACCAATCGAAGAACCGGAATCTGCCGCAGTTGCGCTACAGTTGCTACGAGAACAAGTTTCAAAAATGATGATCGAGCTTGGTGTCGTAGTTCAAGATTTGATGAGTGACGTTTACGATTCAGCGTAAGTTTGAATGTGTTGCGGAAAAATTAAAAGCAGTCAAAAGTGCAGAGATTTCGAGCCTTTTCAAAACTTTCGGTGTATTGTTAAACTGATAGTCTGTGGAAGTTCTCACCTAATTCAAGTTATCAAACAGGTACACACTATGCTACACGAAGCAGTGCTTTTCGACTTTTGTGCTGCTGGGCACAAAATAAGAACCACTTATAAAGTAGCAAATACAGATCATTCAGTCTTAGTGTTTCAGAATTGTTCAAAATTAAATTATTTGATTCGCTTTTATTTTCAGAATTGTTGCCGAATATTTAAATGCGGATGCGTTTGAATTTTGTTCAACCGGAGTTCAAACGCTTTTCGCCGCCGTTCAGCGTACATTTAGTCGAAATTGTCATAAACGTGACGCTGTTGCGGCGTTTTTGTTTATCAATTTGTTTATGTTGCTGTGTATTTATCTGTGGTAAGTGTGAACCTAATATTATAATACAAGATAAATGCGATACTTTCATTAATTAATTGTCTCCATTTGAGTGCTGGAATTGCGCATGGGTCCTTGCTTCGTCTTTGATGGCGCATATATAATCATATTCTAACTATTTGTTTCGGAACCAACTGTAATTAATCCCAATTTCGCGATATTCCGCTGTTGTGAAGCTATGGATTTTTTTCTTACATAAATCTTATAATTCGTAAAAAGTGCATCCTCAATTAATACAACTCTTATCAATGATGATAACAAAGTGTTATAAAGTCTACTTTAATACGTAGCACGAACAAATACCCCTGAAAACTGCATTTAATCTTTGCAACTTTTTATTGCTTCCGGGTAAGTTTGTATAATCATTGAGTGTATAAAATAAGATATGTTTTTTCACTCTTACAGAATGTTCTTTCATCGCGTCAGAAATTTTTTACTACTGCACTCAAAAATGAAATTTAAAATGTGATTGCACTCCTAAATTTGCTTGCTGTTTTTGAGACAATTTGTTAAAATTTTGGGGCAATTTATGTATCAAAACTGGCCATAGGCAGCGGTGTTCAAAAAATTTTTTAAGAGAAATTTGATTTTTAACGCAAAACAGGAATGCGTGAATTTGTAAGACAATTTGTTAGTAGTTTGGTTCTGTTATTCGAAATTTACTTTTCGTGAGGTTGTCTGTTAGTAATTTTGAAACCCTGGTATGTTGTTTTTTGCACTTAAGTTTTAGCTAAAATGTGACCTGCGAAATAATAAAGATAAATAAGTAACGCCTAAAATTTGAAATAAACACAAAGCAACATCCTAGAATGATGCATAATCGATTGGTATCCTTGGCAACGGTTCTATTAAGCTACAGGTATCTGGGGTTTACTGGGTTTGCACTCGCAGAAAATTAGTCTAAACTATCACCATTCTATCAGGAACAAAGTGCAAATTGTGTTCATGCAATAATGCGTGGTTAGCTTAATTTTTTACCGCCGTGTGGAATTTTACACCGGCAAGCGCGTGTGCATATTGAAGAAGTTCTAATTATATGCTATACCGGAGCCGGATATTCGGTCGATCCCTGCAACGGACTATGCCGGAGCGGACCACCTTCAAATTCTACGCAATATAGCAATATGTTAACAAACCCGGCAACCTAAATATTGATTGCAATATTTCTCAATGAGTATTATGTGACATTTATCTACAGAATTACATAAAACGACACGCGCATGGCAACTAACAGTCTGCCCGGTAAACCGAGGCCTAGCCCTAAACCCAAAGCATAAGCCTAAATATAAGTGTAAGTCTAAGCTTAATCCCAGTATTTATCTCTTCCAGTTTTACTGTCTCCAAGATTGGCAGGCTGCTGTAATTAACATGGACCAACATAAACATTATTTTCGATTATTTTGAGCTCAGAATTGTCCAAATATCTGACCTCAAATAAATGTAACTAGTCCACGTGGTTGTAAATCTGCAACCTAAAAACATTTGTTCCCAAACTATTCTTGAAAACTGGGCAACACTTTTTTAGATTGGTACAATTTCAGGTACAACAAGCCTGCGTTCTTACGGACAAGCCTGAAACATTTCCCTGCGTTAGGTTCAGCACCTCATTTGACACTTAGTAGACCACCGGTATCTTTATCTCCTTGGTTCGAAAATGGTTTCCGAATGCTAAAAGAATCGGCAGGTTTGTTGTAGAATCTTTTTAGTTTTTTTAAAGATCCGGAGTGTTATTCTTAAACGTGTGTAGCACAATTCAATTCCTGTTGGTTTGTAGGTGAGAATTTGAAATTTTCCACACATTGAGAAGGAAGATATTGCCGAAACTATGCTAAGTTTTGAAGCTTTTTATTTCCTATGGCTTTTATTCTCAAATGTGTGCAATGGGATCCGTAACTGCTGTAGGTAGCTTGTGAGATAGACTTACAATATGTTAGCTTACTGTGGTGACCCGAATAAGAGGGGATCCCCATTTTGAGTCCCAATCAATAGGAGTCCGTATCCCTAATAAGAGTTCGTAAGCGGATAAAGTCCCTAAACCCTAATTAGAGTCCATAAATGTTAAGTATATATCTCAAATTGTAGCGCATAAATGACTCCACGACCAAATAAAGTTGTGTTCGAAACTTTAAAGCGTACTTAAGTTTGAAAGTACATTCCTAATTACCTTGCGTTATCGCTCAAGCTTTTGAGGCAAGCAAAAACGTTTAATTCAACGGATAGTTGCAATACCGGATAAAGGGTGGCGGAGGGCGGGTTGAAAATAAATAACTGTCCATAACCGAATAACAGGGGGTACCCTCTGGAGAATCCAAATAAAAATCAGTCCATCCCCTATGATTCGGGTCACTACAGTTTTGTAGGGACTCGAATAAGAGGGAGGTAATAAGAGGGGGGTTCCCATTTTATGATCCCAATCAATAGGAGTCCGTATCCCTAATAAGAGTTTGTAAGCGGATAGAGTCTTTAAACCATAATTGGAGTCCGTAACTGTCAATTATCCCTAACTGTAGAGCATAAATGACTCCAGGACCAAATAATTTGACTTCGAAACTTTAAAGCGTACTTCAGTTTTGAAAGTACATTCCTAAGTATAACTTTGCATTATCGCCCAAGTTATTGACACAAGACAAATAAACGTTTGGGTTAAAAACAAATAACAGTCCGTAACCGAATAACAGGAGGGGTACCCTCTGGAGAGGCCAAATAAATATCAGCCCACCCCCTCTTATTCGGGTCACTCACTACAGTACGTATATAGATATCAGGTATTATATAAGTTTGTACCCGAAACCGTATATATCTATATATGTCGTAGGCTAAACTACTATTCAGGACAAAGATAACCTCTTCTAAATATTTTTGCTAGCCAGCATAGCGAGCGAGAAAATTTATTTGACCTATGCATGCTGATTATTTTGCAGTCTGTAAAAAGTGCTATTTTTACTGTTATGAAAATTTTCGGGGATATTTGTTCCCCATAATGGTATTTTATACATTAACATCAGTTTTGACTAGGCTGTTGGTTTACATTGTCGGTATTCGAATCAGAGTTGGACATTAACCGCGGGTTCCCGTGCGTACCCGTGGGTAATCCCGGGTCGGGCAAAGAATTTCAGGCATGGGTATACCCACGGGTAAAGATTTATATCACGCGTACAATAAGCGGGGGGAACTGACATTTATTTGGTCTTTCCTGAGGGTTCACCTGTTATTTGGTTACGGACTGTTATTTGTTTTTAACCCGCCCTTCGTTACTGATATATATTCAGTATTGCAACTAACGGAAACGGACACCGATTTTTCCGGAAACGGAAACGGATATCCGGTTACACCCTGGCACACAGTCATCTGATATTCGTACTAGCCAAATATTGATAAGAACAACGCATGTCGGTGCAATATATAAAGCGGGGTTGTGATGCCATCATTCAGCTAATGAGGGGACGTGAACTACTTCGAGTTAGCTTCCAGATGTTACGTAACGTGATATGGTCTGTTTTACTTCTGGTCAGATGCTATGCAATGTTTTACCGGTGCTTCATTTAGTTGGGTTTCAAATTTTGTTGTTTCTAGTATACAAACGTTCGTGTGTCAAATTCGCTGGAGCTATAAACGTAAAACTTCATTAAATTGCAAATCACAAGCAATCTTTAAAATTCTGGCTTAACTTCAGTCGCGAGTAAAAGGTGGGTCGCGGGTAGATCTTGTTAGCGCGGGTATACCCGCGGGTGAGAAATTCATATTTGTGTGGGTAAAGCGTGGGTCGGGTAAAAAATCCTTACCCACTTCCAACTGTGATTCGAACGAGTCCTGGCTTAAGCCAGTTAATATCTGATTTTCCGCAATAGTATATTTGTCTACATTACACGATCTAGTAAGCTGCAACGCTCACAATACGTAATTTCGTCAGTTTCAAAAATTTTTTGTTTTTAAAATTTTATTTTAACAAAGGATCGAACAGGTATTTTGAGGAATTGAGTTTTCAAATTATTGCAGCCAGCATTGAAAATTTTATTTAGATAATGGTGGGGGCACATGGACGTTGTCGAAAGATAATTTTGCCGTGTACGCAGCACAAGGGGTTCGTGATACTATGGAAGATCGCTTCAGTATCTTGATTGATGAACGAGCTTCGGAGAAGCCGCTTGGGTTGTATGGTATTTACGACGGACATGGCGGAACAGTAAGTGACAGGTCATGGGAAAAGTCGGATGCGATGGGGTGACAGAGAATGATCGCCACCCCCTTGCTGCTTTAAAGTTATGCTAGTGCTTTAAATCAGCTTTAATTTTCTATGCGGTTCAGAATTAAAACATTTGCCATAATATACCCAAAATGATAGATTTCTATTAAAATAATATGAAATTATTTCCATATCCGGTTACTTAGTTGGCATTGCAATCCGGATATAATTTCAGGATGTTAATATATTTCCATTCGGATAGACTGGACCGCCGACCGGACTGCATACAATGCTTTAACGGACTATCTGCAGTCCAGATCGCTGGACCGGTCCTGCAGTGCAGAACCGCCGGTTCGGACCGTAAATCAGCAAACGTTATTATTAATCGAGTACACATCTTCATATATATTTTTGATATCGAAATATCGGCGGCATATTCGGTACCCATCAATAGTTATAGGTACAGTAATCGTCCCGGCATTTGATTAAATGGAAAATGTTTTAGCGAATCGCTGAACTGGCTGAAGAATACTTGTTGCATTCCGTTGCATCGCGCATTCTGTCTCGTAACGACCCAACTCTGCCGTCTCAACAATCAACGACTACACGACTTAGAGAACTAACATCGAGTATGGCAAAAAATACCCGTGACGATTTGACCAAATGGAGCAAGGTAAAGTAAAATCCTAATTTAGATCCAGGTACGAGTGTTCAAGTTAAACTCGCTCTTTTGCTCTGAAGGTTTATAGAGAGTGTGGCTGGATGGCCACCTCCGCTAAATTTGAATTCGTTTCCGTTTACGCAAAGAATATGGACACCGCGTCACTCAATCGTCAGTGAGAAATCGTGTCAAAAATAAAACGCTATTTTAAACGCTTTTGTGTTTCAAATTGCTATTTCGAAAACACTGTTTGTAAGCAAAGAAACGTTAAAAAGTTTTTAATGAAAATCCTTTGATGATTATCTTGAGTTGTGACCTAATATTTCAGTCGTTTTTAATGCCGGACCCTTCCGTTCAAAATTCCTCGATACGCCACTGCTAATATTTTTAAGTAAAAGAAGAATATGCGCTTCTCGTGAGTTTAGTTCAGCCAATTGTATTGCTTCGCAGAAGGTAGAAAAAATAACTTCAGTCAATCAGATGGTGTTTTATTTAATTTTTTTATTGATTTTAGGTGCTTTCCGAAGAAATTTCATCCATTGATCAAAAGATTTATAATTCTACAAACGAACGTCAAAAGCCTCATAGTGCTCAGTCAGGTAACGCATAGCTTGATGTTGCTAGTACTCGTGCTATAACGAATTTGTTCTGCATCCACAGTTGAAGTGAAAAACCCGAAATTTTTGGATTCACTCACTTAAACGGTATCAACCCGAAACAAGGTTATTGTTAAACAAGTTAAATAAACAACACAAAACGACAATAATATTGTTTCTGCTCTACTATCAATAAGATCGTCTAATTATTTGGTCAAAACCTCTAAAAGCATGTATCATAGGTTAGTTGCTACACAATCTGAACAATATGCGTAAACACGAATTTAAAATTTGAATTTTTTAAATCCGGAAATCTAAGTCACTCCACGCAATTATAATTGAATTTTCTCGAGCGCGCTAAAACATCCGTCAAAATAAGATATTGTGATAGCCTTTAAAAATGCCGAAGGTGTAAAATTTTGTGGACTTGTATTCACTGTTCAGGGTGCAATCAGAATTCCTGTTCGATAGGAAAATCCGGTATTTTTTATTCCGACACTAAATTCAGTATTTCTTCAACCGATGTTTTCGGTATTCTCGGTGGTAAGATTTTTGTGCTTAAAAGTTATAGTTGAATTAAGCTTATGTGACGAATTTTTTATTTTTGAGTTAATAGATCTGGGAGTACAACGCTACCGCATTTTTTTGAATTTCACAGAATTTCCACGAAATTGCTAGTTAACGCGTCAACTTAAGCTGTCATCACGTGTGAGCAAGTGTGATGACAGACCTTGGAAAAGAAGATAGTATCGTGGTCGTAGTTTCGGCCATATTACGCTAAAAATTAATTTTGCGGTAAAAGTTATTTTCACTATCCGGTTCCGGCAGAAAATAAGGTATCTCTTTCATTTTTCGGTTCCGTTTTCAATATTTTATGATTCAGATCGCACCCTGCTTTGCAAGTATTGTATACATGCAACATTACCATCATTGAGCCAACTGTTGTAACTGAGAAAAACTTCGCGATCTACTGATTTGACACCATTTGCCTAGCAAATAGTTTAATGTCCGATAAGGATGGTGGGACATAAATGAAGCCCCATTTTTTTACATACACCAGACTAGGAACGTTTAAATTTCAGGTAGTACTGTGTTAACCGCTGTGATCTTGCCAGACGGGCATTTGCTTACTGCAAATCTGGGTGATTCTCGTGGTGTTATGTGTAGAAGTGATGGCTTAGCGATCCCTGTAACGGTTGATCACAAACCGAACGATGTAAGATGATTTTTGTTATGAATGGGCCGCAGGCTCACGAGTATAGATAGCATTTTATAGTTGGGGTAACGTATATTTTTCAAATCCTGGCAATCGCTTTAGCGTAGAAGGACTTACAACAGATTTCGAGGCGCGTTACTTTAATGAATTGTATCGATATATTAATGGTTCTTATTTGTTTGTGATCTGCCGGTCGAGTATTCAGTGTCAATTAAACCAGCGAACCATTTACAAAATAAGTCTTGGATAAAGCATGCAGTTTATATATATGTATATATAGATATAGATATAGATATACATATATACATATACATATATATCTAAGCAATCTATAAATATGGATTATCTACCGCGTGACTACAAATATATTTATTAAACTAAACCGGATTCATTAACTTTTAGTGTCATGTAGCAGCATGAGAATTTAGCACTGCTCTATATATCTGTGGTTTAGCCAGTGGGCACCCGCAGCATTTAGAGGCATGGGTTGGGTAAGTAAAGTGCAAGAGTGGATAGACCACTTTCAGTAAGAATGTACAACTGGGTCCATATTATTTACGGATATCTGTAAATCAATTTTGTATGCTACTCAAATTGTTTTAGTTGTGATCATATACAATTGAGATTGTCAATAATTAATCTGCCAAAGTATAACCCCCATAAATTAGGGGCGGGGTCAACTAAAAATGCAACGCCCGATGGTACATTTTGTACCACATAATTTTTAGTATTAAGTTGCACATTTTTGCAAAATTGATGATCATTGACACTTGGTAGTAATACGTAGAAAGCTGTTTAATTTTAGCCGCAAGAGCATCAGCGAATCAAATCACTCGGCGGATTTATACAATATTTCGGTGTTTGGAGAGTGATGGGTGTGTTAGCAACGTCGCGCTCGCTAGGTGATTTTTTCCTTAAATTCCCAAAACCTTACGTCAGTGCCGTGCCCGAAATATTGACTTTCGATTTGAATAAACACTCACAACCAAGTTCCTCAACAACACGTCAAACTTTACCGTTTTTAATTCTTGCCACTGACGGATTATGGGACGTAGTGAGCAATCAAGAAGCAGTTACCCTGGTCAAAGCTCAGCTCGAGGGTACAACAGCAACCCAATCATTGTCAAGCTCAAAGAATCCGCTTCAGCAAGCCGCTGAAGGTCTCGCCCGGACCGCGTTGGCTCGTGGATCACAAGACAATATTACTGTGATGATCATACGATTGCCAAAATTAGGCCTAAGCTCGAGTCGAAATTCATCTGCGTCAGTGCTTGCTGCTGCTCTGAACTCTGCTCGGAGTTCACCTTCGCCTACTCGTCGGATAAATCGATCGAACGCTTCAAATCCTGAGTCAGTAGACCAACAAGATAAGCCAAATTCAACCGATAACTTAAAAACCAACGGTTCTGATGAGGACGCGGTTGAAGCCAATACGACTAGCTAGCTAAATAAAAAATGGCGTCACACGTTGGCGGAAAACATTCATTCAGTACGACTCAACGTGACTTTAGTTTGGTCAAGCCCGTGGTCACTCTAGTTGCGGGAAGGGGGATGAGACTTTTCACGACGGCGTTGGCAGAGTGACGCATGCTTTATAAGCAGTTAAGACATTTCTGGTGGTCTAACCTTTCGAGTTGCCGCGCTCTTCTTACAGAATAAGTTTGAAGCAATCGGTGTTGATTGTGTGATTGAATTCTAAATTGCTCAACAATTCCTAGTCATATTTTTTCACAGTGAGAGCGAGCTAGTGGTTTGTAACTTGGCAGTTTTGCACATGTTTTATTGCACGCTCTAAAATATATATAGAACAGGTTTTCAACAACAGGGGTGTGCTCCAGGTTTACGCTGATGCTTAGATTTACTGAAGTCCTATTTTATGTCGGCCTAAAATGAAAGTTTAAGCAATTGTGAACGTGAACTCAATTTAGTCTCGTGTAAACCGGAAATATTACAAATTAAAGCAACATATGTTTTTAAACAGTTTTTAATTTCAACAAAGTTTTAGTTTTTGGTCTCATACGTAGGATTTTTACAATTTGGAAGATTTCAACGCCTATAACTGCTAATTTGAGCTAAAGCCTATTTACATGCGTTGAAAATAATATTTCTACAAATGTTACAGAAAATATGTTTTTTAGAAAATTGAAATATGTATTTTTTGAAATACGATAAAAATATCTTAAACGTTTCGGAAGTAGCAATTATTAAAATTGATATGAATTCTCTAAAAGCTAAAGAAATGATATAATCAAAGTTTGAACGAGAAATCTAAAGCCAAGCAAGAGACAAAATGTGCTGAACTGACAAATTATATTTTAACTGTTATTACCCAATTTTATCTCACATTCAAGTCGAACGTGTAAGTAGCAGTCTTGCCGCTCGAGGCAATAAAGTGTCTATCCACACGGAAAACTTTGCCTTTTATAGTTATAAAATACCAGGGTGCAACAGGAACTGAAAAATGCCGGAGCCGGGGGTCAACGAAACTTGCCGGAGCCGGAGCCGGGGGTGAGGCGAAATTAGGTAGTAAACGATGATAGTTAATTTTAGCCAGTATCTGCAATATGGTGTTAATTTATTTGGTGTTACGCTAATTTTCTGCGAATTTTCGGAAATTCTTCTCTGAAAATTGTGGCAAAAGTAAAACGAAACGCGTTCAAACAGATAAATAATTTTGCAAAAATACACAAAATTTTACTACCGAAATTGCCGTAACCTCCGGCAAAAATTTTACCGGAGCCGGAGGCCGATTTTCTGCCGGAGTTGGAGCCGGAGGTAGACCTCCAGTTGTCCATGTAAAATACTTAGTGAGGAGATAAACCACAGTACTATTCTAACAACCAGCACTATGTACGTATATACATTAAAATTATAGCAATATGTCTAGTTGATTAAAATTTATCCAATAAAACCATAATTTTCTATTTCGTAAAGATGGTGGTGGTACCGCGGGCAAACGCGCGACGGGGACTTCGTGCGCATTTGCTCGCGATTTCCCCACCACCTTATGATGTTTTTGACGTGTAGGTATATCCTTGGGTAAAAATGTTAAAGAGTAGGTATTAATATTTGTAATTCTTTACTCTTCTGGAATTTGGAGTCAAACGACATACCTATACAGATTAGCTTTTGTCCGGTGTTTATTATTGCTTTAGATTTACTTTATAAAATATATTATGGTTTGCTTTGGCATAGATGCCAGCGTAGGTATATATAACCAAATTCGTTTGTAATTTTCAAGTGATTTTGAAGTTTGAATTGTAAAGTTTATTCAAAAAGACACTCAAAGACAAACTTTAAACGCTGTGTGAAAAGTTTTTGAACATAGCACCGGTCTTTATCACACATGGTTGCGTCATGCTAGCAACTCATCGTAACCAAGACCTAGCGTAGCGATAATGTTAAGTACAGTACAGAATCGGACGTTTTTGCCTGAACAAAAAAGGGTGGGAAAAGCTGAGTCGCGTCTAATGCATTTTGTGCAGATTTACCTGCGTAGAAAAAAGTAAAATTTTCGCGGGTACAGATCCGTCATTTCTCTTTACATCTCTGACTGCAACGGATAACTTAGGTTAACGGAACTGTCCATGCTCTATCGGTGAAGCACTCACAACTATTAGTGGTGAAAGAACATTCCTCCAATTTTCATAACTGTGCGAAGATTGGTCAGTCAGCTTTGTCGGCATATGTGCACGGTAAGTGTAGGAGAAAGCAAAAGTATTGCAGTAAGGGTGCAACCGGAGTTATAAAACACCGGAACCGAAACCGGAAAGCCAAAAAATAACGGAACCGGACAGAGGCGGATCCAAAAACTTTTAACGAGGGGCGGCCTGGCAAATGTTATGAAACGCACAAATTGTAGATCTTTTATCACAAAAAATTCTGCCGGAAAAATATTTTTTACAAAAAAATTCTGAGGGGAAAAATTTTAAGGTAGGGACCATATCATAACACAAAAAATTTCTGACGGGTGGGGGGCGTTACTCGCCCTGCCCCCTCCGGATCCGCTAGTTGATCCGGAGCCGGAACCGGAAAACCAAAAATACTTGTTACCGGAAGATTAATATTTAGCGCTATTTTAGTATTTTATCTATTTTATCGCCTTTAATGATGTAAAGAGACCATTTAGGATGCCAAAATTCTGAATCGAACGCTTTGTCTGGAAATGTAAAAGATAAAAAACGTAGTGACACATATTGAAAACTTTGCCAATACACGTTCAGACAATTTTAGAAAAATAAGTTAGAATAATACGCCAACTTTTTTTAATTATTAAAATGAGAAAAATTTTCAATACTGAAAATACCGGAAAATTCCGGTGAAAAAATACCGGATTTAGTACCAGAAGCGGATAGTGAAAATACCGGACTTTCCTAGCGGAACCGGAATTCCGGTTGCACATTGATTGCAGTACATATGCACATATCGGTATATGAAGTTGTAGTCTACAACGTAGGTTACTCTAGATTAAAATCTTTGCCACCCATCCTTGGCGGGTACCCCTTATGTTGGATCGAAAGTAGCTACAGCATCACGTTTGCTATTCCAGTCATCGGTGTTCGGGATTGGAATATCCATCTGAAACTCGCGGTGCGCTTACACTAATATAAAGTTGCTGTTACTACCGGATCCAAAATAGCTCAAACGGAACAATTCGACAGAATTTCCAGACGACAACTATTCTAGTACTGTATTTGAACAGTGCAATCGAAAACTAAGGGCCAAAAAATTCGAAAGAAATAGGGATATGTACTAAGAAAGCGGGCTAGATCCCAATAACCGCGAAGTCTATTAACCCGGTTTTCCTCGGCAATGTATCGGACGCAACCGGGTCAGACTCAACAAAAGCAATCCCGTCCAGCGAGAATTGCTGCGCCTTACCATAAAACCAAAGAAAACACGGGGTGAAGATAGTATCTCAATTGATTCCTGTAACAAAATTGAAGGAAAAAGTTTCCTGGAAAAGATTTTGGGCTAAATCCCTTATAAAACGGACACCTTTGCTTTGTTGATTTGCTTTGAGCACATCCATTTTTTTGTTGCCACACTTCCAGGTACCGTTGACACTTCTAACCTCCGCTACCCGGGAGAACGGATTGTGAAAGAGCAAGACATGTTGCAGCCGACTCCTTACTTGAAGTCGGCCACAACTACCCAAAAATCGGAAAACATATAAAGTCACAAAAAATAACTCGAGGCATCAGATGAGAATAAATGCCGTACTGTCAAACGGAGAACAAAAACAGACTGAATTCCTGAAGAGAAGAATATATAGCCGTTTATATAGGGCTTATTCCGGCAACCTCTATTTTGCATAAATTTGCATAAATTTCACTAAAATTTGCAAATTTATATAAATTTCTTAAAACCGGCGAGAAAGCGTGGTCCGAAAAGTTTCAGAGGAAAAGAGCAACAACACAAACAACAATAAAAATAATAAGACAAAGCAACCGCAACAACAAAAACTAACCCAGAAGCAAAGATCCGAAGCGGTTGCGGAATAAAGCGAATCCAAGGAGTTGAATGATTCCACACTATGTAAAGAAGGGTTGTTAATATTTATTATGGATAGCGCAGGATGCTCACACCCAATCCTGAATTCTTTAACTATCTAAACCAGTAGAGCTTAGCGGATAGTACCAGGCCCAAAAACATCTAAACCATGTTCGAATCGAATTTACCTGTCCACTTCAACCGCCTGTGCTCTCCTGTTAGACTCTTAGATCTAAAATTTGAAACCACCAAAATTCATGCCTGCGAAATACTACACGGTGGGTCAAACAGTCGGATACCCCATATAAACGCTTAGCTACGGCTTAAAAATAAAGTAAACCGGTGGTTTAGAGCCCGACACGCTCAAACTCCGCGGCCCCCGGGTTTTTCCAGAAAGATTCTAAGCTTAGCGGATTCCTTGATTCAGTGGTATCCGTACACTGCAAAAAATTGTGGGTCAAATTGGCTGTTTTCGAAATAAGCTTTTCCGGACTACCCAAACTGAGTCAGATTCGACTCCGCCAGAGTAAATTGAACTACTGAATGATTCAGTGACTTGAATTTGGCTCTGGCGGAGTGAAATTTTGATTCAGTTTGGGTAGTCCGGAAAAGCCTATTTCGGAGAGAGTCAATTTGACTCACAATTTTTTGCAGTGTACATAGTCTACCACAAGGGTGTTATAAGAATCGGTAGCATGATCGAATTTTAGTGCAAGACGGCGGAGGTTCGATCGTTGTAGTGGTCCTTAGCTTTGAGTAAACCTTTCAACGGGGCTCCCTGCAGACCCTGTAGTTCCGACAAGCGCATTTTTTATTGCTAAAGGTAATAAATAATACGTGAGAAGGGTCGTGCTGTAGCAAAATCTACCTGAATTTTCCATTAAAACTGTTCATAAAGAACTATACCTTTCTGAATATCCAAAATGAAAGCTACGTGGTGAGTTGTTATCTTGTAATATTTCCCGCATTTAAACCATCCGTGAATAATATAAACTAATTTCCAGTTAATAAACTAGGTGAAGTTTTGGTAGTTTTCCAGAAAGCTACAGGAATGCATCAAAACACAGTGCAGCGTATTCTGCTTTTATGGTCATTCCTGTTAACTATGCAACTTTACGATTCCATTTAAACCAAATTGGTGTAGAATTGCAAACAAAAAATATAACCGCCAAGTAAACGACTGTTTCCGTAAGGTCAACGTATATTGTGCAAAAGAAGACATTTAAGCTTTGTTATAGGGCACACCGGAACATCCCGAAGCAGAATCGTTATGCTGGATTACAGTGCAAAAGTTTTCTCTGTTTTAAACAGAACTAAACAAATTTACTATTTTAGTTCTTGAATGCAACCGGCAAAAGCAGTTAATAATATCGAAGACGTGGGAAATCGTTAATTATTTAGCTAGTCAATTCAACACGGCATACATGATAAAGCGAAGAACCATCTAGCTTGGCGCTTCAAGTTAGCATGTTAAACAGTTAACCATACAGTTTTACGTATCAGGGTTTTCAACGGTTTAACTATTTGTTTTTTTACTACTATAGTAGTATTAGGTGTATATGCGTAATTCTGCAGAATGATAAAGCGAAGAACCATCTAGCTTGGCGCTTCAAGTTAGCATGTTAAACAGTTAACCATACAGTTTTACGTATCAGGGTTTTCAACGGTTTAACTATTTGTTTTTTTTACTAATATAGCAGTATTAGGTGTATATGCGTAATTCTGCAGATATTACCTTATGATTAGACTTGAATTATGCATATAATTATGTGAGTACTTTACACCGGTGCAGGAACGGTAACGTAACGTTTGTTGTGTGCTGTTTGGCCATTAATTATGCCATATTGAAGCAGTCGATCTCATAGGATTGTGTGCGTCCGCAGACTTTTTTGCACATTCCGATCTGACAGCGTCATGTTTGCGAAAGAGATCATTTTCGCATTTTGGAGTAAGTTGATCTTGCTATGTAATAGAAATTCGAACAGCAGGGTTCATCCAACCAAATACAAAAATACCGTAGCCGGATATTTAAGTGCATATTTAAACAAAAGTCAAAATTTTCCAGGCTATTTTAGTATTTGCATTGCTGTAATATGCTATATAATTTTGTTTCTACAAGAATTAGTAAGCTGGGCTATCTGAAGTAGTTATTTTCATTTCGAACAAAATTGACAGCGAAATATTGTAATTTTTGTAATAAATAATGTTGTAATATAGACTTATGTTACACGTTTAGCAATAAATATCCGGCAAATGAAGAATACTTAGCCGAATGTCGATTTTTTGCCGGAGCCAGAGCATGTGCCTGAAGGTAAAAATCACCACAAATTCAGTATTCGAGTACAATTCTGCAGACAACGTGGCCCAGAATTCGGCATACGACCAGTAATTTTAGTTAGAGTTTACCCGTGCATGTTAATCGGATGTAGGACGATCATCCAAATAACGACGCATCCAATCCCTTGTCCACCCTCTCTGTTAAATATGTATGGCAAGCAAACACTTTGGTTTAGGGTTGATATTAGGTCAGACGAAAGCTACGCCTTTAACTGTAAAGACGACAGATATGTCACGGTTTATTCTAATCAGGGTTCTACCTTATTAATTTAACCGCAGCCGGAAATGAATTTTTAACGGAACCGAGTGTTAACCAGATAAGTGTTGCGCATGTTCTAAGTGTTTGGTTGACCTAAAAGCATATATACGTAAAAATCCGCTTGTTGGCAGACATTACGACGACCGTTAATAAATGGTGGGATTAAATTTTAGTAGCTGGCGACCTCGAAGGTGTTTTTCTTAGCGGAATTAACGTACGTGGTAAATTCTCCGGTTTTGAGCTATACGTACATAACTCTTATTTGCTACAGTAATAGCAGCGTGATACCGCCAATCGATTTTTTGTTTAAGGCGTGAAATTATTTTTGTGAGAACGGTAACCATGACCTTTGTTTTCTATTAAGCATATAATTAGCTGTATATTATTCAAATATGTACGTATCGCAACCGGAGTCGCAACTTCCCCTATTTGGTTCCACCCGGGACCGGGAACGCAACTTTTCCTCTTAAGCAGCGTCTTCTGCATACATGTATATATTGTGTACGTATATATGTATATACGTAATTCAAACTATCCATTCACAAAGCTTAACCAGTGTTTTGTTTATGATTGGACTGAATGTTTATCCTATAGGCTCAGGGTGGTAGCAGAAGCTCGGATTGGGTTTGAGATGCGACAAAAATTTAAGGTTCGTGAATCGGAATGGTGTTTTCAAGTATATTTCTTTAAATGTTTGCATTCTAAATTAACGTTTTGTGTTGAATTAATACACAAAATGCGTTCAGTTCTTGTTCGGTTTGCTCTCGAGGTTTCTTTAACTGGTGCGCTGGTGCGTATGTGGTGAACGGTGTGCTGAGGTTCGTTACTTAAACGGTGTATTGGTTTCCAACTCTGCTAAAGCGTTTGAACTCGATTTGCCACCGGTTCAACCGCGAATCGTGATTTTGCCCCGTTTACGTTTTTAAGACTTTAAACAGCGTCATAACACATTTTTGAATAATTTTTCAATTGCTTTGTATGTAGTGTATATGCGTGTAAAGTGCGTTCACAAGTGGTGCACGAGCAAATAAGAGTGGTTAACTGAGATTTTTATTTAAGATTTAAGAAAAAAAAATTTATCTGAAAATTCTTCTGTACTTAATGTTTTTGCGGTTAAACCCACTGCTCAATTTGAACACCGCAAACGCCCAGTTATATGTATGTGTATATACATGTTTTATGCACAATGGCGCCTCGTGTTTGAGCAAATTGGAGGGTGGACCCCGGACATCGCAAGAACCGACCTCGTTTCTAAAAGTTTTAAAAAATTGCAGGTCCGCGTTTAGTTATTTTAGCTATTCCGTAGACAGATGAGTATGTTATTGGGCGAAATTCCGGGTTCGGGTTGTATTGTGATTTGTTGCAGCTCTAGCTTTGAAATTGATTTGGAAAACACTAAACTTGTTTTGAAAAGTAACTATTGATGCATGCGATGCTGGACCTCAATACATGCATCAATGAAATCGGTTTTTGGTTTTCCAGAATTCGGATGTTTCTATTGCCTTCATAACAGGGTTCCAACAGGAACTAAACTTTGCCAGAACAGGAACAGAAGCAGAAATTGAATCTCTTTGCAGGAACCGGAACAGGAACGAACCGGAATTTGAAAATAATTTTCGTCACCGAATTACTGTTGAACTTTTTAGAAACTTGGCAAAAAATTGTTTGAGTGAATTTTCAGCTATTTTATCATCAAATTTTGCGAAAACCCATCAGAAACAGTTTTTTAACAAAAATGAACTAAAATTGCAAGAACGCTCGTTTGGAAATAACATATGTTTAAAGACAAAGTTTCCAGGATTTAAATGATTGTGAGTAATTTGCCACAAATCCGAAAAAATTCGGGTTCCTGCATCTTTGAATGCAGGAACAGGAACTGTAACATGAATTGAATTTTTGCAGGAATTCCGACCGGAGCAGGAATTCCGGTGGAACCCTGCTTCATAATATTATGTTTGCTATGACTGCATATCAAACGAATATGTAGTTTTAATTTTTAATAATAAATGTTTTTAAATAAAAAAGGATTTGTTGAAGTCAAGTTTCGGATTCGACAAAGTAGCAATGAGCTAGGATTCGGAATAGGTGAAAGGGTGGGTTCGGTGGCAGCCTTATAGACCGGGCCGTGTAAAAACAACTTGGGTTTGATGGCTTACCAGCTTTTACACCATCGGCCGTGGTAGAGCTTGTGGCTCTGAAGAGGTGGTGTTATCTAAATCTCTGCAATACAGACAGACTCTTAGCCAGATCACTTCGCGGTGACTAAAAATTTTGAGGAGGGGCATGCAAGGTTTTCGTTGATTTACAAGCAGAGTTGAAAGTTTTCTGTTTGTAGAATTTTCCCACGGGGCTGGATGAGCCCCCTGGGCCCCTTTCCTATGGGCCGAAACACAGAAAAGACAATCACATTTTGAAGGATTTTTTATAGCTTTATTGTTGTATGTTCGTATGCTAACGAAGCCAGCTCTGTAAAGTCATTCTAAAGACTACCTTGACTACTCTGTCTAATAAGAATTAACTTTTGTTGCTACAAATTTTTAGTAACGAGAATTAATGTTGCAACACCTACGAGGCAATTTTTGCTGATTCGATTTTAATAAAATAGATAAGGATGGTTTATTATATGTGAAAACTTAAAATAACTACAATATATATGCGGTGTTTGTATTGACAGTGGAAATGTCTGTGACAACTGAGTCTCGCAAAAACGAATTACGTATATATTCAAGTAAATATCAGGAACGCATGTTAAGCAGTGGATGTGTACGCGTAAATAAAGGCGTAATCAGACGGTGCCAATGTGGCCCTGTGCTCTGAAGACGTTCAGAAAATACACGACGCCCTCGTTTATACATTTATATATAAGCATATATCAGGGTGCCACCGGATATCCGGCTCCGGCAAAAAATCGGCATCCGGCTCCTGTATTTTTTCTTGCCGGATATTTGTTTAAAAATTTGAAAAAATGAAACTAATTGACTTAGATTGACTTACTTTTATATCTTTATTGTGTCATCATAATTGTGTTATGTGAACCATTTTAAAGTTTTGAATAAGGTACGTATATTGGATAGCAGGGTGTTATAACGACAAGAATAGGAGGTATAAAAAGGTATATGCCGTAATAAGTGAGCTGCCAAGTTATCAATTTTATTGATTATCTGCATGCATATCTATTAGAACTCAAGTAACTGAAACTACATTCACTGTGGAAACCAGTTTTATATTTGCTTCAATCTCAAGGTGATTAATTCAGCTGAGAACAAGTGTAACTTCCCGTTCAACATTTTTTCTCAAAACGTAGCTCCCATTCCAAAATTCTGGCCAGGCCTCTGGTTGCATGCCGGCCACTTTGTACTTTTCGTTGCAGTTAACGTGAAGATAAGTCAAAACTAAGCTTAAGCGAAACAATAGTCTAAAATCCTAAGCTACATACACCTCTATTTTATAGTATCTTACAAAAACTTGGTGCCCGACCGTAAATATAAGACGGGCCAAACAAATATTGCAATTGAACGCAACGGTACAATAAACAGAAGAATGGAATAGGTTCTTTTATTGTTAAAGTGTTAAGCTTTGTCTCGAAAACACTTTTAATATAGGCCACGGAAGGAAAGAATTGTGAGTTATGTTCTGATATCTGAATGCTACTTAGATACTTTACTTTAGTTCCGATATGCTTCGTGCATAAAGCTGTGAATATATGAAATATTGTAAACTTGTTAAAAATTAAATCATAATATAATTATATTCGGTATATAAAAATAGTTTAGCGACAAATACGATATTCTCAAATACCGAAGTGGAATTGCTTGAATTTGAGCCTGAGCCGGAGGCAGTATACTCCCTACAGTACGAAAGATTAGAAAACCTCAACTTCTCTAACTCCATATCAAGGAGCCTAACCCTATCATTTTTTTATACTGCTGTATTCAAATACATGCCTTAATATAATTCAACGACAAAAAAAGTAACAGATTGGCAACTAGAACTATATAAATTCAAGGCTTGTAAGTAACACCCTCGCTTAAGGTCCCGGACAACACATTCGGTTATAAATCTCATATATTTTCACTGTTGGAAGCAACTAAACAGTTATAAAGAAATTAATATAATATATGTAACAACAACTTATGATTCAACTGTAACAAAAGAAAAAATTATACCTAAACCTTCGTAGGAATAGGAACTTAACAAATAATACGGGGAACGCTATCAAGTTGCGCCTTTTCGCCAAAATATATACACTTAAATATCCAGCCCAGGGCAACGCGTGTCCCGAAAACTGGGCTTTGAATATTGTTAACACTGTAAACTTTTCTCAAAAAATTTCGTCGCTAGGGGTGCGACCGCAGAAAAACTGACGGCAACTGGAGTCGGATAATCTAGATTCGGCCGGAGCCGGATAGGTATATAAATCCATTGTATTTAATCTCATATTTCCTTTATATGTTTATAGTTTGTATTCTGGGCTTTATTTAATCCTATTACTGTTTGGAATTACTGGTTGAGCGTAGTAATTATGGGTCTTTTTGTAACTCAAATACCTATAACTCAAAAATTACCACAAAAAACACATACATTTTTAATTATATATTTCACAAAATAACCAGAAATCAAGCAAAAGAAACTAAAGTAAAGTATCTAAGTAGCATTCAGATATCAGAACATAACTCACAATTCTTCCTTCCGTGGCCTATATTAAAAGTGTTTTCGACAAAGTTAACACTTTTAACAATGAACCTATTCCATTATTCTGTTTATGTACCGCTCCAATTGCAATATTTGTTCGCCCGTCTTAATACGGTCGGGCATCCAGTTTTTGTAAGATAACTATAAAATAGAGGTGTATGTAGCTTAGGATTTTAAGAATGATCGTTTCGCTTAAGTTGTTTTGACTTATCTTCACGCTTAACTGCAACGAAAAGTACAAAGTGGCCGCATGCGGCAAGTGGAGGAGGCCTGGCCCAGAATTTCGGAATGGGAGCTACGTGGGGTTTGAGAAAAAAAATGTTGAACGGGAAGTTACACTTGTTCTCAGCCAAATTTCACCTTTGAGATTGAAGCAAATAAAACTGGTTTCCACAGTGAATGTAGTTTCAGTTACTTGAGTTCAACTAATAGATATGCATGCAGAATAATCAATAAAATTGATAACTTGGCAGCTCACTTATTACGGGCATATACCTTTTTATACCTCCTATTGTCGTTAGCACCACTATCAATATGCTATTCAAAACTTTAAAATGGTTCATAACACAATTATGATGACACAATAAAAATATAAAAGTAAGTCAATTGTTTCAACTTTTTTCAAATTTTTAAAAACTCGGCAAGAAAAAAATACAAGAGCCATATAAAAATGTAAATAACCGTAGGGCGTTGGCTGTCCGTTTTAGGCAAGAGGCGCTTGTTTCATCGCACTTTTATTTTTTATGCGTACACATTCATTGCTTAACATGCGTCTCCTGATATTTACTTGAATATAAATCGAAAATTTGTTTTTGCGAGAGGTTGTCAGATAGAGCATTCCCACTGTCAATAAAAAGACGCATAGTATATTGTAGTATTTTTAAGCTTTCACATATAATAAAAAACCATCATTTTTTTATTTAATTAAAATTATATCAGCAAAAGTTGCCTCGTAGGGGTTGAAACATTTAATTTTTTTCCAAAATTGTAGCAAGAAAGTTACTTTTCTCTATTAGACAGAGTAGTCAAGGTAGTCCTTAGAATGAATTTACAGAGCTGGCTTTGTTAGCATACGAACATACAACAATAAAGCTATAAAAAATCCTTCAAAAACGTGTTTTTGTCTTTTCTGTGTTTCGGCCCAGAGGAAAAGCCAGGGGCTCATATTTGGATACCTATGGAAAATTCCACAAACATATTTCAACTCCTGCTTGTAAATCAACGAAAACCTCCACCGGCCCCTCCTCAAACTTTTTAGTCACTGGCCGAAGCGATGTGGCTAAGAGTTTGTTCGTATTGCAGAGATTTAGATAACACCACCTCTTGAGCCATAAAAACTTTACCCACGATGCCGGATGGGTGTAAAAGCTGGTAGCTGATTTAACCCCAAGTTGTTTTTATACCATAATGCCACCGAACTCACCCTTTCCCACTTCTGCAATCCTAGCTCCCTCGCCTACTTTGTCGAATCCGGAACTTCTGGCAATTTTTTAAACTTTTAGCCGATGGAGGTTGGTCTTGCGGTGTCCGGGGTCTTCACCTTTCCAATTTGCTCAACATGGAGGCGCCATTGGCGAAAACATATATATACACATGGATAAAACCGGACGTTCGGCGGCGTTCAAAGTTAGCAGGCTGGGGTTTAACCGCAAAAACCTTAAGTACAGAAGAGTTTTGAGATAAAATTTTTGTTCTTAAATCTTAAATTAAAATTTGCCCAGTAACCACTCATTGGGTGCACCACTTGTGAACTATTTTACATGCATATACACTACATACAATTGAAAATTATTCAAATGTGTTATGACGCTGTTTAAAGTGTTAAAACGTAAAACGGGGCAAAATCCATAATTTGGCGGTTTACCGGTGGCAAATCGAGTTTTAAAATCGTTTAGAGATTGAAAACGGATACCTAATTTTTAAATAACGAAACCTCCAGTATTCACTATACCAGCGCACCAGCTAAGGCAACCAAACTAGAGCACCATTTTGTGTATTAATTCAACACAAAACGTTAATTAGAACACATCCAAGAAAATAACCGAAACACATCCGATTCATAACCCTTAAATTTTTGTCGAATCTCAAACCCAATCCGAACTTTGCCTCGGGCCGATCCTATAATATAAACATTCAGTTTCAAATCACTAAACAAAACTACTGGTTAAGCTTTGCGAATGTATAGTTTGAATTACGTATATATACATATATACGTACACAATATATACATATGATGCAGAAGATGCCTAGAGGTAAGTTCCGGTCCCGGGCTGGAACAGATAGGGAAAGTTCCGCTCTCCGGTTGCGATACGGATATTTGAATAATATACAGCTACTTAGAAATGCTTAATAGAAAACAAAGGTCATGGTTTTTCTCACAAAAAAATAATTTTTTATGCTTAAACAAAAAATCGATTGGGCGGGTAATTATGTGCTTTCTGTAGCAAATAGAACTTATGTATCAGCTCAAAACCGGAGAATTTACCATGTACGCTCATTCCGCTGAAGAAAAACACAGTTCGAGGTCTTGCCCAGCTATTAAATTTAATCGCACCATTTATTAACGGTCGTCGTAAAACGTCTGGCAAAGCAAGCGGATTTTTACTTATACCAGCTTTTGGTCAACCAAACACTCAGCGCGCAACATGCACACTGATTCCGTTAAAATAAACTCCCTTTCCCGGGCTGCGGAATTAATAGGGTAGAACCCTGATTATACTGTAAAATGCTATATATCTGTTGTCTTTACAGTTAAAAATGCGTAGCTTTCGTCTGACCTAATGTTAACCAAAAATGGCAAAAGTTTTGCTTGCCATATTTGCGCTCGTTCTACATCCGATTAACTGCACGGTAAGTTTAACTAAAAATACTGGTCGTATGCCGAATTCTGGGGCCATGTCTGGAATAATCGTACCAAATAGAGTAATTTGTGGTGACTTTTTACCTTCAGGCACATGGTGGCCTCCGGCAAAAAATCGACATTCGGCTAAGTATTCTCTTCATTTGCCGGATATTTACAAACGTGTAACATAAGTCTATATTACATTATTTATTACAAAAATTACAATATTTCGCTGTAAATTTTGTTCGAAATGACAAAAATAACGCACTTCAAATAGCCTAGTTTGAATCTCGAAACAAAATTATATAACATATTACAGCAATGCAAATACTAAAATAACCTGGAAAATTTTGACTTTTGTTTACACTATGCATAAACAACCGGCTACGGTATTTTTGTATTTGGTTGGATAAATCCGCCGTTCGAATTTTCTATCTACATAGCAAAGATCATGTCTCAAAAAATGCGAAAAATGATCTGACATGGACGCGCCTAGAGTGAACGTGCAAAAAAGTCGCGGACGAATCCTATGAGATCTGACTCCACTTCAAGGATGGAGTACTCAATGGCCAAACAGCACAAGGATTACCGTTCGCACTGTGTAAAATACTCACATAATTATATACTATAATTTATTATCATAAGAATATCTGCAATATGATCTATATACACCAAATCTGCTATATTACAATAGTTAAACCGTTGAAAACGATACGTAAAACTGTATGGTTAACCGTTTAACCGGCCAACTTGAAGCGCCAAGCTACGGTTCTTCGCTTAATCGTATGATGAGCTGAAATAATTACGATTTTCCCCACATCTTCGATATTATTAACTGCTTTTGCCGGTTGCATTCAAGAACTAAGTAAATTTGTTTAGTTCTGTTTAAAACAGAGAAAACTTTTGCACTGTAATCCAGCATAGCGATTCTGCTTTCGGGATGTTCCGGTGTGCCCTATAACAACTCTAAAATGTTTTCTTTTGCACAATATACGTTGACCTTACGAAAACAGTCGTTCACTCTTGCGGGTCACATTTTTTGTTTGCAAACTTTGACACCAATTTGGTTTAAAATAGAATCGTAATAAAGTTGCATAGTTAACAGGAAATGACCATAACAAGAATACGCTATTTTTCTGACGCATTCCTGTAGCTTTCTGGGAAAACTACGAAACTTCGCCTAGTTTATTAACTGAAAATTAGTTTATATTATTCACGGATGGTTTAAACGTGAAAATATTGCAAGATAATACTCACCACGTAACTTTCATTTTGAAAATATTCAGAAAAGGGTATAGTTCTTTAAGAACAGTTAATGGAAAATTCAGGTAGATTTTGCAAATACACGACCCTTCTCACGTATTATTTATTACCTTTCAGGATAAAAAAATGCGCTTGTCGGAACTACAGGGTCTGGCAGGGAGCCCCGTTGAAAGGTTTGGCTCAAAGCTAAGGACCACTACAACGATTGAGTTTCCCCGCGTTGCACTAAAATACGATCATGCTACCGCTTCTTATAATACCCATGTGTTAGACTCTTAGATCTAAAATTTAAAACCACCAAAATTCATGCCTGCGAATGCTACACGGTGGGTCAAATAGTAGGAATACCCCATGTAAACGCTTAGCTACGGCTTAAAAAGAAAGTAAACCGGTGGTTTAAGCCCAACACGCTCAAACTTCGCGGCGCCCAGGGTTTTTTCCAGAAAGATTCTAAGCTAGCGGATTCCTTGATTCAGTGGTATCGTACACTGCAAAAAATAGTAGGGTCAAATTGGTGTCCCAAAAGCTTTTCCGGACTACCCAAACGGTGTCAAATTCGACTCCGCCAGAGTCAAATTGAACTACTGAATGATTCAGTGACTTGAATTTGACTCTGGCGGAGTGAAATTTTGATTCAGTTTGGGTAGTCCGGAAAAGCCTATTTCGGAGAGTCAATTTGACTCACAATTTTTTGCAGTGTACAAAGTCTAACACATGGGTATTATAAGAAGCGGTAGCATGATCGTATTTTAGTGCAAGACGGCGGAGGTTCGATCGTTGTAGTGGTCCTTAGCTTTGAGCAAACCTTTCAACGGGGCTCCCTGCAGACCCTGTAGTTCCGACAAGCGCATTTTTTATTGCTAAAGGTAATAAATAATACGTGAGAAGGGTCGTGCTGTTGCAAAATCTACCTGAATTTTCCATTAACTGTTCTTAAAGAACTATACCTTTCTGAATATTCAAAATGAAAGCTACGTGGTGAGTTGTTATCTTGCAATATTTTCCGCGTTTAAACCATCCGTGAATAATATAAACTAATTTCCAGTTAATAAACTAGGCGAAGTTTTGGTAGTTTTCCAGAAAGCTACAGGAATGCATCAAAACACAGTGCAGCGTATTCTGCTTTTATGGTCATTCCTGTTAACTATGCAACTTTATTACGATTCTATTTAAACCAAATTGGTGTAGAACTGCAAACAAAAAATGTAACCGCCAAGTAAACGACTGTTTCCGTAAGGTCAACGTATATTGTGCAAAAGAAGACATTTAAGCTTTGTTATAGGGCACACCGGAACATCCCGAAGCAGAATCGTTATGCTGGATTACAGTGCAAAAGTTTTCTCTGTTTTAAACAGAACTAAACAAATTTACAATTTTAGTTCTTGAATGCAACCGGCAAAAGCAGTTAATAATATCGAAGATGTGGGAAATCGTTAATTATTTAGCTAGTCACTTCAGCACGGCATATACGATTAAGCGAAGAACCATTTAGCTTGGCGCTTCAAGTTAGCATGTTAAACAGTTAACCATACAGTTTTACGTATCAGGGTTTTCAACGGTTTAACTATTTGTTTTTTACTAATATAGCAGTATTAGGTGTATATGCGTAGTTCTGCAGATATTACCTTATGATTAGACTTGAATTATGCATATAATTATGTGAGTACTTTACACCGGTGCAGGAACGGTAACGTAACGTTTGTTGTGTGCTGTTTGGCCATTAATTATGCCATATTGAAGCAGTCGATCTCATAGGATTGTGTGCGTCCGCAGACTTTTTTGCACATTCCGATCTGACAGCGTCATGTTTGCGAAAGAGATCATTTTCGCATTTTGGAGTAAGTTGATCTTGCTATGTAATAGAGATTCGAACAGCAGGGTTTATCCAACCAAATACAAAAATACCGTAGCCGGATATTTAAGTGCATATTTAAACAAAAGTCAAAATTTTCCAGGTTATTTTAGTATTTGCATTGCTGTAATATGTTATATAATTTTGTTTCTACAAGAATTAGTAAACTGGGCTATTTGAAGTAGTTATTTTTGTCATTTCGAACAAAATTTACAGCGAAATATTGTAATTTTTGTAATAAATAATGTTGTAATATAGACTTATGTTACACGTTTAGCAATAAATATCCGGCAAATGAAGAATACTTAGCCGAATGTCGATTTTTTGCCGGAGCCACAGCATGTGCCTGAAGGTAAAAATCACCACAAATTCTGTATTCGAGTACAATTCTCCAGACAACGTGGCCCAGAATTCGGCATACGACCAGTATTTTTAGTTAGACTTTACCCGTGCATGTTAATCGGATGTAGGACGAGCATCCAAATATGGCAAGCAAACACTTTGGTTTAGGGTTGATATTAGGTCAGACGAAAGCTACGCCTTTAACTGTAAAGACGACAGATATATCACGGTTTATTCTAATCAGGGTTCTACCTTATTAATTTAACCGCAGCCGGAAATGAATTTTTAACGGAACCGAGTGTTAACCAGATAAGTGTTGCGCATGTTCTAAGTGTTTGGTTGACCTAAAAGCATATATACGTAAAAATCCGCTTGTTGGCAGACATTACGACGACCGTTAATAAATGGTGGGATTAAATTTTAGTAGCTGGCGACCTCGAAGGTGTTTTTCTTAGCGGAATTAACGTACGTGGTAAATTCTCCGGTTTTGAGCTGTACGTACATAACTCTTATTTGCTACAGTAATAGCAGCGTGATACCGCCAATCGATTTTTTGTTTAAGGCGTGAAATTATTTTTGTGAGAACGGTAACCATGACCTTTGTTTTCTATTAAGCATATAATTAGCTGTATATTATTCAAATATACGTATCGCAACCGGAGTCGGAACTTCCCCTATCTGGTTCCACCCGGGACCGGGAACGCAACTTTACCTCTTAAGCAGCGTCTTCTGCATACATGTATATATTGTGTACGTATATATGTATATACGTAATTCAAACTATCCATTCACAAAGCTTAACCAGTGTTTTGTTTATGATTGGACTGAATGTTTATCCTATAGGCTCAGGGTGGTAGCAGAAGCTCGGATTGGGTTTGAGATGCGACAAAAATTTAAGGTTCGTGAATCGGAATGGTGTTTTCAAGTTTATTTCTTTGAATGTTTGCATTCTAAATTAACGTTTTGTGTTGAATTAATACACAAAATGCGTTCAGTTCTTGTTCGGTTTGCTCTCGAGGTTTCTTTAACTGGTGCGCTGGTGCGTATGTGGTGAACGGTGTGCTGAGGTTCGTTACTTAAACGGTGTATTGGTTTCCAACTCTGCTAAAGCGTTTGAACTCGATTTGCCACCGGTTCAACCGCGAATCGTGATTTTGCCCCGTTTACGTTTTTAACACTTTAAACAGCGTCATAACACATTTTTGAATAATTTTTCAATTGCTTTGTATGTAGTGTATATGCGTGTAAAGTGCGTTCACAAGTGGTGCACGAGCCAATAAGAGTGGTTAACTGGGATTTTTATTTAAGATTTAAGAACAAAAATTTTATCTGAAAATTCTTCTGTACTTAAGGTTTTTGCGGTTAAACCCACTGCTCACTTTGAACACCGCGAACGTCCAGTTTTATCCATGTGTATATATATGTTTTATGCACAATGGCGCCTCGTGTTTGAGCAAATTGGAGGGTGGACCCCGGACACCGCAAGAACCGACCTCGTCGCTAAAAGTTTTAAAAAATTGCAGAAGTCAAGTTTCGGATTCGACAAAGTAGCAATGAGCTAGGATTCGGAATAGGTGAAAGGGTGGGTTCGGTGGCAGCCTTATAGACCGGGCCGTGTAAAAACAACTTGGGTTTGATGGCTTACCAGCTTTTACACCATCGGCCGTGGTAGAGCTTGTGGCTCTGAAGAGGTGGTGTTATCTAAATCTCTGCAATACAGACAGACTCTTAGCCAGATCACTTCGCGGTGACTAAAAAGTTTGAGGAGGGGCATGCAAGGTTTTCGTTGATTTACAAGCAGAGTTGAAAGTTTTCTGTTTGTAGAATTTTCCCATAGGGCTGGATGAGCCCCCTGGCCCCCTTTCCTATGGGCCGAAACACAGAAAAGACAAACACGTTTTGAAGGATTTTTTATAGCTTTATTGTTGTATGTTCGTATGCTAACGAAGCCAGCTCTGTAAAGTCATTCTAAGGACTACCTTGACTACTCTGTCTAATAAGAAGTAACTTTTGTTGCTACAAATTTTTAGTAACGAGAATTAATGTTTCAACACCTACGAGGCAATTTTTGCTGATTCGATTTTAATTAAATAGAAAATGATGGTTTATTATATGTGAAAGCTTAAAATAACTACAATATATATGCGGTGTTTTTTATTGACAGTGGGAATGTCTGTGACAACTGAGTCTCGCAAAAACGAATTACGTATATATTCAAGTAAATATCAGGAACGCATGTTAAGCAATGGATGTGTACGCGTAAATAAAGGCGTAATCAGACGGTACCAATGTGGCCCTGTGCTCTAAAGACGTTCAGAAAATACACAACGCCCTCGTTTATACATTTATATATCGGCTCTTGTATTTTTTCTTGCCGGATATTTGTTTAAAAATTTGAAAAAATGAAACTAATTGACTTAGATTGACTTACTTTTATATCTTTATTGTGTCATCATAATTGTGTTATGTGAACCATTTTAAAGTTTTGAATAAGGTACGTATATTGGATAGCAGGGTGTTATAACGACAAGAATAGGAGGTATAAAAAGGTATATGCCGTAATAAGTGAGCTGCCAAGTTATCAATTTTATTGATTATCTGCATGCATATCTATTAGTTAGAACTCAAGTAACTGAAACTACATTCACTGTGGAAACCAGTTTTATATTTGCTTCAATCTCAAGGTGAATAATTCAGCTGAGAACAAGTGTAACTTCCCGTTCAAAATTTTTTCTCAAAACGTAGCTCCCATTCCAAAATTCTGGCTAGGCCTCTGGTTGCATGCCGGCCACTTTGTACTTTTCGTTGCAGTTAACGTGAAGATAAGTCAAAACTAAGCTTAAGCGAAACAATAGTCTAAAATCCTAAGCTACATACACCTCTATTTTATAGTATCTTACAAAAACTGGATGCCCGACCGTAAATATAAGACGGGCCAAACAAATATTGCAATTGAACGTAACGGTACATAAACAGAATAATGGAATAGGTTCATTGTTAAAGTGTTAAGCTTTGTCTCGAAAACACTTTTAATATAGGCCACGGAAGGAAGAATTGTGAGTTACGTTCTGATATCTGAATGCTACTTAGATACTTTACTTTAGTTTCTTGCTTGAATTTCTGTTATTTGTGGAAATATGATTAAAAAATGTATGTGTTTGTGGTAATTTTTGAGTTATAGGCTATTAATTTACAAAAAGACCCATAATTACTACGCTCAACCAGTAATTCAAACAGTAATCTGATTTAATAAACCAGAATACAAACTATAAACTTATAAAGGAATATGAGATTAAATATACAATGGAATTATATAACTATCCGGCTCCGGCCGAATATTAGATTATCCGACTCCAGCTCCGTCAGTTTTTGGTATCCGGTCGCACCCTGGTATATGCATTAAAGCGACGAAATCGTGTTTTTGAGAAAAAAATTTTGATTGTTACAGTGTGAACAATATTCAAAGCCCAGTTTTCGGGACACCTTCGACCGGTTACCAACAATTCCGGGGCTGGATATTTAAGTGTATATTTTGGCGAAAAGCACAACTTGATAGCGTTCATATTATTTGTTAAGTTCCTCCTACAAAGGTTTTAGTATCAACTGTGTTTCTTGTTACAGTTGAATAAGACTAAAGTTGTTGTTACATATATACATATATATTATATTAATTTCTTTATAACTGTTTAGTTGCTTCCAACAGAGTTTTTCATTGAATATATGAGATTTTATAACCGAATGTGTTGTCCGGGAAACCAGTTTAAGCGAGGTAACCTTGCAGTACTTAAATTTATATATAGTTCTAGTTGCAAAATATGTTACCTTTTTTTGTCGTTGGGGATATATTAAGGCATGTATTTGAATACAGCAGTATAACTATTATGATAGGGTTGGCCCTTTATACAGATATGGAGCTACAGAGAAGTTGAGGTTTTCTAATCTTCGTATATATTATCAGAGTATACTCCGGATATCCGGCTCAGGCAGAAATCGGCATCCGGCTTCGGTATTTAAATTGCTGGTATTTGTCGCTAAACTATTTATATACCGAATATAACTTTGTATTATGATTTAATTTTTGAGCAGTTACAATATTTCATATTCACAGCTTTATGCACGAAGCATATCGGAACTAAGCAGAACAGAAATGCGCAGTACCATCAAAACCCTTGTAGAAAGCAAATTGTAACCAGTAGTACTGTGAATAAGTTGTACTTTACTTTTTTAATATCCACCAAAACTATCCAACCTCTGAAGCATTACAATTTTATAGACTATATACCAGTTGTAGTACATAGTATCAATGTATATATCAGTTTCAATCCATGTTTGTTTGTTTGTAGCGTTAATAGGTACTAGGGTTAAATTGGATATTCGGCTCCGGGAAAAATTTAACATCTCGCTCCGTACCCGGTATTTTGCAATGCTGAATATTTTTTGCTGAAAAGTATTGTAGAAGTGCTCTGTAATATATGTTATTATTTATGACCAGGTACAATATTCGACTACGAATTTTGTTCGAAATGATAAATATAAGTACTTGAAGAAACCCAGTCAATATAACGAGCCTTTGTAGAAACAAAATAGTAAATAGAGCAAGTAGTACTAAATTAGCGTGATTCAATGTAAAATGGATTATTTTATTGACCGTGATTTGATTGGTCAGCAGCAAATTCAAATACAACAACAACAAGCCAATGTCAAACCTATCAAAAACAGTGTTATATGTTGTTTAGGCGTATTCGGATGCACATTTACGTTCTATTTCATTGCAATTGTACTGCGGCATACAAAGATGAGAAATATGCCACGATCCACAATACTTAGCGTATCGAACAAGTAAGTAAACCGTTGTCTACAGGGATAGAGGGTTAAAGTGTAATGTCAGGCGCTATTTGTCACTGTACGGCATGGTACGCGAATTGCTATGGCAATTGGCGTACTATGTCGCCTTGCTCGTTACAGACTGCACCACAAAAGTATAGCGCCTTAACCGACTGTCAACGGACAGCACCGCGCGTCATCGGACGCTACCATTCACTACCGCGCGTACTCGAGCGGCACAAATAAACGTAAATTTTAAATAGCTACGGCTACAATTTAGTTTCCAGTTCCTCAAAGTTCCTTATATATGCACTTTAAGTGATTTTAGTTATTTCCTAAAAGGCACCTGTACGGGGGTAATTATGGTTATATGCATATAAAGTGATTTAGTAGCAAAATGATTGATAAGGTATCGGCAGTTTTATTTGTAAAAGATATTTTAAAGTGCAATATTTTATATAATGTTGTGACAGTTTAATTAACTGGTACCTTGTAGTTGTTTTTATATGCACTATTCATTCTATTTCATGGTCGTTTCTGCATTGCAAGCAATGGTATCAAGTATAGTTGGTGCCATTATTACGATTTCTTGCAGACATCATGTGGTAGACGCAAGGTTAGTCTTTCAGAAGGTTTTGAAATGTTTATGGTATCAATGTTTTATATTGTTAGCATTTGGAGTGTGTAGTTTTGAATAGTTTTTTAATTTTTTATCATGTTAAGTGAATTTCAGTATACTCGCTTTGATCGAGAGTTGTTGAATAGACTAAGAATTCATTTTTAAGTCGGCTGATAGAGTATATAGTATTGTTTACCTTTTATTCAACCAAGTTTTCGTATTGTTTCTGATTATGTTTTATTTATGTTTTAGACATCCGTACGCTGAAACGTACCCGTGGCTAATTCTAGGCTACGGCATTTACGACACGTGGTCAATGTATTATGTGCATGTGTGTAAACTACGCGATTGTACGCGACGCACGGATATTCCATTCATCTCTGGATTGAGTCATTTTTGTCGACAACGCCCTTTGATGATAGCGCATCATGTATTTTTATTGGTGTTTGGGTTTCCAGTTGTTGCGGTAGGTCCTTGGCAGAGGCGCTCACATATAAAGGTGGCCTAGATAGACAAAAGAAGCTTATAAATCAATCTACATTTCAGAAATGTGTCATCTGTACAGTTCAGTATTTGCGGGAAAAACAAAGTGATGAAAAATTTCAAGATTTGAAAAATATATTATCACAAGCTTTACAATAAGCTGCTTTACTTGTCGTGGATTGGTTTGAAATGTTTTTAGAGAAATTTTTATTTTTGAATTTTTGCAGAAATTGCCAGATATTTACTTCGCGTGATTTACTTTTATTTTTTATTTAGTTAATTTGTTTTAGTGTTTGCGCAACGGTCGTGGTGATTTTATTCTCGGCTGCTTCTTCATGTGTGAATTCAGTACGCCGTTTGTTTCTCTGAGAGCCATTCTTCACGAGGTAACGTTTTACTTACGATTTGAAGTGGCGGGTGACAAAAGTGAGGAAATGATTGAATAAAAACACGGTTTCGTTTAAATAGGATATACAGCTGGTGCTGTTTTCCGAGCGCTGGTGCATTTTCTAAAGCAAGCGTTATGATTTTTTACAGTCACATAATTATTCGTCATATTAACAGTTTCGAGAGTGTAACCAGAAGAGTTTAGGGGACGAACCACTTATGTCAAACGGTTGCAGTCTTAATATTTTATACAATGCCGTTATCTAAATTAAGTTATTTTTGAAAGTCAGGTTCACATTTGTAATCGAATTCGAGAAAAGTCAAGTTGTGGGTTCAGAGCAACCCTGCTGTAACATAAGAAACGCTTTTGAATTTAGTATGACAGAGTATAACTTCACCGTATACGAAATCCTGACTGCACCCGTTTACTGCAGAAACCTTGTCGTCTTTGCAAACCAGACAGGTATATTAGAAACGTTGAATTTCGAAATTGAAGTTTAAAATAGTGTAATTGCTAAATGTTCCTGAATAAGATTGTTTAGTCTATTTTAAAAACCCAAACAGATGTTTCCAAACCTTTCTTGATTTGGTTTTTTTCCAAACCGAAAACGATTTCGAACTTTTAATTTTTGTTTGATCTGATACCGAATGCGAACTTTTGTTGCCGCTCTAAGGTTTTCCTATTCTGGTAGCGAGTAAGGAGGAGGTAATAATTTTTTGTGCCGTAAAATTTACGTTTTTGACCTAAGGTCCATGCTACTTACGTATCTAGTATATCTAGACGATAAAATTCGGCATTAGGTGGCATACTTCGACCTGCAATTCATATGCAATGTTAAAAATGGTGTAAATTAGACTAAAAAATCTGAAAATGGTAAATAATTTTTGAGTTGGCTTGCAGCCGGGGGAGGGGTGGAAAACATGTATGGGTGGAGCTCAATTGGCGGAGGGGTTGGATTGTGGGAGCTCGAATGTTGTTGGGTGGCGGCCTTAGGGAAACTCCAGCCACCCTTTCAAAAATTAATATCCGAATATCTAACACCTAGCTGGCCGTATACGAATAATTTCTCCATTATTCAGCGGCCATATCTGGACTCTAGTATTTGCTTAACTTATGCTCGATTTTAGAAACGCATCATTGGTTAAGTTTTTCTTTGAAACCCGACCGTTTTTGTATATTTTAACATTACAGCTAAACATGACCGAATCACGTCTGTTCATTGTGAACGGCATCGCAATGATTGCGTCGTTTTTGTGTTGTCGTGTTGGAATATTTCCATTCATGTACTGGTCGTACGCGAGACAAGTGCACGTTTCGTTGTTTGAAGTTCCATTCATAATTCCAGCAAAATGTACTGCGTTCTCGACGATTGTACTTGCGCTACAGCTCTACTGGGCTGCGTTAATGCTACACGGCGCCGCGACGGTTTTGAGTAAAAAACGAAAAAAACGCGAGGACCAGTTGGATAATCGGAAAGCGGCCAGGGATAGATTTTCAGCTGACGGCAATGATCTCGTGTCGGGTTGTGATTGGTCAAAGGTTGATGCAAGACAGCATGGTTGCCATCGTGATAGCAAGCCAAACGACATGAATGATCTTGGTATCTTTAAGTATGACAGTAGCATGTATCACATTGCGAACGATGTGAAATTACAGTAAAAAGGGAATGCTAGGTGTATTACTGTGGTTGTACTCAAGGGCTGGTTGAAGAAAAAGGGTTTTAAATGTCTTTCTTCTGTGATACTGTTTGAGCTGAGGTGCTTTGTTGCTTTATTTGTTGTGTTTATGGTACCTATTTCCCCGTGTTTTTTCGGGAGCATAAATATACTTAGTATGACAATATATAATATATTTTCGTTTTTTGCGATGTTGCCTGTTTCTTGCGGTAATAGCTTAGCGACTGCTTAAGTAGCTGGTTTGATCCAGGTGCCTGTGTGAAAAAAGTAAACAGAAAGTTTTGCTGTGGATAATCTAAAGACATTTTTAAATTAGTATATATACGTAAAACTTTTTCAATAATATTCAAAATCGGAACATTGTAAGTATGAGTGACAATATTTTAATTGTTATTTCAGGGGAACAGTTTTAATTGATGCAAGGTTTTCGAGTTGCTTTTGCTTGCTAGGCACGTAGTAAATTATGCTTTGGAGACCTTTCGGGTGTAGTGATGCGTAATAAGGGTTTATTTTTGCAGTGAGAGGAGATCGTTGCTATACCGGTGCTCAAATTTTTTGCAAATTGCGATGTTTGAATTAAGGTAAACAATATGTTGAGTATGTTTGTTAGAATAAAATGTAGGGTTGTACCGATACCACACTTTCTTTGCCAATGCCGAACCGATGCCGATGCCGTTCTATCTTTAGTACACTATGCTTAAAGAACATGTAAGATACTACATTACCTCATTATGCGTAGGCTTAAACACTAACCGCCATAAACGGATATATTTTATGAGAAACGTTTATTTCAATTATTTTTTCAAACATAAATACAAGACAGATAACAGATTCCCGTTTCAGACACGCTGATATACGCAAAGGAGTGAAATGGATAGCAATCCAACTTAATTTTATGTGCAAAACATATCGACAAAGAATCGACATTTTTTGGCAGTGCCGGTGTCGATGTCGATACTCACTAAAAGTGCCTATTATTGCCGACGCCGATGCCGATTAATCGGCACACATCCCTAATAAAATGGTGAACTAGATGGTAGTGTTAGTTTTTGAGTCGTAGTTCGTGTAGTTGAAAGCTAATAACGCAATTGTGGATCAGTACAGTGCATATGTGCGATTATTAACTGAGGTTTTCAGCTCGATGAAACAGGGTGCAATCGGAATATCAATTCCAGTTCAACTCGAATTTCGATTCCGATTGCATAATCAATCGGAATTAAAATTTTGAAATTTTAATGTTAATCGTACTTGATGTGATATGTTGCACAAAAATTATCTCGATCTCAACATTTAAACTAGGGATGTGCGGATAGCAAAATGTTTGCAGCAGATGCCGATACCGATGTCCATTTTTATTTTGAAAATAAACCAATACCGAAGTCGATGCCGAATCCAATAATTGTAATGCACGATGCTTAAAGAACAGATAACATTACATCATTATAAATGCGAAGACTTCAACCCTAGCGACCGCGAAAGAATATAATATTATGAGAACGGTTGTCTCAATTAATTTTTTCAAACACAAACCCAAGACAGATAACAATTTTTGAAATCTGACGCATCTATATACGCCAACAAATGAAATTGATAACATTCCAACTCAATGTAATATGTGCGCAAAAAGTATCGGCAAAGAATGGGCAATTATTCGCAGTGCCGATACCGATATTCACGAAAAGTGTCCATTATTACCGATGCTGATTAGTCGGCACATCCCTAATCTAAACCAGCAATATTTTATGTATTGAAAATAACAATACTTTTCTCTAGTTTAGCTTTGCAGAACCAAAATATCGCAATTCGTTCATGTGACTTTTTTGAAAATTACCAGCCAATAGACACCCTAAATCTATATTGTATTTGTTAATACAAATTATCAATATAGTCGCAACGTTTGTGGTTCCGATTCCCAATTCGTTATAAATTTGCTGTTCGGATTCCGATATAATCCAGTTCACTTTGCATCGTTCTTTGCAATATTACACGTTTTGAGCTTGGAAGTTGGTTTGTGTTGCAAACATATTTGATATTAGTGACTGGTTTTTCTTTTTTCATAACTTCACGAAGGGTGTATAGAATAAATTAAGTAGATGTATTCATACCTTCCTCAGTTAATAGGTGTTACGCCAATGGGTTCTCGTGAGTGCTTGCTAAATTTTACTAATTAGCATGCTTAATGTACAAAGTTGAATATAAACTGTTGATTGAACGTATTTCGGTCTGTTTGTGTTGTTATCCCTAAGCTTGTACTCAGTGTTTGTTGTTTACATTTTATCAAAATGTATTTAAGGGTTTCCGTTGTGTTTTAGGATTGATATATTTTGCTTTTCATATATTAATATATACTTGTAAAGTGAATCTAACTATAAACTTACGGCGAGTATTCTTAACTGTCTACAGGTGCTGTTTTGTTAAGTCTAGTGGCTGTTAGGCAAGTAGTTAAAAATGCTTGACTTTATAGATTTGGCTAATTTTGCAAGTTTGTTGGAGTTCATAATCGTAGCTGTTGTTATCCTACTACTCAAAAGGCGGAGCCTGGTTTGAGGTTTAGGAGTCAATACGAGAAACGTTCTCTTCGAAGTCGTCCAGCGCAGGACGGCGCCGCAAATCAAAAATTTTGTTTATAAATTATGGCATATGTTTAGATCGTGGGCTGACCCTTTATCCTTCGGAGTAGATATAGGCCCCTCTGTACGCTTAGGTTTAGGTGTTGAAATATGCTTTTACTACTGTAACGACCCTGTTCTTTACATTATCCCAGATTGATATGCCGTACTATGTGGCAATTAAACGTATGTTGCCGTACTGTTCCCAATGAGGCAGGGGGTTTAGGACGACGCCGAACGGCACTAAAATAGTCAAAAACTATAGCGACGCACTAACGGAATGAATTCATGAGATCTCTACAATGTTGAAAACAGTTACGTCAGAGAATATTCCAGTTGTTTATAAAGTAGTTGACTATGAATTGTACGATTAAATATACAATCTATATTGTATAGCATATTGTAGTTGCGATTATTTGCTTGCAATGCATTTTTTATTCTCGTCCGACAGCTTTAATTTTTAATTGTGATCGGTGTATGTGAAATGTTTTGCGTACGGTTGATTTTTAGAAGCAAAAAATGGAAATGATACATTTCGTTCCAGAGTTACCAAAATTTAGAGGCTAAAGGACTCAGCTCCCTGCAGAAATTTTGCCCTTCGTCTCCAGAAAAGTTTCAAATTTACATAGAAGTCATCGGAAACACTTGTATGCACGTCCTAAAAAGTTATAGCCCACCCTAGTAAGGTGGCTGGCTACGGAAGTGATGAGAGGTTGTAGATTGTTTCAAGTTTTCGCGTCATATGGCGTTTCGTTTTCGTCGTTTGGGTCATTGTCGGTATGAGTATCTTTAAGTATTTTGAAGTTTTCTGCCAGACGTTTAATTATTAATGTGATAGCGAAAATATTAAGCTCAGATGCATTTAAAGCAAAGCGTTTAGTTTGTTGCGCTAATATGTCTGCTGTACTACTTCGATTATTGTCGTTGGTGTAGTTTTGCTTTGTAAATTGTTTCAGTGAGATATTCAAACAAGTTGGGGTTTTCTTGAGAGTCCAACGTATCGTTGTGGTTTTTTTGCATGGAACAAAAAATTAACTTGAAATACAACTTGAAACACTGAGTATATGTTAGTCAAACTATACTTTTCGCGCTTGGTGTAAACGGTGGCCCATGTAAAGGTCAGGGACGGAATATTTTTCTGCGGGACTGCCATAGAGTATGTTTAAGTTTTAGGCTATTTTTTCTTTAGGCTTAGGTATAAGCTCATTTTTACGCCTAGGGTTCAGCTTAGGAGTGGACTTATGCATGTTTAAGTGTACTATACTGGTACAGTCTGTTCTATACATTAGCCAAAACGGTTAACTTTTCTGCTAAAAATGGTTGCAGCTATGATATTGCACTGTGATGTTATGGCCTATGTTTCTGTGTGGAATGTCCGTTTTACATTGAACAGGTACAAACTGTAGAATAAGCTGTAAGGCTTGGATCTTTCTCTCATGGTTAAGCTTAGACTTAAAAATTCGTTTCGGACGATAAAACATAAAATGTGTTTGGAAACATTGGCCAATTTTATATTGTCATATTGACATGCGCAACCGATCCAGCACAATAACTAGCGATAAGTTGCACCCTACGATTATATTTCTATTTGTTTGTTTAGTTGTTTGTCACGTTTTTATATTGGAATTACACTTTCTTTGTTGGGTTGAATTGGTAATGAGCGATCGATAAGTTTTAATTTTAAGCATACCCGAGTGAACTGAAGTGTATGTTTGCTACATAAAAACTAGAGATCAGCAAAATCTATCTTTGTTTCAATTCATTGTTGTGTTCTCGTCGCATACGGAACATCAAGTAACTTTTAACGGGCTATTGGAGACTGTATCTTTCGATAGTTTTTTGTTGCTATCTGTTTGGTCAGGGTGTTGGCGCTAATATGTCGGAATAATTGGGTTTTAAAAACTAAAATAGTGCGCGAAAAATCGCGGATTTAGCAAATTGGGAGGGCCCTAATTGGCCATGTTACTTTAAGGCGCGTCCAGGTTTATGGTGGTCTATAAAAGAGTAGGATTAGATTCTAGATTACATTTTATTGTTTAGGCTTAGCCTTAGAAACTCATTTTTGCAACGTTTAGGCTTTGGAATACGCTTAGTCTACTGTTTACGCCTCTCAAAGTAACATTGGCCAATTAATTTATATTTGAACATCTGGCCCATGTACAGATCAGTGCGGGACGTTTTTCTGTGGGACCGGAATAGAGTAAGCTTAAGCTTTACTTTTGACAATGTGTTACCCAATAGTGTAATAGGGACAAAACGTGTCTCAAGCTGAAGCGATTATACCGTGAACCCCGCATAGAGCTTGTGCAACGAAAACTACTGGAACAGTATAAACCGTAATTGGAAAGCGGTAGCCGTTCACATGTTTAGTGCATCTTATTGGCGAAATTGCAGGGTAAGTACGGAGACGTCCACCTTTGGCTCCAGCAGATAATATACATCCGATTCCGCTTGAAATTATACAGGAGGCTATGCAATCTCGGGAGTTAAATTTTGCATATCGTTAGACTGTTCTTTTTTCAGTCGATGTTTGCCAAAAAATTGGAATCCAAATATTGAATTTGATTTCTCCTGTCTTCCTTTCACGTCTCACGTTTAAATTTAATAAATAACAGGTCGTAAATCGAATAACATGGGGAGGTACATCTGGAGAGGCTAAATAAGTATTGCCACCACTATTCGGGTAACTACAGTATGTTGTTAAGTTGTGTGATTTTACGCTACTGCGAAATTTCCGAAATTCTTTCCTGAAAATTGTGACAAAAACGAAACGTGCTAAACAGATAAATTCTGCAAAATTGCAAAATTTTACAATACCGAAATTGCCGGAACATTCGTCAAAAATTCTATCGGAGCCGGAGGCCGATTTTCTGCCGAACCCGGAGGCATACCTCAGGTTGCACCCAGGAATTTAAGAATGCCATCATCATTGTGCTTCCATAGCTGATTGTCGGGTAATACTGTAGCCTTAATCTTCGAGTAAGCCTTACAAAGTGCAAGAATATTTTTGCCGTTTTTAGATAGAACAAAACTTTAGCAACATTCAACTCAGTTGTTCAAACCGGGTCGATAGGTGCATTATATTTGAAAACTTTTTCTGCAAATCATTTCCGAAGAAGACCCCTTGAAACTGAAGCAAATATAATTTTCAAGAATATGAATTTGGTGCTTGATTTGTCGAAGTCAATTCGATTGAAACTATGCTCAAACAAAATTTTCAGATTTAAATTGAACTGTATTTAGACTTTTTATGTAAATAAAAATTAGCTCACAGCTGCACGTTTCGCGTCAGCACAATAGCTAATTTATTGTTCAAATTTGTTGCACAAGCGCATACCGGACATCCAAATATATCAGCATTTATTGCGATATTTACGTATTGTGATATGAGCTCATTTAAATACGTACACACATTGAATTAGGTACGGTTCAGCCATTAAAATTTCTGCTAGTTTCAACAATATTTATTGGCTGTGCCAGTAAATTTGCCAAATTGCAGGATGCTCTTATATTGTTTTCGCCGTAATGCTAAGCGATTGGGCTAAATTTTGTCATAAATTGTTTTTACAGGAAATTTTGATTTTTTTGTACAGTAAGAGTTTCTTTACACAAAACATAGAAACTTTTTATGAATTTGGGACTTAACATTTTTTAATATCATAGATTATTGTAAAACTTGAACTTGAAACGCTGCTATAGGTATTCAGATTTCGCCGACACTTTGATGGTGCGTTTTCAACGATCTGAAATTTTAAACAAATTGAACATACTGAATAATATACACATATGAAAGCCGTAATAGAGTACTTAATCTTAAGCGTTAGATTATTTTTTGCTTAGGCTTATTAATTGGCTAAAATTATTAAGTCACCAGTTTTCCTGTCGTCCAGTGGCCAGACCTCTATTGTTAACAAATGACGTTTTCATGAGCCAGTTATTATTAATTCTCGCTTCCCAGGTAACTGCTGTATTCATACACATATAAATGTTTATGGAATTATAAAGCGTGTAATGTGTCTTTTTTGTACAAGCTCCTAGGGGTATATATTAAGCAGGTTCAATCCATTCGCGCTGTCGTACGTTCCAAAATTTGTTTTCAAAACAAAGCTACTTACCGGTTACATTTCTGCTCGTTATTTTGTTTCTACGGAACCTGCGGTGGATTATTTCCGCTTGCCAAACCTGAAAAGCCCCACGACTGGTTAATAACATATACTAGTCAACGTGGTTGCATACTTGCAATCCTAGATATATTTCTCTATTTTTACTTCCACCTGAAAACTGTGCGATAGTTTTCTTTACATTTGCGTTGTCTTAACAATTTACACAACTTTAGTTCTTACTACATCATCCTTTATTTGCTTTCGAACTATATATTTGTGTTCTGTAATGTTCTAATTATCTTATTCAACAACATCATCTGAAACGCTGCCCAACCAACGTTTGTGGGGCATTCCAGCATTAATATTGATATTCAGGATATGTTAGCATTTGCGCACTTTTCTCCATTTTAAGGTTATGGCTTTAGGCTTAAAGCTTAGGCTTAGGCAAAGCCGTTGGCAGGTTGTGTATACTTCTTCCCACATTTACGGTTAAAGCTCAAGCTTGGGTAAAGGTATTGACAAAGTTTTAGGTTTAGGCTCAGAATTTGTTCACGCTCAAGCGTAGGCACAATTAAGCTGTTTCGAAACTACGAGTAGCAGGATGCAACCGGAATTTTAAAATACCAGAACCAGAAAGTTAAAAAATACTGGAACCGGAAAACAAAATATACTTGTTACCGAAAAATTTACGTTTAACGATATTTTATCGCTTTGACTGGTGTAAACACATTATATAGAATGCCAAAATTTTGAAACAAATGCAGTAGCTAAAAACGCATAATAAATTATGTAGTATGGCACAAATTAAAAATTTTGGCAATAAACGCTCGGACAATTTCAGAAAAATAATTTAGAATAATATAAAACATTTTCTTAAATTTCCGAATAAGAAAAATTTTCAATACTGATAATATCGGAAATTTCCGTTAAAAAATACCGGATTTATTACCGGAACCGGATAGTGAAAAATACCGGACTTCGCTACCGGAACAGGAATTCCGGTTGCACTGTGACGAGTAGGTATGTGACGAAGTGTGCAAGACCTAATAATTTTTTAATCACAATTTACTGAAAGTATCAATATCGTAAATGTCAACAACTACAACCTTGTTTTCCCTTGTTCGATATTAAATCTTACCTTGGACGGGTCATACCGCCCATACTGCTTTCCATGCTGTGCAAGAAATTGGCGCTGATACGCTTCGATCTGAAAACAGTATAAACATAATATGCCTGGTACCGAGCAGCACACAAAATTGTTTTTATTTAGATCTGTAGTGTCTGACGTTCGCACATACTTAAACAACTCGCCTGTGCGATATTCGGCTATCAATTGTAATATAAGTATTTCGGCTAACGCTGGATCTTTAGAATGTTAGACTCATTCGCTCTATTGTGCACAAATTATTACGAATCATGTCAAAATAAAACGCTATTTTAAACGATTTTTGCGTTTCAAACAGTGCGTTTCAAAACGCTTAACCAGAGGAACGCTAAAAAGAATCTCTTGCGTGTCAAAACGGTATTATATAAGAACTATTCGGCATTTATTCAAACGCAATTTTCGCGTCAATATAAACGCTTTTTTCAGAACGCGTAAAAACGGTGAAAAGCGTTTTGTATATTTGACAGGATTTACTCTTTCATAAGATTTATCACAAGAAAAGTGTTTGGTTTTGTGTTTATAATCGCAGCACCACCCCTGTTTCGAGTGCTTGTTTACGTAGACAAAAGATTTTTACGTACTTCACATAAAACCCCTCTAATACTTAGCAATTTTGCGCATTTAATATTAAAAATGTTTCTTTTTATTGTATATTTCTGTTTTGGATTTTGGTTGTTAAGATATTTATTAATTACTTTATGCGTCAAAATTGAGTATCAGATAGAGAAAATGTTCATACAGGAAATTGTTAGTGGAAAATTTTTTGACAAATATAACCTCTTACTCATAAATCTTAGCCATTAAATCAGAACTTACAAATCAGGTACGTAATATTCGAGCACGTTACCGTCATAAACATCACCGAATCCGGCGCTTCGTTTCATCCATGCCATTGCACCGTAGGGCAACCGCTCTTCCACCATGTGAATTTGCGGTGAACTCGAACCCCAGAAATGTCGCTTGTATCCGGTTCCGGTAGACGAAGGTACAAACGCTGAGGCGGCGGAAAATTTTTTCACATACGGCCCACCAGCACTGAATCCGCTCCGGGTCATGTATCCGTTAGCGCCTGGCGCAAACGCTGCTGCGGCACTAAACCGTTTTGCAGCTGCGTACGGACCGCCTGGTGCAAACATTGCTGCCGCACTATAGCGTTTTACGCGGTGGCCATTGCCAGGTGCGAACATAGCTGCAGCGCTAAAACGTTTGCCGCTTGACGCTTTCGATCCAGGTGAAAACATAGCGGCGGCTGAGAACCGTTTATACGGCGCAAGGATATCGCCGTTATTGCCCGCAATAGGACTAAACGCTGCAGCGGCGCTGAACCGTTTGGCGGATGGCGCTGCGTTTCCGAAACCGTAAAACGCCGCTGCTGCAGAATAGCGTTTTGACGCAGTAGACGCAGTCTGCTGGCCAGTACTGCGACTATTACGTTTGTATACTTCGCCGCTTATTCCAAACGAGGAGTCTCGGTCGATTCCACTCGCTGGAATAAACGACGAAACTGCTGAATAGCGTTTATCGGAACCGGATTGTGTATCCGATGTTTGTTGCGAGTTTCCGGGATCAATAACATCAACATGAGTTGTTGCTTTGTTTTCGGTACAACTTGTTGTCGTGACAGCAGTTATAAAATATGTCAATGAGCACAACAGCGACAAATATGTTGTTCCGCGTAAAACATACATAATTTAACTCGCAAAAAAATTCTAATTACTTAGCTAGTAGTTTTAACTGTAAATTCAATCGCAAATTATTTTGTTACCCAAAATCTTTCAGTTTTTATAATAATTTTTGAAAATTGATTTTCTGAAAATTATTATCAGTATTCCAGATAGAATATCGTCTTCAAGATGCAGCTCAGTCGCTCAACCGAGTGTTTCCAATTTTGCAACGGTAAATTCGCCAATGTTTATATGAAATGACAAAAATATATGAACTCATCTTCATATAAAACCCTATTTAAGGAATGTCATGCGTAAGAATTTTCCACCCCATCCCTCACTTGGTACGCCGACGGAAATTTTTGTAGTGATTGCCATGGGGTTTTCCGTCGGAGATTCCCGCCACTCCGCCAATTTCTGCACTTGTAGCAAGTCATGTTACAGTGGTTCTGCAATGTAAAACATGCATATATGAGAAGGTCAGTGCCTCTTGGTCAGGGTTTGCCGCTGGAAACGTTTTTTCCAAAGGGATGTAAAAAAATATAAGAAACAAACTTTGAAAAAATAGTAATTTTAGGCAAATACATGCATAAAATGTCTGCTATTTACATATGTAAATTTCTACAGCGTGAACTTGTAACTGCAATTTTCACATGCATGGCTTTTGAGATATATAATATATTTAAACAAAATATAAATATTCAATATTTTTTGTGGTTTGGCCAATTTTATAGTTTGGGTAAACCCAATTTTAGCCCAGCTAAACTGCAGACCCATGGGAAAACAAGACACTCCTAAAAGTAACACGGGTCAGAATTTGTACAGGTAACCTACACATTTTCTATCCAATCTTGTCAATGCCGTTCTGAAAAATCCAAGGTTAACGGGCACCATTTTATTTTATATATACTTCAGATCCGCAATCTCGTCTCAAGCGGCATTTGAAAATGTTAATTTCAAAACCGTAATTTAATTTGACAAATATGGTCAATTGAACTTTAGAAAATAAATAAGTTTTCGATTTGAAACGATAAAAACTTTCAACTTAAGTTACGCTGCAAATGTTCGAATTTTATTCTGAGGTTCAGTTAATACCCAAAAAATGTAAGCTTCATCAACGACTTAATACTTAGAAATTTGTATTGCTGAGTGCCGGGGTTGAAAAGCGACTGAAATTTTAAACGATCGTTCAATATGGCAGTGCATCCTAACAGATATATTTAATTCGTCACGGACGGACATAGCCCCACCACTTTCCTATCTGGGTTCGTATCTAATCGTTATTGTGGCATTTTAGATAAGTGATTTCAGTTTCAGCGCATCAATTTATCTATGCTAGAGGTATTTTAGCAAACTCTAAATAAATTGGTAATCAGAGTTTCTGTAACCGTTTAATAGTTCTTGTGAAAAACTTCCTTGCATTTGCAATTGAATTCATATTCTCAAATGCGTATATGTATCTACAAGTTAACCAGAGCGACACGAGAAAGTCAACATTTTATAATAAAATAGGCCAGTGATAGGTACTTCTAGAGGCGTCCCGTTTATAGCGCGAACCAGCAGTTGAGCACGCTTATGCTTTATTTGTTGCGTAGGCTTAAGCTTAGTTTTATACGTATCATTAATCAAAAGGCTTACTTATGTTTAAGAATATGGTTCATATTACGAAAATAATATTGACCGTAAAAACGTACAAATAAGAGAAGGAATAAAATGAACGTTCTTTAGCACTCGTGTTTGCAGATTTTAAATCAGTTATTTTGAAACTTTAAAAATAATAACGTTCGTTTAATAATTATTCAGGTGCAAAATGAAGTCACGAACTTTATCAAAATTTCAATTACACAGAAGACCTTTGGGATCACGAACCAAAGATATCCTGGATTTGCAAGGAGAAGTTTCAAAAGCAAAATATATATATATAGTTTGAATGAAAACAATCAGTTATAATGCGGTTGAATTCAACAGATTTATATATAAAATTGCTAAAAACAAAGATGGTAACGTGCGTCATTGTAGACTTGAGAGGTAAAATCTTTAAACTCATGTTTGTTCCACACTGTAAATTTCACTGAGTTGATTATCAATCATGTCAGAGGACAAAGCAGTCGTTTCTGGTTATTTCTGAGTTATATAATAACAGTAAACATAAATTCACTCTGAGCAGATTTAGTTCCGCGTAAAAGTTGATTAATTAACGAAGAATGAGTTTAATGAATTTATAATTCTGTGTTCTGAAACACCTAATTCAGACTCCGTGAATCAACTGATTCTAGAGAAAATTATTTCACTATGAAATTTACAGTGGAACTTACGACTTTGCTACGATATTCACGCTTTAATATTTACAGTGAACACAAAAAGAACTTTCAGACAGGAATATCGTAAGAAGTTTAAAAATTTGAATTTAATGTTAATTTTAAAAACCATAAACTTCTTATTAATCTTCAGAAAAGCTAAACTATTTTTAATCTAAATCTGAACAGTTTGTTTGACCGTATAACGGAAAAACCATCTTCAAACTAAAAACCTGAAACTATAAACCGATTTTTGTTGATGCATTACACCCCTGGTGCGTGGTTTACTCTGGACCTACACCCAGCAATTCCTATACGCTTGGTATCCATTTCGTAAAATATAAATTGTGACTTGTTTTCGAGGCACTTTAAAACAAAAACATTTTCCCATACACGCACATTGTATATTAATGTTTTCCAAAAAACAACCACAAATGTAAAAAGATTTCCGTACTTGCGTTTCTTGCGAGGACATTTGCTGTGGGCGGTCGGACCAGAGCATGTTCATTTATATTTTCCGGATATAGCAATTTTTGTCTATTTAGGACAGTAAAATGATTTTTTTAAAAAAACATTCATGGCTCGTTATCTGCGGAGCTCTATCTGGCTTAATTCAAGGTCGCTTGCTAAAAGTTAAGTATGATTGTTTTAAAAAATAAATTCTGCTTTTTGACAACAGTTATCTCACTATCTTACCGCTCGCTTTAGTTGGTAAAAGGTCTTCAGGGGCACCCCAGGTGCCTGCCCATTTGTTTCGTTGTCAATAAGCAGGTTTAGTTCATCTTTCCACTACAGTAACACCGCGGTGCCGTGCTCTCTAAGCTGTCGCTCCACTAAATATGAGAACACCCTAATAAAACATTAATAGATTAAAGGCACTTTCGGTGAACCTAGTAATTTTTAGGTATTAAAATTTTGAAGATCTTAAATTTACCCATAGCAACAACATATTTCGCATAGCAAAATATTAGTGTTAATAATAAAGCGGTAACGATAATGTTAGAATCTTTGAAAATGTACATCCTTGTATAAATAACCGCATTTAATTTTCTTATCACAACGATATTTCATTGGCAAATCTATTGTAGTTTGACGGGAAATATCTTATTCACCGTCACTGCCGTATTGAACATTTTGCGGTGAAAATAGTTCATTTGAAGTCCACAGTGTGTTTTCTAGCCAAATATTTAAAAGTGTGGCGAGATACCACTCAAGTTAAAATTGTTTGCGGAATTTGTACAGTTGGTCAAACTTGTGTAAAAATATGCTAAAAACGAATTTCAAAACTGAAAAATTTCGGCACACATAAAGTATCCTTCCTCGCTGAAAAATCTTCGATTCGCCACTCCTTTCGGGTAAAGTATAACATAATGGGACCATGTATTACGATCAGGGGCGGAACGTTTTTCTGTAGGACTAGAAAAAGTGCTTAAGTTTTAGACTATTTTTTGTTTGGCTTAGGCTTAGGAATATGTTCAATCTTAGCTTAGGTTTAGGCTTAGGCATATGCTTATAATACTGTTCCGCCCCTATTCTTTACATTGGCCCATAGTGATACACTGTATAAACGACGTACACGTAGCGGCAGATTCAGAAATTTCTGATGGTCACGTGCTGGTAAAGTTTATGAAACTCAATTTTTACTGTATGCAATATATGTGTTAATTTTTGTGAGGAGAAAATTTGTGGGGCGTGGACCTTACCATTTTTTCGCAAAGAATTTTCAGGCGGGAGGCGTACATCCCCCGACTCTACATGGTGTTCGCTAATGCGTAGTATACATAGAAATGTCGCGGCATCTTGCGCAGTACAAATTCTCTGCAACATGATAGCTGCTTAACAGGCTCAAGCGTCAAGCTCTTATCAACCCTGCGAAATAGTGCTACCGGCAAACTTTATTTTAGCCAAGAAAATTAATATTAACGTCATCACTATAAAAGCAATTATGCATTTCTACAGTACAAAAGCTTTTTCAATAATGAAGTGAAAGCATAAATTAAAGCTAAAAATGTCTTCTGCCAGGAAATTTACGTAAAATATCCGAGGATGGCTTATAGATTCAATGAACATTGACAACAACCTGAAATCTGAGCTCCAAAAGTCAACATGATGCTAAAATCAAGATCAGAAGCGAGTTATTTGTCTCTATCTCGCTGACGTTGAGCATTAAACTTCTTTGTTTAGCATTAATAATGGGAAGAGCTTTAACCTTTTCTCACATAAATATTTTCTATATTACTGTCAATCTAGGATACTAACCTGAGTTTCTCGAATGGGAAGCGTTTAAGAAGACAACTCTCATTCGGCTATAGGAGCTTGACGCACGAGCACAAGAGACGCTCACGTTTTGTATGCGTAAATACTGCGTTTCAAAACTACTAAAGGTGAAATATCGCTCGCTACGACGAAGAATTTCCCTAGCGTCTTTAGCCGTCTTTTAACAACCACTGGCCTGTATCCAGCTCAATCTGCTAGGGGTGTAAAACCCTGCGTATGCGGTTGAAATAATAAGCTACAAGCAGGTCTCAAAGTTTTCTAGGGAGACAAAATTATTCAAGTGGCTGAGCTTCCCTAAACCTTCACTGGCTGTGATGAGCTTGAACTTGCTGATTGGCTACTGATACACCACAATAGCCAATGGCACGCTAGACGGTTGGTATTGGTACGTGACATGTATACGCACACATATATAACTATTAATATTCGCTACACTAAAGCTTATATTTTTTCATTTAGCTATAATTTAACCGATTACAATACAGGGTTTAAAACATTCGATGCTATAGAACGGCAAACTTAGAAATTTTGTGCATTTTTGTGTTTGACTGTTTTGCGTCTGTGCTAATTTTCAAATCCATAACTGCCACATTTTTCCGCATGTTTGAGTAATATTAATTTGCCAAAACTGAGTAGTGGACCAAAGTTAACTTTTTGTATTCTGCTGCCTTATATATACTAGGTGCCTGAAAATTTCGTTCACAATGAAAACTTTTCGCTATTTTCTGGTTGAATTTAATTTTTTTTCGTCAATCAGGTATAAAACAAACCCAGTTTCTATTAAACCGACCCAGTGCCTTGTAACTTGTATCCACAAATAGATCAGAGTTTTAATGAAAGCTTTATACGAAGGCCGATTGGAAGATACTTAATACTAAAAAACTTTACTATAAGTGATTGGTTAATCGTTTTAAGTAGGATATAAATTTCAATGTTTTTAAATCACAGCCATTGTTTACTATACCCAATCTACGTAAAAACTTTTCTAAAATTTCTAAACACTCTACAACAAAATAAACTTGATACCGTTTGTTTAAATTTTATTTATTTCAGTCAATCAAAAACTTACACTCACGTTTACTTCTGCGTCATTATCTTTTATGCAAATTAAAGGTTACGCTATAAGTACTTAACTGTACAGCGTACTGCTGCTAGCCGTTATGCGACGCTGCGCGTTTACAAATCAAAGTAAACTACTATAGATGCATGTCGCCGTATTGAAACTTATATTTGACGCAAGGCGCCGCTCGGAAAGCGTAGCGTAAACCCTTGCCCCATCTTTATTAGACTTAACTACGTTTCCTTAGGTATGCACTGCGTATTGTACCAGTAAATCATCCGGTACAGCAACCAGACGCTCTGTTTGGAAACGTCACAAACTAGCATGGAAGTATATAGTTAATTTAAAAATAAATAACCAAACGAACAGAAACAACAAAAACTGTTTTTAGTCTAAAACAAGTTTAAACATTTTTCAGATAATTTTACTAACCATGCCAAACCAAGGCCTGTAGCCAGCTCACCTTGCTAGGAAAACAAAAAAATTTTCAGGAGAGGCATACAAGAGTTTACATTGGCTGTATGTACAAGCAAGGTGGAAAACTTTCTAGGAGGGCCAAAATTTTTCCAGGAAGGCTGAACCCCCGGGCTACGGGCATGTGCCAAAAACTATCAAGACTCGCATGCGCATTGCAACTTTCCACTGAAGATTGTTGTATAATTGCCTAGCAAACGCCACAAAATTACCAAATATTTGTCTTGGTAGTGTGCACCTTCGCTACCACCAGCGTATCACCTAAGCCTAAATCCAGATCAAAAATTAAGCCTAAGCCTAAAAGCCTAAAATACGCCGAATATAAAAATTTCGAAACCCGTCGATTAAAGTGACCCAAAAGCGGTTGTCTTAAATTTGAGACATTTAACTGTTGACGTTAAAATTTATATTTTCTTAAAATTAAAAACAAGTGATTTCATTTTAATATTTAAACAGTAGATTAATCGTTATCCCAAATAAAGAATACCTGTTGCAATAGCAAGCTGTTTCTCGCACCAACCTGTACTGGTAGCGTTATAAATCAGTCTATATAGCGCATTCTAAGCTGTCCAAAATTAAGCCTAAGCTATATAATTATTTGTTGGAAACGCATGGTAACTATTCAAAGCAACACGTTAAGCATTCAGAAAAGGGGTACAAGATAAACCGAACGGTTAAGCGTTGTTTACGTAAAAATGGCTTGTCAATACTTACAGATGTTCATGTATTGTGCCAAAAATCGAAAATTTTGACCGTCTCATTTTGAGGGACGTATATTTAAACAGTAGCATAGTATCTACATATCACCGACAAGGTACGGGTAGGTCTTGTAACTATCGAACCAGTTAAATGGCGCGGTACTCTTACAATATTTGATGTAGCCTGCCATCGTCTGTCGCTATCCGTTATTGTCTGTCACCGTCCGTAAATTGTTCGGTATCGTATTTGACCTACACGATGCCACACGGTGACGGACGGTAACGTACGGTGACAAACGACAGCACACGACAAGTATAGCACCACCCTTCCTTTAAGCGATGCTATTTCTGTGAGAAGATTTTGAATTTTAGTGATTCAATAGTAAATCGTTTTGAAGATCTATCGCTATCTGGCATGGTGTAACCAAATATTAGCTTCCATTTCCGATAAAAGTCAGTGGTCGTTTCCGTTTCGGTTTCTGTTATAGAAATACCGGAAATTCTGTTATTGTTTTCACGCTTAGCTCAGTGAAAATCCATACAGTCAGTTCAGTTTGTCAATACAGTGATTAAATATATAATGTTGCGATATCATATTAACTCACAGATGTGTGTTTATAAACGTGGTTGATTGGAGTTTCGGTCCATGTAACGATCGGAGGCGGAACGTTTTTCTGCCGAACTTCAATAGAGTACCGTAGATAAAGCTCATTCTTACGCCTAGGTCTTGGCTTAGGCTTAATATTTGTTATACGACCCTGTTCCTTAATTCGGTCAGACTTCCTATAGGTAGGTATCGCTTGCGTTGAGCCGCATGCAGTGATTCTGCAGTGTCCAACAACGTTTTAAAATTGTGCAAATCTGCGTACGTTTTTTCGGTCCCAGCGGTTCACCTGGTAACTTAAAAAAATCGAATTTTTCAAAAACACAAATTTCAACGAGAAATGTTAGAGAATGTTATAAAAAGCTCAGATATGCAAAAAAATTGAAAATCCGCCCATTTTAGACAAACACCGGCCTGGCACGTACTTAACGGAAAACAACCGAAAATCATCTAGAACCAGCTTCTGTCTATATATGCCTGCCTCAATTGTAACCATACTAAAATCAAAACCATTTTTTGGGTTTTATACCTATCACTGTACACTGTCGGCTTCTTATATCGTTTTTGAAAAATTTCAAAAGTTTGCCTTAAAACTTAAATGACAGATTGACGTTAGCAGTAAGGCTTTAAATACACAAGAAACGGTAACAATCATGCGATGTAAAGCTATTACTATTGTAATAATTAGCCAAATTGGATTCGTTTGAAAGTGGCTTCTGTCAAAACATAATATGGATTCGTGGGCCAATGTATAGAAGATGGCCGTAACAGTGGTACGAGCATAAGTATTTCTTAGCGTAAGCCTAAGCTTGAAGTCTAAGGGTGACAATGAGCTAATGCATATGCCTAAGCGTAAACATAAAATTAGTCCAAAGCTTAAGCTTACACTATTGCATTTGCGCAGCAATATGTTCCGCCCCAGATATTTGCATGGGCCGATTCTTGCTAAACGGTCAAAGTATATCTTTTACCAAGAGTCAATAATCACTCTTACAAGAGTGTGCAAATTTAGTAAAAATTGTGTGCTACAAAAAGTACCAAAGCGCGTTGCGTTTTTGGCCGACCTTCACTTAGTTAGGAGGTGGGTAGTGAACGCTTGAAACATAGAATACGCATGGATTTTAAAAGCGTTAAGGTGAGCAATTCTCCTGAGAATAATGGTGGGTAGGTCAAAAACACAAATGTGCGCTGGCTGTTTTGTACGCAAAATGTACTCACATGCACACTCTTGTATATTTAATGATCATCCACTAATGGTTTCAAGAAATACTATTTTAATCGAAGTGGTCACAATATTCGTAACTGTAATTACCACAGTTTAATGTAGATGTAATGCGGGGTTCACGTTATAACTGGGGCAATCTGGAAAACATTTTGTCCGTATTAGAATAGCGGAAAACATTTTGTCTGCATGTTGATCCGCCTTCAAATTCAAAAAATTTGCATTGTCTGTTATCCTGATGTGACATTCACTGTTTGTACTGCAAGATTCAAGATATTCGAAATATTGTTTGTCCGTATCATATGACATGTTTGAAAAAGTCTACAAGGTTGTGGTGAACTAGCCTCAATGTTCTGTGGAATATAGCATGATACTAAAATTTAAAGTTTGAATTATTTGTACGAAGGAATATATTTATGCAAAATTTCCGCCGGAAATAGAAAAATAGAAACTAATTCAGTGTCCTGCATAATAACATGTGATATTCCGTACACGACGGTTACTTGAGATACAGGATTTGTAAGCCAGTGACATGTGGCATATATATTTTGTTTACACATCCGCTGTTCAGATCACAACATTTTATGTTGACGTCGAATCAACATGGACAAATCCAAATTTAGCATATGTGATGTATTTAAGCTTTTATAGATAAAGAGCGTACGGTATACTCTAATATAATCCGGGTTCGTTAGATATGTTTCCAAAATATTTTCCTTCAAATCTTTTATTATCTATGCCTAAACCTTTTTAGTCATTCCTCCTAACTAGATTGCCCAAATTTTTTTGAGGTTGGAGCCGTTTCGAGTTTCTCTTCCTTTGTGTGAGAATCTCATGTTTTAACAGTCTGACCTAAGCGTTGTTTTGAATCAGTTTTTAGGTTACTTAAAATATTTGAAAACGATTTTTTTAACGTTTTATTAAAATTACACATTTTAAACAATGGGAGTATTTTTAAATTAAAAAAATTATGAAAACATCTACGATTTCTTACGTACTTAATATTTGAAAATTTATATCAAAATGAAGTACAACGAGTTTTAGGCATTGCGTCAAATACCACACCATGCACAGAATCAAACAGTTTCTTGTATTATAGCTGCTAAAACATTTCCGGTAAATACTTTTTTGTGTGCCGTTCGTGAAAACAGGTCATAAAGTGGAAATAGACGCACTGACACAACAAAGTTGAAGTTATAGTTGTAGCATGGCTTTGCGTTCTTCCGAGATATGAACCCACGCTGCTGCGGTGATGCGTCAAGTGTGCGTCATCAGCCGAACAAAGTAAGACGAGAGTGTGCACGAGAGCATCGCTATCATACTGTGCATGTGAATAAAGAACGAGTGTACTGTACTGACTCGAATAAGAGGGGGACAATAAGAGGGGGGTCGCCATTTAGAGTCCGAATCAATAGGATTCCGTAAATTTGTTTGTTGTTGTCACTCGTATACAGCCATGCTGTGTGGTATAGCCGTCCGGGGTATTTGACGCTCAGTTAAGGCACACTGCAGCGTGCATTAACCGTGCATGAAACGGTTAAAGATTCAATGCAGATTGCGTAGCTGAGTACAATGGTGTTAAGTTTTTCGCAATCAGATGATTGGATAACGAATTATGGTCAAATAACTGATTTGGCCCACCCTAATCGTTGGCAGCGCGCCGAATAAGTTATTTGACAATAACTCGTTAACCAACCGTCTGATTGCAAAAAATTTAGCACCATTGGACGCAGTTCCGCAAGCTGTAGGGATAACTGACATTTATGGACTATAATTAGGGTTTAGGGCTCTATCCGCGTACGGACTCTTATTCGGGATACGGACTCCTATTGATTGGGACTCAAAATGGGGACAAGCTCTTTTTACCCCCTCTTACTCGGTCACTACAGTATCAGGCAAGTTCAAAGGACCTTCAGTGTTTACTCCCCTAAAGAAAGGGGGTGAGTAAAAACGCATCGTGCTCTGGGTGCGTTCTTTTGTACGCAGAATGTATCCAGTAGTTGCACACTTTTGTAAAAGAAGACATCATAGACTCTTAATAACGCTGAGTTCTGGAATAACAGGACATGCAATACATGCTGTCCTGGTCTGCCACGAAGACAAACCATGTTGCTAGTTGTTAAAATCACCCTAACACCTCTGAACGGTGGTTGTCCGCTGATTGTTATTTATTATACAGGGCCACATAAGAAATCTTTTTATCGTATATAATATGGTAAGATCCTACCATACAAACTTTAACTTTTTATGACACAAATGCGTTTGGCTTCTCGCTCAGTTCATTCGCGTGTAAGGTTTGTAATCTACGGTACAAAAGTTTTTAGTTTTGTATCACAAAAATTGCGTTCGGATTCTTGTTTACTCAGCTCGGAGGTCTTTTCAATAATTTTTGAATTCGTCACCTGTTAGCTACAAAACAGTTTGTTTTACTAAAGCGAGTTTGCCGGCCCAGAACGGCAACAGATACGAGTATTTTAAAGAACCAGCCATACTGAAACCGTTGTATCACTAGACACCCTTAGAAAAATGGGGTCTTTTCGGTTATCCCCCCGAGCCCGCGTTTGCCCAAAAGGGGCCGGATTTTGAAAATTGTTGCATATTTGAGCTCATGATTTGACCTGATCACGTCAAACCCGAATTTGAATTTTTGAAAAATTCGATTTTCTAAGGTCCCAAGGTCCGCCACCCAAAATTTTTTTGTCCAAATGTTTAACATGCAGCTTACGGAGCTGAGTCCAACAGTGATAAATTTTTTGCAATGACACGATTGGTTAACAAATTATGTTCAAATAACTGATTTGGCGCCGTCCCAAATCGTTGTCAGCGCGCCAAATCAGTTATTTGACAATAACTCGTTAACCAATTGTTTGATTACAAAAATTTAACGCCATTGGACTCAACTATGCAAGCTGCATCGACTGATTTTTAATTTGTCAAACTTTTGGATCACATTTCTTTGAATTTTTCAAAAATACAAATGTGGCCTTGGATTGATCAGGGGGAGGCCATGTGAAGCTGAAATATGCAAAAATTTTCAAAATCCAACCACTTCTGCACAAACACGGGCTGGGGTAAGGATAACCGAGAGACCCGAAAAATGTAGGTGTGCCGCTGAGACACACCTAAAAACTGAAGTAAATAACAACCAATCATATCCCATGTTTGGACTAGTCCAACGTATAATCAAGACCTGGATTACGGCTGTCCAGTAACCAATCAAAAAACGCACAGCGTTATCAGACCTAATTCGTTTTCAGCTAGCCCAAGTCGCAATTCCGCTTTGACTATCCCAATTTGGAAGTGGCCTGAAATACGATTTTGGCTACGACATATACACTACTTGAAACCAATCTGGGAATATGTAAACTAGCATTAGCACACGCAATGGCACACATGTGCAAACGAAGGCTTATCCGGCCCTAGGCTTAATTGTTGCCTGGCCGCTCATATTAAGTAAACGAAATTAAAAAATGATTTTTAAAAGCTGTAGTGCCATGCAGATATATAAACACAACCGAAACGATGGGAATTCTCAATGCACACAGTCCTAATTTGCATGCGTAAACGCAAACAAATCTGTTGGAACGCTGCCCAAAATACGTGCGTGGAGCGTTCCAGCTAATATATTTGTATATTATTAAATAGTAAAAGTTGAATTAATTTACAAGTGTATTTTGGCAAAACAGTTACTTAAATATAACTATTTCGATCACTTTAGATAGAATCTTAGCCGAATATTTTGAAACAAATATTAATCGACCACAATTTACTAAAAGTTAAAATCGTATTTATCAATGAAACAGTGAAACAAACTAAATTGGTCACGTGAGACAGTAGACAACGAGCAAGAAATAGAATTAAATCTATGGTTAAATACACATCTACGGACTGTAGTTGTCCGGGCACTTCTGATATAAAAGGTGGTTCCGAAAATGATGTGCTCAGTACGTCTGATTATACACCTCAGCCGGAGCCTAGCCCTAAGCCTAAGCATAAATCTCCCAGCTACTAAAGTTCAACAGTGTCCCAGATTCCTGATGGGCAGGCCTTATAATTAAGACTTCTAAAACCCACACAAAAATCACTGTTGTCAGGTTCGGCTTCGTAGACACCAACAGGAAACTTCGTTAAGTAAAAATGCATGGTCTTCAATTTTGACCCAAAACTTTTTTAAACTTATTTGAAAATTTAAATCCAATAACATTTCGATTAATCACGGGATGACACAAAGGGGGCAACCTGCAGTAACGGCTGCGAAGACTAAGATTGACCGGAGCAATACGAGGGCAACTCCGGCCCGCAGCCAAAGGGCGGCTCGTGGGCTCAGCTCCCCCTGGAATATATTTTCCCCCCAGAAAATTTTCAACCTAACTTGTAAGTCAACGAAAACCCTGTAGTCTCTTCTTCAAAATCTTTAACCACCCCCCTTAGAAAGGTAAGCTGGCTATGGGCCGAGGGATACTCCAGTTGTATGAAGTTGGTTATATCTTGCGATTCTGGTAAGTTCTATATCGTATATATAATATCTTATTTAGAATAAAGCTCAAAGTTTTTTGTGGATAAACACATTTCATAATACCGTTAATACAAAATCCTTACTGTAGTTAGGTGTAAACACATCAATTGTCTGTCGTTTGAAACTTAAATTTGTTACAGGATTAAACTTAATTTTTAACCCAGAAACGTTTGCGGGTTCAGAGGTTTTGAAAAATTTAAACGTCTGTATGCCAGCTTTATCAATAACAGCTTTTCTGTAAAAAAATTGGCCACGATTTCGCACATTTACGTTTATGGTGCGACCGGAAGTGTAAACCAAGATTTTATTTTTAAAAAGGATGACTCGAGCGTAAAAAAGAAGTCCTGACCTCTGTACTTTGTTTTTAAATCTGTAAAAATGTTCGTTTTTAAGTTTTTTTTTCAGAAATTTTTGGGAAATTATACTATTTCCCAGTGGTGTGCGGAATTATGAAACCATCATACTATGAATCTTATGCTTACGTATAACCTCTGCAAACGCATGCATATTCACCCGGTATTTTTAGTTCGTTATGAACATTGGAGCATTCTTTTGTTTCAGGTATTAGAACGAAAGCGCTTCTGCTTCCAATCTTCGTTCTACCGGTGTTCTCGAATGCATCAAAAACAAGACCTATCACCAACTGGTGTGAAATTCAATAGTTCCTAGTCTGTTAAGCTAGCAATAAGGTCTATAAGTCATCATTACGGTATATTTATTACACAAAGCAGTCTCTCATTATAAAAGTCGCTACAATTGCACTCCCTTGCATACCGAACTTACATCACAGCGTCACTCTCATTTCAAGGCCCCTCTCATTTTACAGAGGGGGCAGTTTTTAACGTACCCTGATATATAATAATAAAAGCAGACCCTTGAAAACAACCTCACATTTCAATCGACAACCGTGACAGTTGCTACTTTAAATTTGGTTCAAATACATTAGTTTTTTTTGCTTTTTCTGTTTTTCTGTTTCGTTGGTTATGATTTTGATACGGGTTCGAAGCCAAAGAGAAGCCAGGGCGAGGAGGGCTCAGTCTCCCCTAGAAATTTTTTAATCCCCGCAAGAAAAGTTTTAGACCCGCTTGTAAGCTTATATATCAACTCAACTGCATTGGCCTCTTAAAGTTGTTTGACCCGTTTGCAGAATGAGATAGCTGCCGGCCTATTTTGTGGTTTAAGTCGATGAACAATCGATATATGCATGATACTAGAAAATTCTTGTCTTTGTGCATGTAAAGCATTGGATTTTCAGGACAGTTAAATTTTGCAAAAATGCTTTGGTCGGAACGAATTTTTCTAACATAAATATACATACCTATATACATACGTACATATATATGTATATATGTATATATCTTTACGAATTTATGAAATTACAGAAGCAGCGGCCAATGCAAATTTAGCACCGTAATTGTCGCGTAAGCATATTTCTAACCCTAAACATAAGCCAAAAGTAATAGCGTGGAATCTAAGCAGACGTTTTCGCACTCCCGTCAGAAAACGGGACGGTTCTAAAAGTAACATGGGCCGAAGCGTTTGTCGGCCGTCTATTTGAACAAACTCTGTTAATCCATTATTACTTTTTGTTCCTAAATCGAATGTTTTTGCTTCGTGTCCTCTAGATCTGAAATACACACCTACACCCTGGCGATAATAAATAATTATTAACGTAGCGCAAAAAGATTACTTGGAAGAGTAAAATGATTTCTAACATAGAACTCTTTTAATGATATGAAAAATCTCGGTTCAAAAAGCGAATATGTTTTCACCAGGGTGACACTTCATGCCACCCTTAATTGCGTTCTTGAACTCACACTTTTTGCGTCAGCGATAACTCTCGGTGAGCCAAAGTCTGCCCCTTAGAGAGAGTGTCGCATTAAATATTGATAGGTGATTGGTCAATTTTTACCGAACAAAAATTGTATCCTAAATTTTAATATCCTACAGAGGCGAAACATCTAATCAAAATTCTCAAAAAACAACAGCAACAACAACAGCCATATAAAGTATTGTTCGAAAATTTATCAACCGAACTAAAATGAATATAAATTGTTATTGCTTTGAAGCTCAAAATTGATTTGTCCTACTCGAGAAAGTAAAATATTTAGAGCAGGCATAAACAAGATACAAAGAAGTATTAGCACCCATAACACAATAGGGCATACCGAAAAGGGGATCCGAGTGCGGCGGCCTACCCCCAATCTAAGTCCGTAGGTTCGTCATAATTTATGTTACACTATAAATTACGTATGGTTGCTTGCTCGCTCCGCTAGCGAGGTTTGCCACAATTTTAATTTTAAAATTCTGAATATGGCGTTGGGCACTCAAAAGCAGACACAGGGATTAGCTTCCCTTGCCGAACCTCCGAAAAATTGAATTTTACAAATTGTTTTGAGCTTCATGCTCATTATGTAATCATTCCTGGTGCATTGAAATACATATGCAAAAATACGTCCATACAAATTACAAACTGAAATTTGTTATTTGAGTTAAGACCACAATGTGTGATTTTTCGATCGTGATATTTTATTCGCATCCCACTTATAGGGAAATAAAGGATGATATGGCCTGGTATAATTACCCAGTCAGCAAAAATTTAGATGACCTTAAACAGAGTTCTGAAATTGGATTCGGACTAACTCCAGGAGCTGGCCGAATTTATCGACCAAAATTTATTGCATCTGTTTTAGTGCTCAAAGATTGCAAGTTTGGTTTTGGTGTGAGGGGAGCTTAAATCACGTATTCGGATACACCTCCCAACCAACATTTGGTACGTCGCACCGGTACTGGTCTTCAGCGGCGAATCTAGAAATTTCTGTAAAGAAACCGCGTGGCCGGGATCCTATGAATAGCACAAGTATTAAGGATTGGGTAGGTATATATTCTTGGTCAGGCATCATCTAACCCTAAGCCTTATAGTAAAATTATACTTATACTTAGAACTCGAAGTTATATTCTCGCCGTGTGTAACATCTATCACAGTAGCAAGCAATAGGTTTTCATCCAAGTAAACTGGACATCTTGTGTTGTGTACATAAAAATTTACACACAAGTAGATTAAATCCTTTCTCACATAATATTTTCTATATCCCCTAAGACCCACTTTATGCTAGGATTCGAACTCCATATTAATAAAAAGTTAGTAAATAACTATCTATATGTTGAGCTGAGGCAACTGATATTTATATATGGTATTTGTTTGTTACGTGTGGATTGTTGGTAAGATAATATTTTTTTATACTGGTATTTAGGATATATTGAGGGTTATTGAGTTAAAAGAGTTGAAATTTGAATTTGTTAGTTATTTTTAGGTATATTTGATATTATTGATAAATAGTTTTTGTATTTTTGGATTGTCTGTACTAGTTTTGATTCTTTATATTTGTTGGATAGGTTTGATATTTGATTTTTTGCTAACTAGGTTTGATTTTTTGCTGGTTTTTATATATTATTGATGTAATGTTGTTATTTGATAGTGCTATAGATTGTTTGGGTTTATATTGTAAATTAATTGTATGCTTTGTTTTGTAATTTTGTTTGGGTTGGGAATTTTTTTGGTTTCTTGTGTTTGTTGGTGTGGTTGTATATGGTAAGAGGTTTTTTTGTTGCTTTTTTTTTTTTATTGATGTGGGGGGGTTTTTGTTTGTTGTTGTGTAAATTGGTCTGTATGGTGTGTGTGGCTAGATATAAGGGTATCCTCTGTCGTGGGTTTTTTTTGTGGTTTTGGTTTTTTTATTGTTTGAGATTTGGGTTTTTGTGGGGTGTATGTGGGTTGTCGTGGAGTATAGGTTTGAGGGCTAAATTATATGGATGGGTGGTTTATGTTAGAGTGTGATTTTGAGAGTTTGGGGTGTATTTGCTGGGGCGGTTAGTATTTTTGTTTTGGATTGGATTTTTATTTTTCTAGATGTGTGTTTATGGGGTGAGTCTATTAATGTGTGTTCTATCGGTTGTATGTTTGTATTGTGGTGGATGAGTTTTTTTTTTTGAATTTTTATTGTTTGTTAGTGCGCGTGTATATTTAATGTATATCGTTAATTGCGTTGTGTTTAATAGCGAGTAGAGCTGCTGGGTAGCTATAATGGTGTATGTGTGTCCTATGAGCTGTTGTTGGGTCTGGTGTATTTGTTGGGTTATTTTTGTGTGTAATTTTTGTAGGATGTGTTTTGGATGATTTGCTTGCTTGTGATAATTTGGAGTATACTTGTTCTTTTGTATTTTTATGTTTTCTATATATACTTTTTTTTGCTATTATAGTCGTTTGTTTTTAATCTGTAAATTTTTTTTTTTTTTTTTTTTTGGAATTTTATTTATGTTGGGGTTATACTTTATTTTTGCTTGTTTCTGACGCGTGCTCTTGGAGTATTTTTGTTGTATTTGTTGGTTTTTTTTTGTATTAGCGTTTTTCTCTTCTCGTGTTTCGTGTAATATCTGTTGAATTAATAGTTGTTGTTAGCTAATGTCTATTTATTGGTATATTTATTTTCTTTATAATGCTATTGCCTCTTGTGACTTTGTCCTCTTTAAGTCTTTTTTCAGCGTTTTGTTATATATTTATATTTTATCGTGTTGTCTTTTTATTTTTTTTTTTGTTTCTTTGCTTTTTTATTATTTATGGTTCGGAAAGAGGCAGAGGGCTCGTCTCTATTTTGCATTTTAGCTTTTTCTTGTTCTGTGTCTTTTTTGTAATCTGGTTTTGTTTGGATGTATATTGTATTATTTGTTTGTGTGTTGGTTGTTGCTGCTTGGTCGGTTCTTTTTTTTTGTTATATAGTATATAGTATATTGGGGTGGCGAGCTCAACCCTAAACATAAGCCAAAAGTAATAGCGTGGAATCTAAGCAGACGTTTTCGCACTACCGTCAGAAAACAGGACAGTTCTAAAAGTAACATGGGCCAGAAGCGTTTGTCGGCCGTCTATTTGAACAAACTCTGTTAATCCATTATTACTTTTTGTTCCTAAATCGAATGTTTTTGCTTCGTGTCCTCTAGATCTGAAATACACACCTACAGCCTGGCGATAATAAATAATTATTAACGTAGCGCAAAAAGATTACTTGGAAGAGTAAAATGATTTCTAACATAGAACTCTTTTAATGATATGAAAAATCTCGGTTCAAAAAGCGAATATGTTTTCACCAGGGTGACACTTCATGCCACCCCTTAATTGCGTTCTTGAACTCACACTTTTTGCGTCAGCGATAACTCTCGGTGAGCCAAAGTCTGCCCCTTAGAGAGAGTGTCGCATTAAATATTGATAGGTGATTGGTCAATTTTTACCGAACAAAAATTGTATCCTAAATTTTAATATCCTACAGAGGCGAAACATCTAATCAAAATTCTCAAAAAACAACAGCAACAACAACAGCCATATAAAGTATTGTTCGAAAATTTATCAACCGAACTAAAATGAATATAAATTGTTATTGCTTTGAAGCTCAAAATTGATTTGTCCTACTCGAGAAAGTAAAATATTTAGAGCAGGCATAAACAAGATACAAAGAAGTATTAGCACCCATAACACAATAGGGCATACCGAAAAGGGGATCCGAGTGCGGCGGCCTACCCCCAATCTAAGTCCGTAGGTTCGTCATAATTTATGTTACACTATAAATTACGTATGGTTGCTTGCTCGATCCGCTAGCGAGGTTTGCCACAATTTTAATTTTAAAATTCTGAATATGGCGTTGGGCACTCAAAAGCAGACACAGGGATTAGCTTCCCTTGCCGAACCTCCGAAAAATTGAATTTTACAAATTGTTTTGAGCTTCATGCTCATTATGTAATCATTCCTGGTGCATTGAAATACATATGCAAAAATACGTCCATACAAATTACAAACTGAAATTTGTTATTTGAGTTAAGACCACAATGTGTGATTTTTCGATCGTGATATTTTATTCGCATCCCACTTATAGGGAAATAAAGGATGATATGGCCTGGTATAATTACCCAGTCAGCAAAAATTTAGATGACCTTAAACAGAGTTCTGAAATTGGATTCGGACTAACTCCAGGAGCTGGCCGAATTTATCGACCAAAATTTATTGCATCTGTTTTAGTGCTCAAAGATTGCAAGTTTGGTTTTGGTGTGAGGGGAGCTTAAATCACGTATTCGGATACACCTCCCAACCAACATTTTTGGTACGTCGCACCGGTACTGGTCTTCAGCGGCGAATCTAGAAATTTCTGTAAAGAAACCGCGTGGCCGGGATTCCTATGAATAGCACAAGTATTAAGGATTGGGTAGGTATATATTCTTGGTCAGACATCATCTAACCCTAAGCCTATAGTAAAATTATACTTATACTTAGAACTGAAGTTATATTCTCGGCCGTGTGTAACATCTATCACCAGTTAGCAAGCAATAGGTTTTCATCCAAGTAAACTGTGACATCTTGTGTTGTGACATAAAAATTTACACACAAGTAGATTAATCCTTTCTCACATGAATATTTTCTATTTCCCCTGAGACCCACTTTTATGCTAGGATTCGAACTCCAGTGATTGGAGTGGGAGGCGTATACCATCACCACTCATCTATAGTAGCTTGACGCTCGAGCCCGAGTTGGCTCTCACGTCTTGTGGTGATTTAGTACTATGTATACGTGTGGCAATTGTTCAGTACGGTGCGATATCTACTATTTAACGTATATACACTGCGCTGAGTTGCCTACAGGCAACTCAATATGAGAAGGGGTTAATTCGAGTTAAAAAGTATGACAAATTTTGAAACTCCATTGCTCACTGGTTCACAACTTTTACAAGGCCCATCACCAACTGGCGATAGATGCTACACACATTTGAGAATAGATGCGCTCATACTCACTCATAGTATTCCAACATTCAGGCGAACGCAAACCATAGCTCTGTAACTTAGATTTTCAAACGACTACACCTTCTATAGTCAGTTAGCGATAGGTTTCCAAACAATCGAACTTCAAAATTTGTGCATTTGCTGAAATTTCAGACGCTCATTCAGAAAAATCGTTTCAAATGCTCGACAGTATTTGTGATTTCGTGATTTACGAGTGTAAATGTTACAAGGTCTATTACCCACTACGCGATTGCTGCTATACACAATTAGAAATTTGGGTTATATATCAGTAAAAATTACAAAAAATAGACAAATAAGCAAAATGTGCCCTCTGGTATTCTGTAGAAAATGCCGATGGCGTACAGTGCAGACATATTTTATGGCGTATTCTCATGTGATTATTCAAACTGAACAAATCGCTGGTTGTATATAATTGTAAAAGACACAAGTGTTTGTTAATTAACGTTGGCACTTTTTTTACTTCCCACAATACCACTGAAATGTAGGGGGCGGAGTTTTTAAGTTTCGGTTGTCTGTATAACACAAAAATAGACCGTCTGAGTATGAAGTGTAGGTAGTAGGGACACCTAAGCAATATAAAGGGCTATCGCCCCTCCCTGGCCAACTCACGTAGCGGTTCTCGTACAAGAATGCCCAAACACAGTCCAATGTACTTCGAAAAACATTACAAGCGTTCCAATAATGAATTGCTTGACGAGATTTGGAAGGCGACTGATCCCTATCCTACTTAGAGTGGGCAGTGGTCTGAACCTACAAAGGTTCAGGTGGCGCAGGCCTATAGCCAGCTAACCTTGCTAGAGGGGGGCTAAAAATTGATCTGGATGGGCATTCAAGGGTTTTCAATGACTTGCAAACATGGTTGAAATTTTTGAAGAGGCCAAAATTTTCCCAGGGGAAGTGAACCCCCCTGATCCACCCTTGGCTACGAGCCAGAGGCGGCGGCAGATCCATGAGAACCTAGAATCATAAATTCTGGTTTATGGATCAGGATTGCATTTCTACAGATGTGTCGTTTGATGCGGTGGGAACGGCAAATTCTATTCAAAACAATTTTAAGTCTTTGATGTCAAAAACTGTCGATGGGTTAAAAGTTCTTCTTCTCCAGTTGAAGATAAATGTGGTTCGAATTTTTTCAAATTTGACTAAACCTAAAATGTAACCATAGGATATATACATATATATTATTCTCAATTGTTGTTAGCAATTGATATTAGTTGTTCAAATTTTGTTGAAATAGATGCCGTTGTTCTTTTCTTAGCTCGCTTTTGTTTACCTCTCCACAGCTTGCGTTGGAGCTAAAAAAACTGTCTGATTTCAAAAATTTTTCGACATATTTGAGTTCCTCATAGCACCTCAGATAATCTACGTCTAAATTTGAATTTTTAAAAATTTAACGGCAACATGTTGGTCACCAGTCGGGTAATTCGCTCAGGCTCTCTTAAATTATAGCAAGCAGTGTGATAGTCTAGATAGTCTGACTTGCTCGTATACAGTCCTGCTGGTTCTGAAAGAGTGCTACACATAAAAGATATAAAAAAATTCAAATACTGCTTAATTTGAAAATTAATTCGTTTAATTGAACATAGTGGGTGATTATGACGAACAAAATGACAAAATGCAGCTTTAATCAAGCAAAATGCCAAGTTTACCATTAGGACCTATGTAAAGATCAGAAGCGGAACGTTTTTTCGCGGGACAACAATAGAGTAATCTTACGCTTAGGCTTAGGCTTAGGAATATGCGTTACCAGTGTAACGGCCCTGTTGTATACATCGGCGGACATTACTATTGAATACATGTATTGTATTGCCCAGAAAATAGGGCGAAAAGTATTTTATCGACGGTGGACAGTGAACAATGGAGTTTCAAAATTTGTCATACTTTTTAACTCGAATTAACCCCTTCTCATATTGCCTGTAGGCAACTCAGCGCGTGTATATACGTTAAATAGTAGATATCGCACCGTACTGAACAATTGCCACACGTATACATAGTACTAAATCACCACAAGACGTGAGAGCCAA